>CM042158.1:35996743-36001743 GCA_023376005.1 Doryteuthis pealeii | reverse complement strand
AATGGTGATTCAGTCTCCATTTGTCTGCACCTGAAACTACGTCAATGCTTAAGTCACCATACTGAAAATCGTAAATACTTAGAATAAAGAATAATCCAGTAATCAGTCCGCCCTGTCGGCTGGGGTGTTAGAAGGCACCGACTGCACCTCTACATAGGGATAAGACTCCCCCAATGGGTGGCAAACCGTGATGCTTAAGGACGGACTCTTGGTGGATGAGCAGTCCATGACCTGCAACACTCCTCTTAGACCCCTACTTAAGCTAAACGGGCGGTCGGAGAGGTCCCCTCCGATCAATCGGCTGATCACGTCAAGCCCTAGCAACTATATGATTGCCCTAACCCAATTGCCCTTATGGCAAGCCCCAACAATCATATGGGTGCTCGAAGGCGTTGGCTGAGGGTCTACATGTCCTGGGAATGACGTTAAACTCTATCTGAAGATGAGGTTCCAGTTTTTGAGGTTTGGGGAATGTGGAGTACCCCTTCATCACCGTTGCTCCCTGGTCCACTCCGACCCGGAGTGGTAGTACCTGTTAGGGTCCCATTTATGTGCTAAATAGAAAAATGTATTTATAAAAAAAATGTGTATCCATTGATAATTAATTTATTTCAAAACTTAATCGGCATTAAATGACCCATTGAGGTTGATATGCCGTAAAACAAAACAAACCAAACCAAACCAGTAATCAGTTACAAAAATTACTTTTTACTCGCGCTTTTATTTCAGTAACAAGATATTAATTAAACAATAAATAAGTAAATATCAACCATTTTGTGTAAAATATAGTTTAAATATCCAAAATAATTATTTATTTAATAATTAATAAACGCAACGTTTTATTTGCTTGGAACAGAACTAAGTTTCCATTTTAAATTGTTTTATTTTTTACTCCTTTAATAAATTTGATGATTCTACTTACTTATAATACAAACCTTCTAACATTGAATTTTTAACTCACACCCCACAGGCAATATCTTTCAAAAATTAAATTTTGCACAACCCGGAGGTGACTTTTTTATTTATTTATTTTATTTTTTTTGTTTACTGGTTGTGATAATATTATGAGTGTAGCAGCCGTTTTGAACCAACCCCTACAGAGGAGGAGGATGTAACACAAGGTTATTTTTTTAAAAGTGGAGTTTAACAGGTTTTCAGGATTTTCCTTCTCCTAGATGGATTGTCTAACCAAACCCACTCAACATACAATTTACCTATAGCTTGAGAGGAGTATAATTGGATTCATACCTTTCCCAAGTGTTTACACGCTATGTGAAATGCAAACAGCCTAGTCCAGGATATGGACTCTGTTCAACAAATTAATTTCTTACGACGTAACCATTACACAACTAACACCTCCACCTTACACCACTTAGTCCATTATTTTATTTTTGTGCATGAAATGTCTTTCAGTCCGCCCTATAGTTGGTAGGAAAATTGTTGAATGCATACCTTTCCGATGAGCATTAGCACTATGCAAACTGTCTCATCTAATTTAAACCCCGATAGTCTTGTCCATTCCCTACGACGATAACCATTACACAACGCGTCTATATGAGAATTTTATTGAAAAAAGAAAAGTAAAGAACAGTTATTGTAAGATCACTGATTGATAAATCGCACTTTCTAAAACATGGATGTTTATATTTATAAAGGAATGCAAAGTGAATGGCGTAGCTGGTTTAACTTTTGGCCCAGAAAAGACTTGATACACGAGCTAGCTAATTTTCTCAAATAAATATAGAATCGCAGACAATGAGGATACCCGCAGGTTTGAGAATATTGCATACAGTGAACAATGATAGATGAAGATGACTAGAGGTTAGGGAATGTCGTTCATTATGTAAGGGATTGGGTCTTCGTTCTTATATATGGGATCGTTTCTTCATGTGTGAAAGCGTTCTTAAAATTAAGTTCCGTGGTAACCTCTACTGTTCAAAAACAAACTCAGCGGCTACTTCTTGTCAATAGTATTTATTATGACTGTGACAATCTAGCAGCTGCCAATGCAATGAGAGAGATAGAAAGAATGTTATTGATAACAGAATCGGAATAATTAGATAGAGTAAACTTATGACTCTCACGTCTGTCAACTGTCAAATTTGGGAGAGGAAAGAAAAAAAGAAAGAATGGTCGGCTGCTTTTTTGGTAATTATAAATATCTGTTTAGTAAATTAGGGTGTCCCAGAAAAAACAGAACCCACAAATTTTGTAATAAAATTGTTGATTTTAACTAGGAGGTTTAGGGTTAGGGTTCTGTTTTTTTCTGGGTCTCCCTGAATACATAGTAACTCAGGAAAAAACAGAACCTAAATTATTTATTTATTTTCCCATTAAACTAACCTTAAACCCTAATCCCGACCCTAAACCTAAACCCCAACCCTAACCCTAATTCTAACCCTAAATGGGGGGTTAACTTAGTTAAAAGTAAGTTTTATTACAAAATTTGTGGGTTCTGTTTTTTCTGGGACACCCTAATTTACTAAACAAAGTTCATAATTACCTGCTTTTTTTTGGATAGGCTATTGAGGCCTGCGTGTTATCTCTAGTCACTTTCTGGTCGGCATTATTCACTCAATCTACTGTCCCTTTGCCTATTCGCCTTCTCTTTTATAATTATTTTTAACCAGCTGATAATTTTCTTACGTTATTGTGTTAATTCCATTGTATATTGTTATATTGTATTATTGGCGCGTGGTATTCTGGTTAAAGTCATGGGAAATGGACTCGTAGGTAATTGCATTTCGCCTAGCGCCAATACCCTTGGGAAAGGTATGAATCCTACTCTCCTTCGAGCTATGGGTAAATTGTAGGACAGACTGGACTCTTTAACCTTGGTTAGGCAACCGGTCTATGAGAAGGAAAACTCTGAATTCAAACCCGTGAACTCCGCTTAAGAAATTGACCTTTTGTCACATCCTGATCGTGCGGAGGGTTGGTATATATATATATATATATAATATATATTTATATATTATATATATTATATATATATATATATATATATATTGTATTATATAAGTACATTGAATTTTAGCCAAACGATCCAATATTCCTCTAGTCAGATTTGTCCCCTCAAGAATATTTACAGATATATCAGTATTTTCTCTGATTTGAATTTAAACAAACTATTTAAACACACTGCATTCAAAATAGACTATTTCTTTCAAAATATTATTTTCAAAACATTTATTTATTTCTTTTTCACCCCTAATTTACTTTAGATAAAACTGATTATTTTTCAACCCTTAATTATATAAGTTCCTCATTATGCAATCGTTGTATGTTCATAACTAGATTGTTTTCTTTTCAGATGCCCCGATCAATATTGAAACATATCCGTTTGAAACATAGGAAGGTATTCCGGGTGAGAGTCAACCTGCGAGTAATGTAAAGAAGATGACACATCACTCTCCCCATATCACCAAAACTAAAGCCTCGCTATCAGATGCAGTTTAGTCTCATACCCAGGATGCTCTGTTCTTACCCCTCAGCAGGGGATATAGTCAGCATATTCTGAGCCAGACCGTAAGGGTTGACAATTCATTTTCTTTACTTAAAGAGATGTTTAAATTGAGTTTTTGGACGTATAAATTTAATGTGGTCTGCTATTATCCTAGGAATTAGCAATCTCCTGTTTAATTATAATTACAGGTGTTACATAATTATTAGATACCTAATATTTATGGCAATAGTGTAGAAATCAAAATGTCCGTTATAAGCTACAGCCCACGGCCTTGAAGGATGAATGACAAGGCTTGACCTCAGTCCTAACCTTCCGGTGGATACCGTGAGAACCGGTAGAGAGGATCCTCTCTTCCGGTTTAGATAGTAAGTAAGTTTCAGTCAGTCAGTTAGGCTGTAAGTCTCAGCTGCGCAGATGTCTGGGTTGGAGATTGAAAATAAAGTAACATCAAAGTAAATCGAAGTCTTGTGTTTATTACCTAAAAACTAACGATGACACAGGGCTTCTGATAAGGAGAAATCCCTATCAGAAACCAGACCCGAAGTCCCCAAGAAAGTCCAGAACTTAGAAGAGACCAGACCAAGATAGATGAAGAAATAGCAAAGCCGGTCAGAAGAAAATACGACCAGAAGTAAGAAGTAAGAAAAGGGTATACAACACAGGAGGATATCATCAAGTTAAGTGAAAAGTATGTTCCAGCTCTTGCCCAAGAAAGCAATGGCGTTGTGGATGGTCCTTATCCAGGATTCTGTTCTATTTTGGATAGAATCCTTGTGTGGATATTTCTATCCCCTATATACCTCATACCCAATACATTGTTGAAGGTACTGACTGTTGTATCATAGATGAATCGTGTTTAAGATTCACAAGCTGCTGACATTCCACTGCAACATCCTTCAGAATAATGTCAGGATTCTGTTCTATTTTGGATATAATTCTTGTGTGAACATTTGTATCCCCTAAATATATAACTTATGGTAAGTTAAAACCTTCTTTATCATCAAGTGCCAACCTTCTCGATGACATTAAGAAATTCTTTAACAAGTCTTACAAATTGATTGGAACTTAGTATCATCTTAGAAACTAACTGCTACTAATAATCCACAGGCATCCGCCCCAATACTATGTAAATTGCTAGAAAATGAATGAAGGTTACTCACTGTGTAAAGAGCAAAAAGGGCGAGGCTAACATTACTTTCCTCTGTGGGTAATGCTATTCAGGACGCCTTTTTCACTATTTATCCTTTCTTTCCAAATGCATGTCACTACGTATTAAAGCATCATATATATTTACCAACCCCTCCGCACGAGTAGGATGTAACACAAGGTCAATTTCTTAAGCGGAGTTAAACAGGTTTGAATTCAGAGTTTTCCTTCTAGACCGGTTGCCTAACCAAGGTTAAAGAGCCCGGTCTGCCCTACTATTTACCCATAGCTGGAGTGAGAATAGTTGGATTCATACTTTTCCCAAGGGTATTAGCGCTAAGTGAAAATGCAATTACCGCGTCCAGGATTTGAACTTGTGGCGACGTGT
>CM042158.1:35984243-35991743 GCA_023376005.1 Doryteuthis pealeii | reverse complement strand
AATCTAAATGAACTAAAAGACCATTTCTAATTTTGTTATCCAGAATTTTAGCTCAATTGAGATTATAAAACTGATCATTTATGACACAACAACACAACTATCTACAGGATAATTTTTATGAGATTCAACCATAGATAACCATCCAAGTGAAATGATTCAAGTAAAGTAGGAATACTCGGCATTTTACTTTTTTAAAGTCGCGCTACCGGAAATTCCACTGAAGCTTTTAAAATGATAAAAAAAAGGTTCAGTCTATCATAATTATAGAAATCACATCAACTGGATGAATTTAAGTGTCAAAGCAACAATAAATTTCATATTTATTCATATTTATTGGGATCTTTTTTTTAATCATTTAGCGTTATGGATTCTTGATAATGAATGGAAGCAAAAAGAACAAGGGAGACAATCGATGCATTACTTTACGAACAGCAGACTATGTACTGAATGCTTTCAGTTTTCTGAAAGCATCATACATCATCTCCTAGCAACTCGGCTATGCATATTTCTATACGTAGGAGGCGCATGTAAGTTGAATCGGTGAGCAGTGTTCAATATATTTGCGTTTCACTTTTAGATTAATATGTTCCCTCTATCTCAGCTATGGGTAAATAATTAGTCAGACTGGGTTATTAAAGCTTAATGATGCCACCAGACTAGGAGAATGATAATTTTGAATTCAAACTAGCATTAATGCACTTAAACTTGTGTCACATGCTGTCCATGGCAGGGGGGAGGGTTTAAAATACAAGCATTTGATTGACTACGTATGAATATTATCATTTACCCTATCTTTGCTTTTAATAAACAAGTTGATATGACCTATAACAAACCAACTAACCAATTAAACAATCAAATTACTAGTGTGAGTCAAAAAGTAATGCCATTTTTTAGGACAGGTATAATTACCAACACAGGAACTTGTATTATACATAAAAAAGAAGCTGGTCCTCTGTGGATCCCATCTCTACTTCTCCACATAGGGGAGTCAAAAAGTAATGTTATTTAGTTTAGGACAGGTATAATTACCAACACAGAAACATGTATCATGCATGAAAATGAAACTGGGCCTCTGTGAATCTCTTCTCTGTTTTCCACATAGTCACCGTTTCTCTCAATAGTAATGTTCGACCTTCAAATGATAACATGTATCCCTGCCCACTAAAATTGTTGACTGTTCTTTGAGCCACTTCTTCACTACACATTCTACTTCCTCGTCACTGGAATATGTTTGCCTCCCTTGCCACATGAAAGAAGGTTTGAGAGACAAACATTATTCCAGTGACGAGGACGTGAAGTCTGTAGTGATGAAGTGACTCAAAGGTCAGTTAACATAATTTTAAGGTGTAGGGATACATTCTTTCATTCGAAGTTGGAACGTTGCTATTGAGAGAAACGATGGCTAAGTAGACATATGGAGAAGTCGAAATGTGATCCACAGAGGACTAGCTTCATTTTTATCTATGATAAATATTCCTGTGTTGGTAATTATACCTGTGCTAAACAAAATGGCATTACTTTATTATGTCGTATACTCTCTTTCCTTCCTTTCTTACTTCTATACGTCTAGCGTCTCTTCTAGCATCTTCGTCTTGGGGACTTCGTGTCTGGTCTTCCATTGGGGATTTCTCTTTATCAGAAGCCCTGTGTCATTAGTAGTTTTTAGATAATAACACAAGACTTCGATTTACTTAGATCATATTTTATTTTGAAATCCCCACCAGACTACCTGCGCAAATTGTCAACAGCGTGCATAACACGACTGACCACCGTCGTGGTTTTGGCCGATCTGACTAAAATCTATTTCTAATCTAAACTGGAAGAGGGTCTCCTCCACCGATTCTCACGGTATCCACCGGAAGGAGGATCAGGACTGAGGTCAAGCCTTGTCATTTAATCCATTAAGACCGCCGGCTGAACTTATAACAGCCATTTTGGTTTCTACACTACTGTACATAAGTATTAGGAATCTAATAACTATGTAACAATTACTCAATCACGTAGGATTAGATAACTCCCGCGTTAATTACGTTGAAGACAAAATACTATTGTTATTCTTTATCGTATTATGTTTTATATTTTGTTCCTTTGAAATTGCAAAGCAATTTTAGTTTAATACCATTTTAAACATGACAGTGTTAATGATTTACCAACCGTGAATAACTGAAATCAAATTTGACAATTTTGCACATCATGAGACACAGAGTTTTAATAATTGTTTCTATTGCATTTTAATATAACCAAAATATTTGTCTTTAAATTGGGAATTATTTATTATTTTAATTTAGTTTCCAGGTGATGGGATTAACTTGGCTAGTTGTGTCCCCTCTGATGTGTGTGTGGGGGGAGTGTGTATTGTTACAGACTTTCCTATGGAGAGAGTGAAAAAAAGTAAAAACTTAAGTATTAGCGAATTATCCGTATCTCTCATTTTTAACGAGCGTAGATTACACATTAACTGCAAGGACCTGCGGATATACTGCAGTATGATAATGTTATTATTACAACGTTTCGTATATTTACTTATGAACTATTACAAATACTTCTATATGTAAAAACATAATATTCTTGATTTAACTCTCTCTCACACTTTTTTTCTTTCTTTCCTTCTTTCCAGATTTTTATTGTGTTTGATTGAAACAGATTAGCATTATCGCTTCCGCACCCTCACCCAATCTATATTTCCCCTACTGTATTTCTTTCTTGTTATATTTTGTATAGCATGTCCCTTTTCTTGCCTTTCTTTCTTTATAATAAAAACGGAATGGTCCATTATTTAGCTGAGGTGACAGCACTCATTAGAACTAAGTATTCGGCGGAAAGCAACACCAGAGAATCAGTATCTACATTTATTGTATTTCATCTTTGACGATCTGGAAGGTCTCATTTTTAATCAGAGGGTATTGCAACATGATAACGGTTGGAAGATTATGGTACACGAGTATTAATATAGAGATTTTGATTCGTTTTATAGATAATGGGATTAACTTGAGTAGTTTTGTCCCTTTTGACGTGAGTGGGCGTTTTGCTACAGACTTTCTTCTAGAGAGAGCGAAAAAGGTAAAAAACTTAAGTATTAGCCAACGATCCGGTATCTTTCATTACTAACGATCGTAGATTATACACCAATTAAAATGAGTATAGATAAAGAGATATGAAAACAACACAAGATGCTGTTAAAGCTCTGAAGATGATTTTTATAAAATCGAAATATTGTTCATATCATATGACTTTCGTCTCCGAATAAATACATATCATATGACTATTTAAATATGATTTAAAATTTATCTGTGCATTTGTTTGTTTTCATATCCTTTTATCTATACTCATATCGTCGGATTCATTTCCTTTTTAACTTACTCAATTAAGATACACAGGACCCCAAATACTTCAATATATAAAAATATAATAATCTTGATTTAATTCTCTCTCACTCTTTTTTTCTTTCTTTCGTTATGTTCAATTGAAACAGATTAGCGTTATCTCTTCCATGCGCTCAACCCTCTATATATTTCCCCTACTCTTCTCTCTTCTTTCTTATTATATTTTTATGTGTAGCATGTCTGTTTCTCCCTTTCTTTCTGTATATTTCGCTTATATACGTTTTATGTATGTGTGTGTGTGTGTGTGTGTGTGTGTGTGTGTGAGTGAGAGAGAGAGAGAGAGAGAGAGAGGGGTGAGAGAGAAATATACATAGAGGAAGTAAAGATAGAAAGAATGATATATATATATATATATATATATATAGAGAGAGAGAGAGAGACAGAGACAGAGACAGAGACAGAGAGGGAGAGAGAGAGAGAAGGAGGGGTAGGAGACTGATATAATTTCATTTATTGGAAATTGATATATTTAACGATAGAGACTGTATTTAAAATGAATGAATGAAATGGTTAAAATGAAAAAAAAGTGATTGACTTCAGTAGACAAATAAAACAAATTTCGATCTTATCGAGACAAAAGAAATGAAATGCGTTGGGGTGGGGCTTGGGGCGGGGTGGGGGGGTGAATAAACCAATTATCGATGAAGTGGCGTCTATTGATTGATTCTTAATTTTGTCTTTCCTTTTCGATCACGTTTTACAAATTCTACACGAGTTTTCTTTTTGATCGATTTCATCTGTAGGTACTGCTGTCTCTCATCATCCAAATGAATAATGTTTTTCCTATATAACAATTTTAGATCGATAAAAATTATTGGTTAATTAAGTTGAATATATTTTATCTGAAAATTTTTTTATTGTTTATTCTTTTCTTACTGTTTTTTTTTTAATTTAATTGTTGTTGTTCTTTTTTTCTTTCTTCTTTTGATAAACTTTTTTTTTTTTCTCAAAGAATAATGTTCCTCTCTTTGGCTGGTAATTTCTAAAACAAATAAAATTGAATTAAAATAGAATGAATAAATTAATAAATATGGTGTCGGTGATATATTTTAACAATAAAAATAATAATAATCTTCTATACCAAATACACCAAGACAAATAGAGAAAAATGATTAAATTAAAAGCGATATTATTAGGTATTATGCATAACCAAATTCTACAGCATTCTAAAATGTGTAACTAGAAATATTTGTATAAAACAAATGAAAATTATTGGTAAATTGAGTTGAATATAGGTGTGTCATTAAAGTATTGAGATTAAAGCTGTATTTACCAAGATAGAAATGAACAAAGAAGGGAACGTTAATTTTTTTCAGAATGCAAGGTGTGTCATGAAAGTATTGAGATTGAAACTGTATTTACCAAGATAGAAATGAACAATTAAGTGAACGTTAATTTTTTTCAGAATACAAGGTGTGTCATGAAAGTATTGAGATTGAAACTGTATTTACCAAGATAGAAATGAACAATAAGGAACGTTAACCTTTTACAGAATACAAGGTGTGTCATGAAAGTATTGAGATTGAAACTGTATTTACCAAGATAGAAATGAACAATTAAGGGAACGTTAATTTTTTTTCAGAATACAAGGTGTGTCATGAAAGTATTGAGATTGAAGCTCTATTTACCAAGATAGAAATGAATAATGAAGGGAACTTTTTTTTTTCAGAATACAAGGTGTGTCATAAAAAACGCCAAACTGTGCCTTCTCAAAATACAACCCGTGCTAGTTTTGGACTCTTTGGCTGCTTGAGGGCGTTTTTCCCCGAAAGGTTAATGCAATACGAAAGTGACATTTTACCCCCCCCCCCCATCAAGTTCTTTCTCGACAAGTAAATGTACATATTTTACCCCCCCCTCTTTAAAATATGTTTAGCGGTTTGAAGGCGTTTTCATCGTCAAATAACTTGTTTAGTGTGTTGAAGATGTTAAAATCAACAAGTTAATGCGATAAGAAAACGATATTGTTTTTTTTTACCTTTACTTGTCGAGAAAAGACTTGGTAGGGGTAAAGTATCGCTTTCATATCGCATTACCTTTTCGAGAAAAACGCCTTCAAACAACTAAGGAATTCATAACTAGCACGGGTCAGATTTTGAGCATGTACCGCTTAGCGTATTTTTTGGGCAGGAGGCTAGAGCGCACTCATCCGCTATTTACCAAGACATGATTTAAATTCAGTGTCAGTTTGAATTGAGCGTGTTGAGTTGGCGAGGACGGCTATTGAACCAGGAACCTTTTGGTTCAACGGCGGACGCTCTATTGACTGAGAGAAACCTAACCATTATTCTCTTCTATATTGCTAAATCAAATATCGTATATCAAAATTTGTTGTGTTGTGTCATCTCATCTAGTTGGTGCGAGTGGTAAAGAAAGTAATGGTTTCTGAATTGTATGCTTTCCAGCCTATGTTGGTTTGGTTTGGGTGACAAGGGTTAAATAAACATCAATATTGTATTCTGAAAAAAAATTACTGTTATTTTTTTTAAGAATACAAAAAGTACAAAAAATCTCGATACTTTTTTGACATAATTTGTATTTGACTAAATGTTTGAGATGAGGCTTGATAATTTGTATTATTTATTTCAATATTTTTTGAAGTTCCGTCTTTTTTTTTAAACTCAAATTTCTCACACATATTTGTTTTTCTATTTAACCTATAGATTGTATCCTAACAGGTAATACCACTCTGAGTCAGAGTCAACCAGGAATTAATGGTGATAAAATGTTACTCCACACTCCCCAAGCTTCAAAATTGGAACTTAAACATTGTGCAGATTAACTGTTACATGGTTTGTCTATTTAACCTATAGATTGTATCCTAACAGGTACTACCATTCTGGGTCAGAGTCAACCAGGAATTAATGGTGATAACGTGTTACTCCACGCTCCCAGAGCTTCAGAATTGGAACCTTAACCATTACATGCAGTTATATGCTTTTCAAAGTCAAATTTCTCACACATTTTTGTTTTTCTATTTAACCTATAGATTGTATCCTAACAGGTACAACCACTTTGGGTCAGAGTCAACCAGGAATTAATGGTGTACTCCACGCTCCCCAGAGCTTCTGAATTGGAACTTCACCATTACATGCAGATTAACGTTAGATGCTGAGAGTTGATGAGAAATTCTATTCCTTTTACTGTAGCTCAATTAGTAAAAATGAAAACGAATAGAGGAGAAAAAACAGAATAGATTAAATAACGAAGGTAAATAAAATTAGAGAAATAAAAGAATGGAATGAATTAAGTAGTGACCACACTTATCACCGGAATCAAGGGAGATAACTCGCTTGAAGAGGGAAAATAAGAAAGTTCAGTTAAACAGGGAAAAAGAAAAGAGAGAAAACAAATTAGTAATTAATCAGGTTCTTCAGAAAAGCGAAAAATAAAGAGAAGATACGAATGCAAATTAAATAATGGAAATATAGACAAAAGAAGTTTCGGAAATTTTCCCAAAACCTCAAGTTAATTTAATGATCAAATCAGATATCACGTTGCAGAAAAAAGAATAGAAAAAAAAAAAAAAAAGAAAGAAAAAAAAGAAAGAAAGAAAAGAAAGAATGAAGAGAAATGATGAAGGCAAAAAATACGTGAATTAACATCAGAAGAACAAAGAATAAAGAATACCATCAGATATTTAGACTGAATACGTGATTAATAGGTATTAATTCTTCTGCTATATCGACCGGTTATCACGAAAGCCAGGAGGCGGTTCTTTTAGTTAATTGTGACTTTCGGGAAAATGGGAAGAAGATAAGGATAAACGATGATATTGAACAAAGAAAAGAAAAGAAAAGAAGAGAAAGTAAAATATATATATAATATATATATATATATATATATATTAGAAAAAAATATCAATGAAAAAGAAGCGGGTAATTATAAAACTGATTACGATGAAAAATATTTGTAGAAAGATTTCAGCTTGGAATGACGATAAAAATGATTATACTAATTACTATAATCATTGGATTTATTCTGATCAATATCTTAGCTATATACGTCTTAGAACGTATTCAGTGAATAATAATAATAATAATAATAATAATAATAATAATAATAATAATAATAATAATACTGGAGGATCTAGAAATCAGAGGAAGAATAAGGACCA
>CM042158.1:35971743-35976743 GCA_023376005.1 Doryteuthis pealeii | reverse complement strand
GCTAAATCTCTCAGTCTCTTGTTATTTCTTTACTTATATATATATATATATATATATATATATATATATATATATATATATATATATATATATATATTCCATAACCGACTTTTCATTTTGAATTGGATGGATACATTGTTGCCATGTTTACCACAATACATTGTCGCAATTTTGACCGGATGATAAACAGACAATATTAGATACATATACAAGGTAGGATCTTTAGCATTCGTTCTAAAAAAAAAAAGAAAAAAAAGAGAAATTGCAGTTATTCGCCCATTTCATTCATAACATAAAGAAGTGGGAAGGGAGGAGAAAAGAGAAAAAGAAGAGAAAAAAAAAGAAGGAAAAAAAAGAAAGTATCACCACGCAAAAAACAAAAACAAACTTAAGCACGTCCATTTCTGATTTTCGTCTCTGATGATAAAGTTTCTTTGAAATCGATAAGACAAAAAACAACATCTTTTTGTTTTTATTCTTTATACGCATTGTATTGCCTTCAAATTTTGATATATCATATATATATTAGTGTGTGGACAAATGAAGGTATTTGGGATGTGATCATCGCCATTTTCTTAGGTTTGACTTTGATAGTACATTTAAAGCTGACAATGTTATTTTTCTATTGTATCGAGGCAACATGTAAATATTAGCTTTAGGAGTATAAATATAATTTAAAGCGAGGTAATCGTAGTTTAAAGATTAAATAAAATCCTTATAAAACCTTGTATAGAATATCGTAGTCAAACCTGGACTTCACTGCCTAGACAAGAAAATCGGATGACTGTTGGTTTGGATTTTACGGCATGTCAACCCTTGTTGTGTTATTATGCCGAAGACGTTTTATTTTATTCACTCATGATGGGTATTGATATTTTTACGACTAAATTTTTAAAACTCATTTTTACTATTAACTCATAGAGTAGACCCTAATTGGTACTAACACTATGAGTCTAATCTATGGCAATCAATCTCTTTTCATTAAGTTCAATTGAAATAGATTAGAGTTATCGTTTCCGCGTGCTTACCTCTATCTAGCTATTGTTACGTTGTAATATTCACGGCACTAAAACGATACATGTACCGTAGTCCTTTTTTCTTTCTTGGTACTAAAACTCCGATAAAAAATCATAACACGAGAAACATGTCGTCACAACTGCCAGCCTTTATTTTCGTGCTCGTATAGTGGGCTTCTACCAGAGGGGAGGAAAGGCAGAGAGAAAGAGAGAGAGAGAACACTACTAGATTACTGGGCTCTCATGAGGTCCGTGCCCTACGACCGACCCAGGCAAAAAGAGGACGAACCCTTTCTTTTTTTCCCCCACGTCACCACGTGATTTCCGGTCAACACCCGACTTCCGCTTGCGGTCAATTCTCCGTTCGGGGTTACGCTACGGTCAAACCATCGCTCTCCTCTTTTGGGTCATCACTATTTTTTTAAGCCTTTGTTACTTCTTCCTCCTCCTTCCATTAGTAGTCCTAGCTCACAAAAGTCAGGAATATACCCATATTGCAACATGACAATGTTATTTTTCTATTGTATCGAGGCAACATGTAAATATTGGCTTTAGGAGTATAAATATAATTTAAAGCCAAGTAATTGTAGTTTAAAGACTAAATAAAATCCTTATAAGACCTTGCATAGAATATCGTAGTCAAACCTGGACTTCACTGCCTAGACAAGAAAATCGGATGGCTGGTTGGTTGGATTTTACGGCATGACAACCCTTGTTGTGTTATTATGCCAAAGACGTTTTCTTTTATTCATTCATGATGGGTATTGATTTTTTTACGACAAAATTTTTAAAACTCATTTTTACTATTAACTCATAGATTAGACCCTAACTGGTACTAACACTTTGCGTCTAATCTATGCCAATCAAGATATATATATATATATATATATATATATATATATATATATATATATATAATAATATATATAGAGGAGAGAGAGAGATAGAGAGATAGAGAGAAAGGGAGAAGAGGGGGAGACAGAGGAAGAGAGACAGATAGATACGCATAAATAGAAACATAGAGGAAGGGGACAGACAGACATACATACAGACAGGGGAAGAGAGATAGATAGACACACACACTGAAACATAGAAACAGAAGAAAGAAAGAATGCGAGAAGGAGAATTTTAAAACTCATTTTTACTATTAACCCATAGATTAGGTCCTAATTGGTGCTAACACTATGAGTCTAATCTATGGCAATCAATCTCTTTTCATTAAGTTCGATTGAAATAGATTAGAGTTATCGTTTCCGCGTGCTTACCTCTCTCTAGCTATCCCCATACTCTCTTTCATTTTTCTGTGTAGTATGTCCTATTTCTTAACTTTATTTCTTTATAATAAAAACAGAATGATCCATTATTTAGCTGAGGTGACGACACTCATAAGAAAGAAGAATTCGGAATATTAGCACCACCAGATGATTAATTTAATTAAACAAAGGGCGTTACTTATGCCGCAGCCTGTATTTTTGCTGCAAAAATCGGGAGATTTAGGGACAAGTGTATTAATATATAGATTAGTAATTAAAACTGGAATACATCCATAAACATGCCATACAACTGTAAATTATTTGTATTAAGAATAGTTAGTTGAAGCTATGATAGTTAACTAAGGATTATTATTAGTTACTTAAAACCATATAACTGTGTGTAAACAAATGACTTTTATTACACAGAAAATAATTACTTGAAACCATAAAACTGTGTAAAAGTATTGGTATTAGATCCTTGATATAACTGTGTGATAAAAACTCTTAAAGATGTAAATATACAATAAATGCAATCTTAAATACCAGACTACAGAACTCCAGAAGGTTATTGTGAGTTTATGACAAAAACAGAAAAGGTCCTCGGACGCATATGGGAGTTTTGCAATCCACTGAAAACGGATTTAATTTTGGATTTTGATTTTAAATGCATACAGACCGTCACTCTGTATGAGTGGGTAAGATTTATATCGAGCCTTGTAGAAGGGAACCTGTACAATCTCCAATGAACTCATTGATCTTGTTCTTCTCCATGACTTGCTAAACGGCAGAGAAATTTACATGCATAATCAATCATGAAGGAAGGTACTTGTGGTACGTGAGCTAACACGGAATGGTAAGCTCAAGTGCTAGGATTGTGTCATGCTAATGTTTAATCAAGATTGCATCTACTTTCTGGGGCATATCTCTCTCTCTCTCTCTTCTCTCTCTCTCTCTCTCTCTCTCTCTCTCTCTCTCTCTCTCTCTCTCTCTCTCTCTCTATATATATATTATATATATATATATATATATTATATAATTTGAGTTAAGAATAAGGAAATGAATCGGACGGTATATGTATAGATAAAAAGGGTATGAAAACACTCAATGTTGTTAAAATGAATATATTTTTATATCATTTTCATAGCTAATATTGACAATATATCGATTTATAAAAAAATCATCATCAGAGCATAATAATAATTAGGTCCGTTTTTAGATGTAAATGTTTTTAATCCGGACTCATCGAGAGAGAAACAGAAAATAATTTAAATTCAAACCGGAAAAATTGTTTTTCCCAAAAAGTGTGTAAGCCATGTGATCGCTTAAAAATATTTATTTTCTGAAAACATCGGTTAGTAATCGATCATGAACGGGTAAAAAAAAAGAGAAGAAATTTTTCTATTTTTGAATTTAAAGTATTTCTTTTTCTTTCAAAAACTGTTACACTGAAGAAACACGATGTAGCGAAATGTACATGACGTTAGCAAAAAGGCGAAACGCAGCGAATGAACAAAGACGAAGCGATCGCATTTTTGGGAAAAACAATGTTTCCGGTTTGAATTTGAATTATTTTCTGCTTCTCTCGCGATGAGTCCGAATTAAAAACATTTACATCTAAAATCGGACCTAATTATCATTATGCTTTGATGATTTTTTTTTATAAATCGAAATAAAGATTTATCTGATATTTAATAGATATTTTATCTCTCTCTCTATCTATATTTCTTTTCTCTTTCTCTCTTTCTTTCTCTCTCTCTCTCTCTCTCTCTCTCTCTCTCTCTCTCTATATATATATATATATATATATATATATATATATATATATATATATATATATAAGGCACGTGTTGGTGTAATGGTTACCATCGTAGGAAATAACACGATGAGACGAGTTCAAATTCTAGACGAGGCTGTTTGCATTTCACATAGCACTAATACCCATGTGAAAGGTATGAATCCAACTATTCTCCCTCCAGCTTTGGGTGAATAGTAGGACAGACTGTGCTCTTTAATCTTCGTTAGGAGACCAGTCTAGGAAAAGGACAACTCTGAACTTAAATATGTTAAACTCTACTTAAGAAATTGACCTTGTGCACACATACTCATGCGTAGGGGTGTTGTATATATATATATATATATATATATATATATATATATTCATTCTTAATGGATACTCCTTTTTTATAAACACATTTGTATTTTAACCAATAGATGGGACCCTAACAGGTAATACCATACAGGGTCAATGTGGACCTGAGAGCAATGTTGATGAAGACCTCCAGAACTGGAGCCTCACCATCAGATAGAGGTTTAACAGAATATTAAGTCCCTCAGCCACCGCTTTCTAGCCCCATATGATAAAAAGGATTGGGCTTGCATAAGGGCAATAGGGATGGGGAAATAGGTGTTAGGGCTTGACATTTCGCTTTGGATCAACATACTTTTTTTTAAATTCGGTGATTTGCCGGTAATAAATGTATTCGTAGACAAAAACTACTTAACACACACACACACACACACACACAACACAATATATATATATATAATATATATATATATATATATATATATATATATATATACCCTAGGATAGTTTTCAACAAAAATAAGGTTATTTACGTCGGATCTTCGCTTCTTTCAATGATCAGATTGTAGTATCTGTGCATTTTGATAATTTTCAATTCCTTTCAACCTACCGCTTATGGTAATCGTTGGAGTGTAAAATACGTTC
>CM042158.1:35944243-35966743 GCA_023376005.1 Doryteuthis pealeii | reverse complement strand
TTACGACAAGACGGTTCCCGATTACGACAAGAAGGTTTCCGAGTTTGAAAAGAAGATTCCTGAAAAGGTTCCTTAGTCCGACAAGAAATACCTAAAGAAGTCCGAAAGGGCACATCGGCCGAAACGTTGTACAGATAACAATAATAATGAGGACAATAGTCCGAATAAAAAAAAATAATACTAATTATCAAGCCCCATCTAATAATTTCAGAGAAACAACTTTTCAGATTCTGCAAACAGGTGCATTATAATGTCATCATGCCACCCAGTCAAATACACCGTAGAATAAACCGACTACACCTCTACAGAAGGGTGATACGCCCCAATGGTGCCACCTGTTGGCCGTAGGTGGCCACACGTGATGGTTAAGTACGTAATCCTGATGGCTGAGCAGTCCATGACTTTCAACATTACTTTTGGGCATTACTTAACCGAGACGGGAGGTCGGAGAGCCCCATCCGATCAATTGACTTGTCACGTCAAGCCCAAGCACCTATAGGATTGTCCTTACCCTAATGACTCAATGGCAAACCCCAACCCTTTTTATCATATATATATATACTAGAAGGCGGTGTCCTGAGTATGACGTTAAACTCTAAAGGTTTAGTTCAAATTCTGGAGGTCTGTGGAATGAGGAGTACACTTTCATCACCAGTACTCATTGGTCAGTTCTGATCTGGAGTGGTTGTACTTCTTAGTATCACATTTATGGTTTAAATAGAAAAAAAATAATACAAAAATTGATTAAAATTGAGTTTGAAAATAAAATAAATTGAGTACTCTTCAAGAATGAATGAAACAAAACGTCTTCGGCATAAAAGAACGCAACAAGTGTGAACATGCCGTAAAACCAACCAACCAACCAACCAACCACAAATCACAGGTGGAAGCAGATGCATACTAAATCGCACTATACTCATTGCAGGCCCAGAAAATCATATATGCCCCCCCCCGCAAAAAAAGCTATTACAGAAGAAAAAAGTGCGTTTGATTTTATTCAAAATTTTGGCGAAAATTTGAAACAAAATATCTCAGACGTTGTATTTAGAGTCTGTTGTTCTCTGAAAATGGCAGGGGAAAGCTAAATTTGTCTTTTCTACTGTCCAGTGGCGACTCGTGACATTGATTCGTGGGGGTGCTGCTTCAGAAAGTATATAAAAATTATATTAATATTGTGCATCACACACACTGAGGAATATTGTGGGACAAATTTAGCTTTTAGAGTAGTAGCTTGTCTATAGGCACTAAAGAACTAAGACACCCCTGGAGGCAAAGAATAAGCAACCATAAGAGACACACACACACACACACACACACACACACACACACACAGAGACATATATATATATATATATATATATATATATCACACAAACACACATATGTATATATATCAACCAATATATATATATATATATTATATATATATATATATATATTATATATTATATTATATATATAATATACATACAATAATACAAAATATATATATGATATGATATAATATGATATATATATACATATATATATATATGTATATATATGTATATATATACCCAATAATACAATATATATAATGTATAATATATTAAATATATATATATATATATATATATATATATATATATATATATATATATATATTCATGTACACATATATAAAATATACAACAATATATATATATATATATATATATATATATATATATATATATATATATATATATATATATATACCTCTTATTGTTTGTTATTATTGACTGCAGGAGGTGCATCTGTTCCACAGTGCCTACTGACATGTCGCTACTCTAAAATCTAAATTTGTCACACAACCGTCTGAATGTTTTCAACACGAAATAAATCTCCACAATCAACACAAATTCAAACTATGCATATTATACGACTAAACGACACGAGGCTGGTTCCATTTCACATACCCTAGGGAAAGGTATACTACCACCTAGTCTCCCTCTAGCTATCAGTTAACAGTAGATCAAAATTGGATTTTTAGGCAGGGTTTGCTATAATCAGTATATCAATCGTATGGAAATCTGATCTCACCGATAAGTTAAAACGACAATTTGGGTATAATTGCATAAATGCGTTCTTTCTAAGCAGTGCCTGCTGAAAATCATGCTTGCTGAAATTCCAAACTGCACTAGAATTGAACTCAGTTCTTTTTTTAACTAGAATAAAATGAAAATATCGGAAAACATATTCTAAAATGGGGAGTAAATATTTACATTTATTGTCGATAAAATCCTGGGTAGTGGTTTACTTTTAACGCCTTCAAACCACTAAAAAAAGTTATTTGTCGATAAAACACCTTCAAACCGCTAAAAATTATTTTAATGAGGAGGGGGTTAAAATATTTACATTTAATTCTGGAAAACAGGCTGGGGGAGGGGTCAAATATCGCTTTTATATTGCATTAACTTTTCGGGAAAAACGCCTTCAAATAGGGAGTTCAATAGTAGCGCGGATTGGATATTCAGTAGGCAGGGTTTTTCAGCAGGCACCGCTTAGCATTTTAGAAGCTAAGACTAATTTATGCGATATTACCCTACAATTCTTCTAAGTCGTAGTTTTATCAGAGTTACTGCAGGGCTGCACCACATGGGTATAAGCTTGATGGGAGTTGCACAAGAATGCTACGCACGATCTTAAGCAAATCGTAGAAACAACACATTACAAGAAAGCAATTGTACGGACACTTACCCCCTGTCACACAAACTATCTGAGTGATACGAACAAGGCATGCTGGAAATCGCTGGTGATGCAAATGCGGACTTATAAGCCACATTCACTTGCGTAAACCTGTACATGGGCACGTCAGTGTGTGTCGTCCAGTAAAGATCTACATTGACCAGCTCTACACGGATACTGTATGCCGTGCAGAGGACCTCCCGATGGCGATGAACGATATGGGCGATTGGCGAGGTATTATTATGGATATCGGTGCTAGGAGTCCGACATGCTGCTGCTGCTGATGATGATGATGATGATGATGATGATGATGATGACTGGTACATGGACAAGTCATTTCGAGGTTTCTTTGATATTTATCTCTCGAAATGATTCCTGAGTAGGCGACCAAAATCTGACCCCCTCTCCTCTTATTTGGTTTCTAACCTTACATTCATGTTGTTAATCTGGCCTATTGGGAATTCTTTAGACTGAACCAAATTTTTACTTTTATGGAATTGTCTAAAAATGCATTAAATGAAGCCTTCTCTATTCTTTCAAATTCATGGAAATGACTTGGGCGAACATTTTTTGAGAGAATTCCGTACCATTAATGCTGTGAAGCCGTTTAAAAATTCTGATTCACTTAAATTTTACAATCACATAAACATGACCAGACGATAAGAAAGAAAAAAAGACAAGTACATTTTGGAAAAAAGTACGAAGCTATATTTTCAATATTCACAGAAACGAAAAAATTACGATCACAATCTGATTCGTTCGATTGATTGAATGATTGATTTATTGATTTCATAAATAATATTTGTATCCTTAGGATCATTTTAGGATGGAGCATGTTCTTTGATAGCTGCTATCTTTTTTTGTTTAATTTTCTTATTAGAGTTTTTAGAAGTCAAGGGGTCCCTGTCCTGGGGCTAACACTTGATTTCTTTTTAAATAATATTTGTATCCTAAGGAACTTTTTAGGATGGAGCATGTTCCTTTGATATTTGCTATTTGTATTTCATAGCAACTTGGCTTTCCTGGTATTGTTTCAATGTATTTTTCATCTGTGTATTTGTATATTGTTTCATGTGTAGCATAATTGGCGCCCCTACCCGGGAACACCATATTTGTGGCCTTGTGCCAGACACAGAGAAACCTTAATAGGATGTAGCATGATTCTCAGACCTTACGAGCAAGAAGATAATGGAATTCTCATTATCACCTGTGACTCGGCGATAGCCAGGAAGTCTAAGATTTTGCTATTAAAATTTATTTTAATCGGTTTGTCAGAAAAATGGATGGTTGACCAGTTGACCTCTTAGGTGACACATGCAATTTGGTAGAACAGTTAGAACCTACGAAAGGTTCTACGACATTCTAGAAAGTTCCCCACCCATTTCTATATAATGAGGGAACCTTATATTTGTAAATTGTTTCAAGGTATTTTTCATCTGTGTATCTGTATATTGTTTCAAGGTATTTTTCATCTGTAATATGTTTCAAGGTATCTTTTCATCTGTGTATCTGCTATCTGTGTATATCTTCATGTGACTTCTCAAATATGAATTCCTTGAAAATGAAGATCCATACACTTCATAAAAAAATGGGTTCTCTCCAGTGTGTGTTAGCATGTGGGTTTTTTAATATAATAATCGGAAAATTCCAACCCACAGATTTCACAATATAGTTTCTTATCAGTATGCTTTTGCATGTGGCGCTTCAATTAGGAACTTAGTGAATATGTTGATGCAATATACAGTTGATTATACACTTTGGATTTAGATTTAGATTTAATGGCATGACATCTAGTATAGGGTTATTTTATGCTTAGTGATTACAGAATTGTATACTTTGTGGGTTTAGATTTAGATTTTCTGTGTAGTTTATTCAGTCTATTAGCACATTAATAGATATACCCGTGTAAGTTCCTTTAATCTATTATAAATATATAATGAATTGTGAAGCAATAAGCTAAGTGTTGCAAACAGAAAGGCCTATTGTCGGTATCATCTGCACAGCGAGGGAGTCTCTCCCCCTTTTCATCGCGCTAGACCAGAGTGATTGTTTTACCTAGGAGGTAGAACACCACACCTACCATCAGTTATCCACTTTATTGCAAAGATTCAATCTGTAATTCTAATGCAATAATTATTAAGTTGTTAAGTATTGTATGTCATTTTACCCATAGTCAGGATTGAACCTGCGATCTAAAGATGATTGTCAATTAGAACTGTATTAACCCAACCCTTATGTCCGTTGTGCCATGTGTCTAATATAAGTATTGAGTTAATATAGTTTTAAGTGACAGTTATTTCTGGGTTGCAGGTTCTGTTATGGCCAAATGTGACGTTAACATAGCATATTTAACACAGCTTAACATTTGCAAGGTTAACAGAATGAGAACAGTGTATCCCCGTGGATTGAATAAAGGGTTCGATTTCAAGTTCCGTGAAGGCTCCCGATTACGACATAAAGCCTTCGGAGATCGACAAAAAGGTTTCCGAGTTAAAAGAACGTTCCTGAGATCGATAATAAACACTCGACGAATGCCAGAGGGCACAAACATTGTGTAGATAAAAATAGTCCAAATAATTCGAATAATCCACATCCTATGGGATTAGTTATATCATGCGGCAAGATTTCTTCTGATGATAGTTGAGTGGTGGAGAGGGTATTTGCCTGCTCATCCCACTTATGAGAGCTGGAAACAAGGTCTCGTTTTTACGTGGGCGCATAAAAATTCCGTCGATCTGGGGGGGGATGGCCCCCTGGGATCGACGCTATCAATTGTACTTTACCGGTCCAGTGGCCGAAGCACACTGGACCCCCAGCCGAGGCCGGGTGGATTAGGTAAGAATCAGAGCATAGTAACTGGAACAGATACTACACTTTGATCCTCCCTTCTTGGAGAGTCAATCTCAAGTGACAGGATTATGGTATTTCTTTTTACGTGAACACTTTACCCTAGCTTCAATGATGACGATGATGATCATCATCATGTCGTTCTTTCTGCACAAATATCCATGTCAATCTCTCGCTAACCGTCCCTATCATTCATTGCTCTCGTAATTTTCTCTGCACAGCATCCAGTATCCGTACAGAGCTGATCAATCTTTGCTGGTTAACTCACACTGGTGCTGATTCCCTTAAAAGAACGTCACTTACGTGTTCTTCCTTGCTTCTACAGCAGCTCACAGCATGTCTTGTTCGTTGTCATTCGGTTTCTGTGATAGGCAGTAAGTGGTCATACAATTGCTTTCTTGTTGGGCGTAGTTTTACCAATTTATCTAATACCACGCGTAGCATTCTTGCGCAGCGCTTATATAGCTAATTAAATGGAAGCGTGTGGTGTAATGGTTAAAGTCATGGGAAATGGACTCGTCACCCCGAGTTCAAATCCTGGATGTGATAATTGCATTTCCCTTATCGCTAATACATGTGGGAAAGGTATGAATCCTACTCTCCCTCCAGCTATGAATAAATAGTAGGGCAGACTGGGCTCTTTAACCTTGGTTAGGCAACCGGTATAGGAGAAGGAAAACTCTGAATTCAAACCTGAAAAACTCCGCTTAAGAAATTGACCCTGTGTCACATCCTGCTCGTGCGGAGGGGTTGGTAAATATATATATAGCTAATTAAATCTATTAGCTCTATGCGCAAATAATTTTCTGTTTAAAGAGAACGGGTAAAAAAAAAAAACTGTTAAGCTATTTATATAATTTAAAAACCTAATAAATATATTATTATACCATCTAATGGAATATAAGTAATTTCTAATCAATTATCAATTCTATTTATTGGTTTTTCGAAACATTGCAAAGTGTCAATATTGTGAAGCAGAAGAATTAGCAGAACAAATTAGGATTTAAGATGGTAATCATTGCTTTAATCACAGACATTGGTGCCAGAAGAAAATTAACCTGAATCACATTATATACAAGAACCTTTGAAGATAGATACAAGGAAAACAATGAGTGAATGCATAAAAGAAGAGCAAATAGGTGATAGAAAGGGAGAAATCAATACAATAAATAGGGGGGAGAGAGAGGGGGAGAGAGGAAGTGAATGAGTAAGTGAGTGAGGTAAAACAAGGAAGTAACGAATAAAAAAAAGAAAGAGAGAAAGAAAGTAAAAGAAAGAGAGGGACTGTGTGTGTGTGTGTGTGTGTGTGAGAAAGAGACAGAGAGAGGAGAGAGAGAGAGAGAGAGGAGAGAGAAGAGAGAGAGAGAGAGAAGAAAGATAGATAGATAGATAGATAGATAGATGGAAAGAGTTGGATATGAAGATAGATTTATAGATATTGTGAGACATGAAAATAATAAGATTGAATATATATTTGTCCATAGGAATGAATATATATATATATATATATATATATATATATATATATATATATATATATAGGGAGAGAGAGAGAGAGAGAGAGAAAGTTGTTTTGATTTTAATCTTAAAAAAATGACAAACGAAATTACAGAATCTTAGAAAGTGATATGAATTCTTAAGGTTGTAAGACGAATTTTTGGATAGATACAAACATAAAGAAAGAAGAGAAATGTGTCTATGCATAAAATAATATGTTGAATTCTAATAACAAAATTAAGAAGGCAAAAAAGTCTGAAAAATATACTGATATCGTATAGAATAATAAATGATATTTATTCATTCTATATTGATACATTTCAATATTCAATCATACCACTGACATCGTTGCAAAATGTTTTCAGCAAAGCGCATACAATTTCTTTCTCAGCTATTCTCACAGCGGGAATACAAGGGTTAAGATATCAAAGGTCGGATTTTTTTTCTGAGATTTTTGGTCGTTTTTTTTTTTTTTTTTTTTTTTTTTTTTTCAGAATAACTCGGCCCGTTTGGATGGCTGCGTTGAAACCTTGAAAATGCTTTCCATTTCGGTAATATTTTACGAGAATATAACGCGCCTTTCTCTTCTTTTTTTTTCTTTCTTCTTTTTTTTTAAAAACATTTATTTTTCTTGTTTTACGTAGTTCTGTTCTTTTCTTCTTTTTTTTATTTTTCTTACACTCTTGTGTATTTCGTTTCCTCCTTCAGGAATTATATTTTCTTTCTTTTTTTTTTATATTACATTAGCGCATCTTTTTCACTTCCTCTAAAACAGATTTCGACTACTCCTAATCTGATTCTAACTCTCTCAAAAAACAGCCCAACCCATCAATCACGTGATCATCACTTACAGAAAAAAAATATCCAAATACACTGAATGGTTCAAGATTTGAATCCAATTCATCCAAAATCCCTATTTATACGTCCGTCCTGTCAGCTGGGGTGTTAGATTACATCGACTGCACCTCTACAGTATAGTAAGACTCCTGCAATAGGGCCACCTGTTAGCCATGGGTGGTGACCCGTGATATTTAATGATGGGACCCTGGTGGCTGAGCAGTCTATGACAAGCAACACTCCACTTTGTTCCTTGTCTATGCTAGACGGGCGGTCGAAGAGGCCCCCACCGATCAATCGGCTGGTCACGTCAAGCGCTAGTACGTATATGATTGTCCCAACCCTACTGTTCTCATGGCAAGCCCCAACCCTTTTTATCATATGGGTGCTAGAAGGCAGTGGCTGAGGGTCTTCGTGTCCTGAGTATGACGTTAAACATTAACTGATTGTGAGGTTCTGGAGGTTTGGGGAATGTGGAGTACCCCTTCATCACCAGTGCTCCCCGGTCCACTCTGACCCGGAGTGGTAGTACCTGATAGGGTCCCATCTATGTGTTAAATAGAAAAATATCTTTACATAAAAACTGAGTATCCATTAAGAATGAATTTATTCCAAAACTTTGTCGGCATTAAATGACCCACTGAGTTTGATATGCTATAAGTAAAGTCGTCAGGGTGGCCTAAAGTCGGTATCAGCCAATCATCGATGAAGTCTATCCCCTCTTCACTAGCGCTAGACCAAGGAGTTTGTTTTTGCGTCTGGGTGGGGCACCAAATCTACCATTAGCTCCTTACTTTACCGCACAGATCCCTGTGCTACTCATACGCTGGTTGGCGAGGGCCGGTATCGAACTAGCAACCGTGTGGTTTCTAGCCGAACGCTCTAGCGACCAAGCTAACCCGGCCCTTTGATACGCTGTAAAACAAAACAAAACAAACCAATATTTTTATACGTGAAGTGATTGATATTCTTGGTATTATCGGGACGTTGAAGACCAGTCATGCCCGAAGAACTAGACTAAATTACGATATATCATGACGCTGTTAGTTATATAATTCAAACTACTCAAATCTTCGGTCATATAGTAAAGTAAATTTGGCGAAGTGGCCTATTGTCGGTAACAGTCGGACAGCGAGGGATTCTCTCCTCTTTTCGCTAGCGTTAGACCAGGGAGATTGTTTTTTTCTGACATGGAGCCCCACATCTACTGTCAGTTCCTCACTTTACAGATAAACTTTTGTAGGGAGTAAAAAATATTTTCAGAAACATGTTCAAACAAGTCAATTAATCGTATATAAGTTGTTGTTTTTTAAATTAAAAAAGATATGATGATGTGATCGGCAGTTTTATCTTATAATATAAGAGCAATATCACTCAGTTTTGATTAGGGAGTTTTGTAAACAAAAAACAAAACAAAAAAAAATATAGTTTGACCCAGAAAAAACAGAACCCAAAGATTTGGTAATAAAACTGTTAATTTTAACTAAGGGGTTTAGGTTTAGGGTTAGGGTTAAGGTTAGAGTTAGGGGTTAGGGTTAGTTTAATAAGAAAATAAATAAATAATTTGGGTTCTGTTTTATCTGGGTCATCCTGTAATATGTTTTAATTTTCCGACCGATTTGCAAGTTTAGCCCTTTTTTCTCCCTACCCTATTTTCTTTTTCAAAAACCACACCCTCTGCCATAATTTTTAAGGGATCACCATTTGTATTTTATAATATAGGAGCATGATAATTAACTTTTAATTAATGAAATTTTGTAAAAACAACCTTTACACAATACTACACCTTACGTTGTTTCTATACATTATTATTTAAATGAGCAGTTAATATGAAATGCCTTACATTGAACCATCGCTTAAACATATCAACATTAGATGTATTTTAGTGTCATACTCAGGCCTCCTCTTATAGGCGATGGTGGTACTCACTTACAGGGGTTGTAGTTGGTTTATTCCAAAGCCCCAATAACAGACCTGCCATTTTGTGCTGGTCGGACTCCATTACAGGGAATGGTTTTGATTTATTGTAAAAGCCCGTTAACAGGCTTGCAGTTCATTTTGATTCTTTTTTTAAATATTTATCTTGTCAAATACACAATATAGTGCGCATTAATTCCATACCTATGAGTCCATAAGTTTGGACAATTCCCGACCCGGGTGTTTGGATCTACTTTCTGAATATTTCAGTCCTTAATATATTTTTTCTCCCTACACCATTACCCCCCCTTCCAAAATGTCACCCTCTGCCATAATTTTTACACAGCTACTCCGTGCACATATATTGCTTCTCATCCATTCTTCCGTTTCCTCTGATACGTTATATCCATTATTTTTTTTTCTTTCTTTCTCTTTTTTTTTATAACTTGAAAACACCGCGTGACAAAATTTCTACTTCATTTTCTTACTAAGTCCCAGACTTTATCAACTCGCGTCCCCCACCTTTTCATGGAGCGTCAAAACAGTCAAGCTTTTAGGGAACACACCGCAAAAAAAACCCCCAAAAACCCCAGCCGCACTCTCAACACTTTCCGAATCTTACACAGCTCTCGCAAAAAGCCGAGATTAGGTCACGTGATTTTATTGAATTAGCGCACCGTCGAGGGGCCACTTAAGATGGGCAAATTGTTTCTTGAACGTGTTCCCGGGGTCGACGATTCGTGGGTGGGGTTGGGGGTGCGAATTGGCGACTAAGCAACGCGCGAGTCTAGGATTCAACATCAGGAATCGTATTCAAACCGAACATATTGCTTGACCGCTGGTGTCCACGGAAGACTGCCAAAAATTACGGGCATACAGCACACTGTAGAGAGGTCACTACGGGAAGCTGGGATTGGACCGGGGGAGTCGGGTGACCCACCCACCAAGTTAATTGGTTTTTCAGTTCATGATATCCTGGACAGCGGGGAAGCAGGCAAGCGTCCGGTTCATAAGAGATGCGGATTGACCACACGCAGAGAAAAAATGGAAATACTGGGATATAGTATAGTTCTTATATATATATATATATTATATATATATATATATATATATATATATATGGTTGTTAGTTTATTGATATATGTACATGAACAATCACACACACACACACACGCAATATATATATATATATATATATATATATATATATGAGGAAATAACAGATTTTTAAAAATCCGACAAAATGTGTGCAAAAGTTGAGGAACACTTTATATATTGTATTGTTCATTACATTGTATATTGTAGTATTCATCACACACACACACACACACACACACACACACACACACACACACACACACACACACAAACATATATATATATATATATATATATATATATATATATTATATTAGATTATGTAGTTTGGTATATATCAAAGTAAGAGTGCACGATATCATTGATAAAAAAATACATATATATAAATCAGGGTAGCGAAGCCTGAAAAAGAACGGTGTTTGGTAACTGTCAGTTTCTCGCCTACAAGATCTCCACTCCGTATACATTTCCCACACCATATATAATATATATATTATATATATATATATATATATATATATATATATATATTTATATATATAAATTTTCCATCAGACTATTTCTACGAATCTTTCAAAACATTTCCGTGGTTGATATGCCGCAAAACAAAACAAACAAACAAACAAACAAACACATTTTGCTTACAGAACCTGCTGTTGCTTAAATGATCACCCATCTAAATAATTAACACGCTCATCATTGCTTCATTAGGTGATCGAGCGGGAACCAGTGGTATCAACGTGATTTAACCTTAAGCTTTATAATTAGTAATTCTTTTCTTCAAAGATTTATTTTGTACGACCATGTTAGATCATTATATTTCATTAGCCATTCTTGTTAGCTTGTTTTTCTTTTTTTTTTTTTTTTTTCATGGATTTTCTAGGAACGCTTTCTTCCGAAAACAACATCATTTGATTCTTCGTTTCTTGTACTTTTAGAAGATCTCCTTTCTTTTCTTTTCTTTCTTTTACTTTGAGCCTTAATTCATCGTTCATCTTCAAAACTAGATTATAGAACAATCAGGTCAAGGATTTTTCCCCTTGATCCCGGCAGCAAATAACGAAATATATTTGATCTTGTGTTCCGTAGAAAGATGGCTATTTTTAGAAACATCTACTTACACTGGAGCGGTTACGAAATCCAGAATATCTTCCCAATGATCAATAGAATTTGCAGGATCAATCAATATATCATTAGGAATATGATATATATGTACAGTTGTGTCTTGAGATACGAGTTTCATTCGTTACGCTCCTAACTCAATTTCCTCTTATATCAAATCAATTTTCCACATTGAAATGAAATTAAATTTCATTAATACTTTTTCCAGTCCATCCCACCAAAAAAAAAAACACACCTGAAATTTTTATAGTTCCCTTTTTAATAAGAAAAATAACCCTATATTGCATAAAACAAATAGAATGTAATGAATTATGTGCTGTAATATATCTTACTGTTTATTCATTTATTCAAAATACAAGAGTGAGTGAAAAAGTAATGCCATTTTGTATAGGACAGGTATAATTACCAACAAAGGAACATGTATCATACAGCAAAATGAAATTGGTCCTCAGTAGATCCTAACCCTACTTCTCCACATAGGTGAGTGAAAAAGTAATGCCATTTTGTATAGGACAGGTATAATTACCAACACAGGAACATGTATCATACATCAAAATGAAGCTGGTCCTCTGTGGATTACATCCCTACTTCTCCACATAGTTATTGTTTCTCTCAATAGCAATGTTCCGCCTGTGACTGAGCGCATGTATCACTGCCGCGTAAAATTCTGTTGACTGTTCTTTGGGCCACTTCTTTATTATAGATTTCACTTCCTCATCACTGGAATAATGTTTCCCACTCACACCCTCTTTCATGTGGCCGAAGAGAGCCAAGTATGCCTTACTATTTACTCATAGCTGGAAGGAGAGTAGTTGGATGCATACCTTTCCCAAGAGTATTAGCGCTATGGGAAATTCAAACAGCATCGTCCATTTGAACTCGAGATGCCGTGTCTATTTCCTACGACTCTAACCATTTACGACTCGCCTCTATATATTAAATGTACATAAGCTCGCTATTGTGTAAGGAAAACGGGATTTTTCAATAAAAAGTGGCAGGACATAAACTAAATGTGAATATAGTACTCGGAAAATGTAATCTAACTCTAATGGCTGTGTTGCATACCCTCTTCATTACTTACTTCTTACTTCTATTCTTCTTCTGTTCTTCTGACATCTTAAGTTCTTCTAGGTCTCTTCTAACGTCTGGACTTATCTTGGGGACTTCGTGTCTGGTCTTCCATTGGGGATTTCTCTTTATCAAAAGCTCTGTGTCATTGTTAGTTTTTAGATAATAACACAAGACTTCGATTTACTTTGATCATATTTTATTCTCGACATCCCCCACCAGACTACATGCGCAGATCGAGTCGGAGCGTGTATAACACGACTCACCACCGCCATGGCTTCTCACCGACTGACTAAAATCTATTTCTAATCTAAACCGGAAGAGGATCTTCTGCACCGATTCTCACGGTATCCACCGGAAGGAAGGATCAGGACAGGTTAAGCCTTGTCATTCAAATCCTTCAAGGACATTGGCTGCAACTTATAACGGCCATCTTGATTTCTACACTATTGCACATAAATATTAGGTATCTAATAATTATGTAACAGCTGTAATCATAGTGTTTTCGGTCATACTTCTGGTAAGGAACAGATGAGTGTCTAATCTTCTTGCTTGACCAATGATAAAGTATCCAAACTTCTCTTCTATTTACCCATAGCTTAGGGAGGAAATGTGGATTTATACATTTTGTAACATAATCTATGCGGTTGCATAAGATTATAGTCAATCTCCAGTATTTCTAAAGGGGTGACCCTTTTCATATCACGGGCGGGACTTTCCATGGAATAGTACAGAAAGCCCGCCAAATTACGTGAAGTCACGTGGGACCTGGTTTGGTCCTCAGTTTTCAGTTGGACGTCGTTGACAGAGAAGATGTTTCTGCCTTAACTGGAACTCACTGCATACGCACGCTATGTTAGTCAGATAAATAGTTACATGAAATGTTAGTTAAGTAAATAAAAGTTTAAGAAAAATAACACGGTCTTGTGATTAATGAATGTCTTGGTAACAAGACTGATTTAAGAGAAAATGAGTTAAGTGCGACCGATAAAGAAAGTCACCAAGACGAAGTCCCAAGAAGAAGAACAAAAGATAGAAGATGAACATTAGAAGAATAGAAGAAGTAATGAGAAGGGTATACAACACTTTTCCAGAGGTATTAGCTTGAAGAGAACTGCAAACAGCCTCGCCCAGGATTGAAATACGGGTCACCGACTCCATTGTCTTACGCTTAGTGCACTTCTATGTAAGTATCTGTCTAATTCATGATATAACATTACTACGACCCAAAGACAGAATCTTCGTGGATCTAACAGGGACCGAACTAACTGCATTAATTTTGTTTTGTGAAAACCGCAAACAGCCTCGCCCAGGATTTGGAATACGGGTCACCGACTCCATTGTCTTACGCTTAGTGCACTTCTATGTAAGTATCTGTCTAATTCATGATATAACATTCCTACGACCCAAAGCCAGTATTTTCGTGGATCTAACAGGGATCGAACTGACTGCATTAATTTTGTTTTATGAAAACCGCAAACAGCCTCGCCCAGGATTGGAATACGGGTCACCAATTCCATTGTCTGTGTAAGTCTGTCTAATTCATGGTGTAACATTCATACAACCCAAAGCCAGTATTTTCGTGGATCTAACAGGGATCGAACTGATTGCATTAATTTTGTTTTGTGAAGCCTAGTAATAAATATCATTTTTGGGTCGGGCCCTGTTTCTGGAAGGACAGAGTTTTATTATCTTTCCATTATAGGATTTTAGGCGAAAACTTAACCCAGCTTCCAAATCAAATAATTTCCAATTTTCTAGCCAAAAGCATCAACGATTTAACATTAAAGAGCTATTTATTGAAAACTAACAGATGATTACGGATTCGCTGGAGAGAATTTGATTCAATAAATACGTAAAGATAAATAAATATTTTATTGAATAAAATAAATCATTTAACTCAAATCATTGTTTTCATAAACAAATAAGATATTTGAAAAATTCAATCTTATTTTTGCTGAAATGTCAAATTAGAGCAATAAAAAATCTCAAGTATTGTTTACTGCACATTACTGGCTAATTCTGTGAATTAAAATTCAAGGTCTGTACCAGTTGCAGGGCAGAAACTGCTTTATTTACATATCATAGTAATTTGATTTTAATTTCTATTAATTGCGATAATTTATTTATAAAACTCGCAAAATGTCCTATTGAAAATATATAGCTGAATACATTAATTTTTTATCATTATTATCGATTTATAAAGAGGAATATGTGGATTAAATATGCATGTTATTCAATAACTGTTAAATTAAACAATATAAAAGGCACGTTGATATCTACAGAATATAAGTATTGTCGAAGACCAACATTCTTTGATATATTCTACAGTTAATTTTTATTATAAAATGCTACGTATTCGAAGTATGTCAGAAAAGTTCGATGCGAAACTCTTTTCAAAGGCTATGGTTGTATTATAAACTTCCAAATATGTCTTTAATTAATCAATTTTCTTGATTAAATCATTACAATTACCACTGATGATACTTTTTGGTGAAACTCAAGTAGGTTATCTATGTGTGTGTGTGTGTGTGTATAATGTCGCGTACTGTCTGTCCATCATGGGATTGACTAGAGTCCAAAAGGGTTACTTCCCTTGCCATCAGGGATTCGCCACTAGCTGGCATTACTGCCGGGCATCCTCCAATATGGACTAGACGAGTGGTGTCTCTGTCCATTAACGTGGGCGCCTTGCCACACTTTTAGACTCGTACCCATGTGTGTACATACCCCTGTATAGACCCTACCACATGGGTCATGCACAACTAAGTGACTCCTATATTCAGTAAGAACTCTTTCTTACTTCCCATAGACTTTCCTCTTCTCTGTTTGTATCTTGTTATAGATGTCATGTTCCATGTGCTCAGACAATAAAGTCTGTACTTTTGTTGTATTGTACCTCTTTGTATTATATTATGTATATATTCCCCTGCGTTAGAGACTTCTCCGAAGCCTTCTAACGTATTAAAAGAACCAGTTTTGGCCATTAAAGCAAAAACTACACACATAATTATCATACTGGTATAACGAGATAGATATTATAGCCATATATAATGGAAAATGGACGCATCCCAAAAGATCTTTTTTATGGCGGATTAGCAAAAGGCTCCTGATCGGATTTAAATATGTCTGCAGGAGAGCTATGAGAATATGCCATATTGACACATGGGAGGTAGATGCAAAAAATCGAGGCCTGGCGCCTCAACGTTAAGCAAGGCACGGAGAAGGGTGAGGCAGAGAGGAGAGTAGCCTCGACAGAAAAGAGAACCAGAAAGAGAGAGTAAAGCCAGCAGCCACAGAAAGCATCACACTTTGTGTGCATTCAGTGCACCAAAGACTGTCACTCAAGAATTGGCCTGCAGAGTCACTTGCGCAGATTCAGATGATTCTTTTATTATTTTGGACACTACGCCAACGTTCTTAGTGGACGGAAAGGATCCAATAAAAAATTAACAATTATAGCAATAGTAATATCATGATATATTTCTGTTGATACTTTTGAATAAGACTCATAAAGAAAACTAACTGTATTTGCTGAGTGTTAAAGAAATATCTCATTATAATTTTAGAATAAATTACTATTAAATATATATTTATACATACGAGTCTATGTTTTGTGCTGATTATGTATCGTTCCAATTTAATATCTGGGTTGAATATGCAACAAAAAGCCAAACATATATTCATACATTTACAATATTGATTAAATATATTACAGACAATGATATTGATTTTGATACAGATTAATCGATTTTGTTTTATTGGCGTAGCGAATTTTATACTTGCGTTTAAAATTCGCAAGCTATAAATAAAAAAGTGCTCACCAATGTTCCAGTGTGTGTATGGGTCTATATGTGTATATATAATGGAAGCGCGTGGTGTAATGGTTAAAGTCATAGGAAATGGACTCGTCGCCACAAGTTCAAATCCTGGATGTGGTAATTGCATTTCACTTACTGCCAATACCCTTGAGCAAGGTATGAATCCTACTCACCCCCAAATAAATAGTAGGGCAGATAAATCTTTAACCTTGGTTAGGCGACCGGTCTAGGAGAAGGAAAACTCTGAATTCAAACCTGTTGAACCCCGCTTAAGAAATTGACCTTGTGTCACATCCTGCTCGTGCGGAGGAATTGGTATATATATATATATATATATATATATATATATATATATATATATATATATATATAATCTGTGTGTGTGGTGTGTATGTGTGTGTGTGTGTGTGTTTCCGTGTATGTGTAAGTGTGTTCATATACACAACTGTGGTTTACTATTCACCAATTTCAAGTCAATCTGTTAAGATTATCCTCTATCATTATGTATACTAGTGAAATATATGCACCCTCAGCGTGCAAGTATTTAAGTTTTAATGTAATAACATATTATATCAAATTCGAAAGGCCAATGGAACTAAATAAGTATACTAATAAAAAGATTTGAAACAGGCGGGGCTATAATGGAAAAAAGTAACAATTGAAATTTACTCTTTTATCACTCCTGTCTTTCTTTGCTAAATTTTCCTAATTTAACTATTAATTAGAATAGGAAGTAAAGAATAAAATGACAGTTGTTTTTTTCTTGTTAATCGATTTCTTTTAAGATTCATCCTGGAATTTTTGCTCATATTTATTAAGTTAAAACCAAACAAGTAGAACTCAATACTACTAAGCATAAATTTATTAAAATCAAATTTTTAATATCAATATGCAAATTAGCCTTCCCGTTCACACTGTAAACCGCTATTTTATTGTATGTATAAATACAATTGCATGCTGTTTTACATATTCGCAACGGTATTAATAATGTAAAACAACTTTATCTATAATTGAGGTTTACATAAAAAATAAGATCATGGGATACGTGACCTATAATAATTAAGGAAATTGTGACTTGAATAGTAATATAGTTTCGCTACAACCTGCCTCCTTCATTGGGTGCATCGAGCTAAGGGATTTATCCTAACAAGCAGGTTGTAAACATATGCACCAAACAAAACTAACAAAACGCCAAATCTATCTATTCCAGTTTTTATCTATCTATCTATCTATCTATCTATCTATCTATCTATCTCAGCCTTTCCATATCTATTTCAGTTTTTTCTTTCTTTCTTTCTATCTATCCATCTATCTATATATCTCAGTCTTTATCTATCTATCTATCTATATCTATCAATCTATCTCTTTCTTTCTCTCTCTCTCTCTCTCTCTCTATATATATATATATATATATATATATGTATATATATATATATATATATTATATATATATATATATAACGCTTATCTATTTCAGTTTTTATCTATCTATCTATCTCAATCTCTATCTATCTATCTATCTATCTATCTATCTATCTATCTATCTATCTATCACAGTCTTTATCTCTCTATGTATATACATAAGTATATATATCCATACCAGTCTTTATCTATCTATCTATCAATCTACCTATCTATCTATATATCTATCTCAGTTTTTATCTATTAATCTATCTATCTATCTATCTCAGTCTTTATCTATCGATCTATCTAGCTATCTCAGTCTTTATCTATCAATCTATCTATCTAACTTTTTAAAGGATAAACCTTTTAATAGACCTTTTATGCGCATGCGCTGTAGACTTATTCATAACGATTGATTAATTCATTGATCAGATTGCGTAATCAAACATCTATAATTTAACTTTTATTAAACAATTAAAATGAGATTTAAACACGTTCAGCGATCGTATTTATTTTGAGAGGCTATTAAAATTTCCATCGCTGGAAATCCCCTCCATCTTTTACGAATGTAGCCATAAACGCTGGAAGAATCGTTATGTATTCATGAGACGAGATACCTGTGATCGATCTACTCGGTCTGCTATCTTCAAATTTGCCCTACGGGACAGTAAACTCTGCGATAAGACTTTTATATCCTCGCAGGATTAATAAGTTTTCAAAGTTCGATCTATGGCCAGATAGATGAACATTTGAACATATCCAAACATACGTATGGGGAAAAATTACTAATATGTATGTGTGTCCATAGTCAGAAATATAGGTGGAACAAAATATTGGTTTTACAAGGACGTGGAAACAAAGCCAAATACGGATGCTCACAAAATCAGACAGGCAGATATTTAGCTTCCTAATGTGAACAACCCGTGACACATCTCTACCATCTCTCTCCCCCCTCTCTCTCTCTCTCTCTCTTAGTATATATATATATATATATAAAATATTAAAATTCGAAGGCAATACAATGCGTATATAAAAATTAAAAAATAAAGACAAAAAGATGTTTTTTTTTAATGTCTAATCGATTTCAAAACTAGAGCTTCATCATCAGAGTTTATTTTTTCAGAAATGACGTGCTTATGTTTTTATCTGTGTGGTTATAATTTCTTCTTCTTATTTCCTTTTCCTCTCTTTTTTTTCCTCTCTTTCTTCTTCTCCTCCTTTATGAATGAAATGGGCGAATAACTGTAATTTCTATTTTTCTCTCTTTTTTTTTTTTTTTTTTAAGTTTGTTAAGAACGAATATTCTTAATATCGGCTGACATCCGGTCAAATGTTGCAATATGTATACATGTCAAAATTTAAAAAAAAAAATGAATAAATAAATAAAACCGTTAATAGATATATCTATATCTATCTCTCTCTCTCTCTCCTCTCTCTCTCTCTCTCTCTCTCTCTCTCTCTCTCTATTTATATATAATATAATATATATATATATATATATATATATATAGATAGATAGATAGATCGATAGATAGATATAGATATAGATATATAGTTGTAGAAAAGTGTTTCTCTCTACCACGGTTTCGGTGTTCAATGTACACCTTCCTTAGGAGAACCTTCCCCGGGAGAACTGAGGAGGTGGTACATTTTAGTTATTTTTAGAAACACTTTTTCTTTCTAATATATCAATCTGATTTTGTGAGATCTACACATTTGAGTAAGGACTTAAAGAGTTCATAATTGAATATTCGAGGCTCCATTTTTGTAATTTTCTTATTTGTATTTCAAAAACTACTAAGTAAAAGGAAAATTCTTTCACTCAATTTGTTTATTATATACTAGCAAATATATGCACCCTCCGGGTGCAAGTATTTAAGTTTTGATATAATAAAATATCATATTAAATTAGAAAGGCTAATGAAACTGACGAAAAATGCAGATAAAAAGATTTGCAACAGAGGGGGTATAATCGAAAAATAGAACAACTTTGAAACTAACTATTCCATCATTTTCCATTTTCATGGGTAAATTTTCCTAATTTAACTATTTAGTTAAAATAGGAAGTAAAGGATAATATTACAGTTATTTCTTCTTGTAAATAAATTTCTTTTAAGATTTATCCACGAGATTAGAAATCAATAATACCAAGCACGTATTTATTAAAATAAAATTTTAAATATCAATATGCAAATTAGCCTTCTCGTTCAAACTGTAAACCGCTATTTTGTTGTATATATAAATACAATTGCATGTTATTAGTACGTAGACATGGTCAACAGTATTAATAATTTAAAACAATTTTTATTAATAACTGAAGGTTTAAAAGAATGAAATCATGGAGAATTTGACGTAAATAATTAAGGGAATTGTGACTTGAGTAGTAATATAGTTTCGGTTACAGACAGAAAAACACACATCTCCATTATAATAAGATATATATATATATATATATATATATATATATATATATATATATATGAATAAGATATAATGAAAAACAAACGATATTCATACTGTCGGATTAATTCCATTTTATTTTCACATATATATATATATATATAATCAAAGTCCAGAGAAGAAATTTTGCTTACGACACAAGAGATTTTTTAAAAACCTGTCGCAGTTTGAGAGCTTGTCGCAGTTTGAGAGCTCAATGTGTGTTCTTAATGTTAGAGTCACAGAGAAAATTTATAAGTAAAGAAATAACAAAAGACTTAGAGATTTAGCGTTATAGTCTATTTCAGGGAGCTTAGACAAAGTGTCTAACTCTCCCGACTCATCAGATGTCAATAAGTACAAACAATCTCGATACTATTTTGAACAACCTTGTATATATATATATATATATATATATATATATATATATATATAATAATATATTATATATATATATATTATTGTGTGTTTTTGTAATTATACACACACACACACACACACAACATATATATATATATATATTTATATATATAATCTTATTATAATGGAGATTGTGTGTTTTTCTCTCTGTAACCGAAACTATATTACGACTCATGTCACAATTTCCTTAGTTATTTACATCACATTTCCCATGATTTCATTTTTATTTAAATATCAATTACTAATAAAACTGTTTGACATTATTAATACTGTTGGCCTTATCTTCATACTAATAACATGCAATTGAATTTATATATACAAGAAAATAGCGGCTTATAATGTGAACGGGAAGGCTAATTTGCATATTAATATTAAAAAAATAATTTTAATAAAAATGTGCTTAGTATAATTGATTTCTAATTGTTTGCTTTTATCTTAATGAATATGAGCAAAATTCTCGTGGATAAATCTTAAAAGAAATCCATTAACAAGAGGAAATAACTGTAATTTTATTCTTTACTTCCTATTTTAACTAAATAGGTAAATTAGAAAAAATTAGCATTAAAACACGGAAGTGATGGAAGAATAAGTTTCAGCTGTTCTATTTTCCGACTATACCCCGCTCGGTTTCAAATCTTTTTATCTGCATTCTTATTTAGTTTCATTAGCCTTTCTGATTTAATCTAATATTTTATTACATTGAAACTTAAATACGTGCACCGGAGGTGCATATAATTGCTAGTACTAATAATATTGTTAGATGTAAATAAACGGTCTACCATGGTTTCAATCAAAAATTGATCTCGTCAGGACCCCAGTCTACATTAACCAAGTTGATGTAATTACTGCTCTATATATTTTTTAATATTATTTACTGACGCCACTGCGACTGAAATTTAAAGCGACAATCGGATACTATATATATTATATATATATTATATATATATATATATATATTTATATATATATATATATAATATATATATATATATATATATAATCCAAAAGCCCAGAGAAGAAATCTTCCTTACGACACAAGAGTTTTATTTTAAAAAAACCTGTCGCAGTTTGAGAGCTCAATGTGTGATCTTAATGTTAGAGTCACAGAGCAAATAATAGTAAAGAATAACAAAAGACTTAGAGATTTAGCTTTATAGTCTATTTCAGGCGAGAAACTGAAATAGACTATAATTCTAAATCTCTAAGTCTTTTGTTATTTCTTTATATATATATATATATATATATATATATTATATATATATATATATATATATATATATTTATTTATTATAATGGAGATTGTGTGCTTTTCTGTCTGTAACAG
>CM042158.1:35916743-35939243 GCA_023376005.1 Doryteuthis pealeii | reverse complement strand
AAAAAAAAAGCTCAACATTTTACAATTGAAATTTATTTTTGCACTCATACCCGTTAATATTTCCACCCCAAAACAGTATATTTTCTTTCATACCTGATAGCTGTTTATTTATTCATATTTTTTTTTAAGAATATATTTGAGCGCGGCTAAAAGTGCGTAGGCTGGACATTGGACACATAACATAGTGAATGAAGGCATTGGTTAAGACAGTTCTAAGTGACAGTTATCTCTAGGCTACATGTTCAATCCTGAATAAAGGTGATAGTAACATAAAAAGTATCAACATAATTAACTCCTGTACCCCGGCTATAGTTGCGGAATGAGAACAGGTACCACGTGGATTGAATAAAGGGTTGGGTTCAAAGTTCCGTGATGGCTCTCGTTACGACAAGAGGGTTCCCGAGTTCGAAAAGAAGGTTCCCGAGTGCGAGAAGGCTTCCGAGTCCAAAAAGAAGGTTCTAGTTCGAGAAAGGCTCTCGAGTCCGCAAGAAATACCTGAAGAAGGCCGGAGGGCACATCGGTCGAACTTGTAACCATATAACAATGAAATGAGGACAATAGTTCGAATAATTCAAATAATACTTAACAAGTTTCAGGTATTATCTGTACCCATAACTATTGAAATGAATTTCTGCTTTTTATTATCAATCTAACTAGAGTGTTGATGCATTTATGATGGATACGAAAAAACGAGAACAAGAACCTTTTTGTTCATACCGCTATTGGGAACATTTCAAATCAATTTTATTAATCACAGGGGAACAGATTCCACAAAACCAAAAATGATCTACGTATAAATATTTATCCCTAGTTTGGCTACAAACAAGAACTATTAATTTTAAGTTATAGAATTAAAGCAATTTACATTTTGATTATACAACTTCAATGTTTTAGTCACGTTACAATAAAATTTGCGATCGTAATAGCCTTTTTTGACCAATTAATATTTCATTTGAAATATTGGTTTATAAGAAAATTAAGTTTTTTGGACAGTTTTGATTTCTTAGACATACATTCTCGAAAGCTGCTCGCTCTCTCTCTCTCTCTCTCTCTCTCCCTCTCTCTCCTCTCTCTTCTCTCTCTCTCTATTACTATATATATATATATATATATATAGGAGAAGAGAGAGGGAAAGAGAGAAAATATAGAGAAAGGGTGTCTACAGAGGCCTAACAAAAAGGTAGAAGGCCTCCGAAATATTGGGATTACGAAGAAGATCAGAACCAATACAAACTTGATACTTTTGAATTATTGTTTTTTGTTCTTATATTTTCCGATGTTTTTAATGTAACACAAACGTTCCAATAACACAACACACACACACACACAAAAATCATATATAATATATAATATCTATATATATATATATTATATATATATATATATATATAGTATATATATAGTGATATATATATATTCATATTTATATATAGATAAACATCGTATCCAAAGAATAGAATGTATTAACAATGTTTGATAAAGAAAAAAACTTATTTTTCATTAAATGACCTATATTATATATATAATATATACAACTGCCTTATATAAATATAACATAATATATCTACGGAGAATATATATATATACAAATTGGGTCCAAGTTCATAATATTAATATATGTTTCAAATATTTTCGGTTTGCGTCTATCAGTGTCATATAATTTAAGCTCCACATATTTTTTATGTTGACCGTAGCCAGTATTGACATTTTTTTAATTAAATTTACCTCATATTTTAAGTATATATAATAAAATACTTTAACATAATATATGCTTAATCTTGTATTTTTGAATACACGTAGTTTAATTTCTTCTTCTCCTTCTCCTTCTTCTTCTTCTCTTCTTCTCTTCTTCTTCTTCTTATTATTATTATTATTTTATTATATTAATTATTAATTAATTATATATTATTATATTTACTCCTTTTGAGTTTTCACATCAGTGTTTAGCTGATGGTCTTTCACTGGAGTGACAGCAAGTTCCTCAGGACAGGACTCTTCTGAGTATTCTGGCAGATTGCAGCAGTGGCAGTGTTCTGAATGGTTTCAATTCCTTCTCTGATTCAAACTTTCTCCGAAACCCTTTGTCCAATCCTTTTGGGACCGTTCCCAGTGCACCAATACAATTGGTATAACTTTCACTTTCATATTCCAAAACCTTTTTCAGTTCTCTGTCAAGGTCCAGATATTCCGTCCATTTTATTTATTTCCTTGAGCTTCACCCTGTGATCAGGCTGGAACTCTGCAATACACCAAGTTTACAAGTTTCTTTCTTTTTTTTGTATTATCAACACTAGGTCTGGGGTCTTCTTGCTGGGTATAAAAGGAGAATCTGTTATTTCAAAGTACCAATTGTTGTTGTTGTTGTAATTAATTATTATTATTATTATTATTATTATTATTATTATTATATTATTATATTTTGTTGTTGTTTATTTTTGTTTGTATTATATATTATTATTAATCATTAATTGTTATTACTACTACTTAAACTATTAACCTGTAGTCGCTGATGATTTATTTTGAGTTATTGTTTTTTTAGTATCGTCATTTTTTGTTGCATTTTTTTCTAATAAGACTCCCTACAAAAACACCATAATAATAATCATAATAATAATAATAATATATAATAATAATAATTGATAAATTATTGCCGACGGAAAATATAAGTTTTCCAGCGTCTCCTCAAAATATATACCCCGATAAAATATCATATTTTTGCTCTTGATTTATTGTTTTCGCCATATTTTTTTTTTGTTAAAAATAGATTGTAAGATCTTTTGTCACGATAACACGTCCAATTTTTATAGAATTGTATGTTTTTTTTTCTGGAGATTTATAATAGCAAACATAAAATCGATATGAGCAAAATCTGTTCGGTAACCACAATCGCCTTTGTCGAAATACGATGAGTAATGTGTCGTCTTGCTTGCAACCAAAATATATTCCTAGATTCACTCAGATAAGGGGATTAAGAGATCTCGAATAATATGGTAGATATGAGTTTTCGTCTCTTTTCATAGGAATTACTGCGGACACTAATTCCCAAGTTGGACCAAAAAGGAAGGAAAACATTGTGATATGATCCCGAGGAGAGGGTTGGGCGTTGAGATCGTAAAAATTTTAATTAACTGACCTTCTCTTTGACCAGATCTGGAGTCCAAGACGGCAAAGCATAAATCTTCGGATTTATGTTAGTCTTGATTCAGATTGATCTAAATAAGGGAACGCTTAAATTCTGATCCCATAGAGTAGGAGAGGCGTTTTATTGAGAAAAGGGGAAAAGAAACAAAATGAGAATACAAAATGGTGGAAAGGGAAGAAACTTAGTTTAGTCAGTAGATTACGTGCCTGTAAGGAGTTACAAGGTAGAAATAGAGGAAGTAAAAAGAGACAGCGAAGGAAGATCACTCTATGCTCGGTTGATGAAATGTCATTGTTCTATTTAATACATATGAAACGGAAAGAGAGGTAGGGGAAGCAAGAAATATAAAGGAGAGTAGTAAGTTGATTGGAAGGATCGTTTAATTTTATTGTGAACATTGGGAACACAATCATAGAGAAATGCATCATGATTCAAATCACTTTCGCTAATTCTTAGTTTAGATGCTTCACAGCTAAAATGGAGTTTTTCCGGATGTATATTGTAGTTTTTTGGATTATTTGTCTTTTAACTGCATATCGAACTCCTTTTTGGCTCTTTAATGTCAAATTTGATTTATCTATAATATTAATTATTAATAAGTAATAGTACTGCAGACCTGCAATATATACAGCAGTATGATGATTTAATAATTAACACCGTCTGTTTAAATGGTAAATAGAATTCTTCATTATTTTCTGCAACAAAATAAGACTTAAATTTGCAGTATCAATCGTTAGGCTTATTTAATGTCAACATTTGGATTTGTCTATAAATATTAATTAATAATAATAACTATACTAGCAGGACTGAGATATAGAAAGTAATGAATAATCTTAAAGTAATTTCACTTCTTGTTAATGAATAAATGAATCTCCTATTTTTTTGCGCTAAGAAAGCAATATCTTTAACTGCATATCAACTCGTTATGGCTTACTATTAATGGTCAAAATCTGATTTTATCCAAATATTAGAATATTAAATTATAATAATATATACTAGGCGACTGTAATATATACAACAGTATAGATGATTTTATAAATTACACCGTCTGTTAAATGGTAAACGTAGAATCTTTCATTATTTTTGCACAAAAAGAGACAATTCTGGTGATCAGGAATGTCCATATATATTTACTTTGTCGTTGAACCTTTTTCGTTGATTCATTTCCGTAATTCCATTTGCACACTCACATACTTACATACATACATACACACACAACACCAACTTTTTTCTTATATCCTGTATAAAAGTGGCTACCATTCAGGCTGGGTAATGGTGGAACAAAAAACTGATATTCTTTTACTTTTGAGATTTTACACTGCTGGAAATCATTTTCAGCTCTCGCCACTCTCAAATATGCGTTACTTTCTATTGTGTAAATTATGTTTTTAAGATGTTCTTTAATGATATATCAGATCTTCCCTAATTTGCGAAAGCAAAACCGGTGATAGTCAATGTTTATATATATCTTTTTTAGTCGTTAAATTGGGCCATATGACTTTAAGCCCCTTTTTCCTTTGCTGATGCATAAGTACATTTTTTTTCATTTATTACGTCAACATCCGGTTGTTTGTTAGGGGTTAGGGTTAGGGTTAAGGGTTAGGGGTTATAGTCAGGGTTAGGGGGTATGTTTTTATAGATTAAAAAAAACTGCTAAAAGTCGTCTAACAACAACCTGATGTTTATGTGTAAATGAAAATGTACTATGAATCAGCAAAGCAAAAGGTGTGCCTAAAGCTCAATATGGCCCGTTATTGTTTATTTTCTTAATTTTCCTCCGGGCATACTACATACATACTACATACAGACGCACACTTATTTTATTATATGTTTCTATATAGATTAGGATTTTGCCAAACGCAATGACGACTTTAACTAAAATAAAACACTTTATATGTAACCAAGAAAACTGAAATTGCAAACATTTTTACTTAATGTGCTAATCATAATAGTCAATATTTTACAATGTTACAATAATTCTTGATTTAAATCCACTCTCATTTTGTTTTTTTCAAATCATTTCTATTTTTTCTTTTATTCATTATTTTCATTGAAATCAGATTAGGTTTATCGCTTTCCGTGCTACACACCTCTATTTGTCTTTCTTCAAATCTCTTCTTTCTTTTCTCCTTTTTACATTTTTTCTGTGTCCATGTATTTTTCTTCCCATTCTTTCTATATGAAGTAAAACGGAATGGTCCATTTCTTAGCGAAACGTAACGACATCGTCATAAAAAATGAGAATTTGGGCGGATAGCGAACCAGAAATCTGGAATTACCTGTTGCATTTCATCTGATGATTGACAGTAATCATTTTTAACCAGGGTTGGTTGCAGATGGATAACGGTCTTATAATTACAACACGAGTATTATTTCTATATATTTCTTGTTTCCTAAATTCTCGATTAAAAACAATTATCATTTTGACTAAATTGTTTCTTAGCTTTTTTTACTATAACTAATCTAGTTTATTATTTTGGACAAGGCTTGAAAGAAATAAAAAAGCCAACACAGTTAAGCTATCTGGTAAAGCATTGGATAGAAATCTTACGGTTTACGTGGTTCGATACCGACCATTCGCAAATTTGTTTAATTTTGTTTTTTAACAAAAACTTTTCTTATTTATTGCGTGTACACATGTTTCAGATTTGGAAGAAGACAAAATAGAGGGTGTGTACGCACGGGAAAGCGATACACTATCTGTTTCATGAACATAATGGAATAAAAAATGAATGATTGAAAAAACAAAATTGAGAGTTGAGAGTTTAAAATCAAGATTAAATGTACATTGTAATATTGGGGAAAATATTATGAGTTAGCACATAAAAGTAAAAATGTTTTGCAAATTCAGTTTTGCTTTGTGTTACATATAAGTGTTTAATTTAGTAATGTCGTATGCGTTTGCAAAATCCTAATCTATATAGACATATAATAGTTGGGCGTCTTGTTATGTATGTATGTATGTATGTTAAGCCCGGAGAAAATTAAGATAAACAATTACGGGCCATATGAGCTTTAGGCACACCTTTTGCTTTGGCTGATTATAGGTAATTTTTTTCATTTACATAAACATCAGGTTGTTTTTGTTAGACGACTTTAAGAGTTTTTTTTATTAAAAAACTACCCCTAACCCTGACTAATAAACCCCTAACCCTACCCCTAAACCCTACCCCTAACAAACACCGGATGTTACGGTATTAAATGAAAAAATGTACTTGCATCAGCAAAGCAAAGGGGTCTTAAAGGTCATATGGTCCAATAACGACTAAAAAGATATATTAACATTGACTATCCACCGGGTTTCTTTTGCGCAAATTGGAAGATCTGATATAATTTAAGAAATCTAAACAATTAATACACAGAAATAAGCATGAAATTCAACTTAAAAGTCAGCAAATGTTGTAAATCAAAAGTAAAGAAATCAAGTTTTTTTTTGTTCCACATTACCCTCGATGATGTTAGCCCACTTGTAAGTACAGAAATAAAGAAGTTGTGTTGTGTGTGTGTAAATGTATGTATGGTAAGTATGTATGTCCAAAGAATGGGAATTACGGAAATGAAACGAAAAATTAACGGACAAAGTAAATATATAATTGCCACATTCACTATCACAGAATGTGCTTTTTTGTGCAAAATATGAAGATTCCTATTTACCATTAACAGACGTGTAATTAATTAATCATCCATATCGTTGTAATATATTTCAGGTCCGCTAGTATAGTATTATTTATTTAATATTTAATATTTCTGGATAAATAAAAAAACAGATTTGCATTAAGTAAGCCATAAGAGTTTGATTATGCAGTTAAAGATATTGCTTTTTGCGCAAAATAAGGAAGAATTCTATTATCAGTTAACAGAAGGTATAATATTAATTAATATACTTGTTCTATAATCTTCAGGTCCTGCTATATAGTTAAATATTATATTTAATATTTATGACAAATCAAATGTTGAATAATAGCATAGACGAGTTGATATGCAATTATACGCTTACCTTTTTGTGGCAAAAATAATGAAGATTCTATTTACCATTTAACACGGTGTAATTATTAAATCATCATACTGCTGTATATATTCAGGTTCTGCTAGTATAGTTATTATAATAATTTATATTTATAGATAAATAAATGTTGACATTAAAAAAGCCAAAAGGAGTTGATGAGCATTAAGAAATTACAAACTAAAACATAAATACAATATGGGTGAATCATGAAATCTATTAGCGTGAAGAATCTAATAAGAAATTAGGAAGTTATTTGAATCATGATGCATTTTCTCTATGATTGTGTGCAGAAATATTTCACATAAATTTAACTCTAATCGATCCTTCAATATTACTATTTACTTTGATATTCTTTCTGTCCCTACTTCTTTCGTTTCATTCGGTATTTAAATAGAAAACTATGACATTCATCAACGAATAAGTTAAATCTTTCCTCTTCGCTGTCTCTTTCTTTACTTCTCTATTTCTTACCTTTGTAACTCCTTACAGGCACGTAATCTACTGACTAAACTAAGTTCTCTCCTTTCCACCATTTTTTATTCTCATTTTGTTTCTTTTTCCCTTTTTCGCAATAAACCGCGCTCTACTCTATTTGATCAGAATTTAACGTTCCCTTATTTAGATCAATCTGAATCAAGACTAACATAATCCGAAGATTATTGCTTGCCGCTTGGACTCAGATCTGGTCAAGAGAGGTCAGTTAATTAAAATTTTAACGATCTCAACGCCAACCCCTCCCTCGGATCATATCACAATGTTTTCCTTCCTTTTGGTCAAACTTGGGTATATGAACGCAGTATATCCTATTGAAAAGAGACGAAAACGTCATATCTACCATATTATTCGAGATCTCTTATCCCCTTTATTGAGTGAATTAGAAATATATTTTGGTTGCAAGCAGACGACACATTACTCATCGTAATTTCGACAAAGGCGATTGTGGTTACCGAACAGATTTTGCTCATATTCGATTTTATGTTTGCTATTATAAATCTCCAGAAAAAACATACAATTTCTATTTAAAAATGGACGTGTTTTCGTGACAAGATCTTTACAATCTATGTTTTAACAAAAAAAATAGGAAAAAAAATCAGAGAATATGATATGAATTTTATCGGGGTAATATTTTGAGGAGACGCTGGAAAACTTATATTTTCCGTCGGCAATAAAAATTTATCATTATTATTATTATTAATTATTATTATTATTATTATTTTATTATTTTGGTGTTTTTGTAGGGAGTCTTATTAGAAAAATGGCAACAAAAATGACGATAACAAAAAACAATAACTCAAAACAAATCATCAGCGTGAGCTACAGTAATAGTAATAGTAGTAGTAATAACAATAATATTAATAATAATAATAATAATTACAACAAAAACAACAACAACAACAATAATAATAATAATAATAATAATAATAATAATAATAATAATAATAATAATAATTACAACAACAACAACAATTGGTACTTTGAAATAAAAACAGATCTCCTTATCCCAGCAAGAAGACCAGACCTAGTGTTGATAAACAAAAAAAGAAAGAACTTGTCAACTGGTGTATTTTGCAGTTCCACCTGATCACAGGGTGAAGCTCAAGGAAAATAAATAAATGGACGAATATCTGGACCTTGACAGAGAACTGAAAAAGTTTTGGAATATGAAAGTGAAAGTTATACCAATTGTAGTTGGTGCACTGGGAACGGTCCCAAAAGGATTGGAAAAGGGTTTGGAAAGTTTTGAAATCAGAGGAAGAATTGAAACCATTCAGAACACTGCACTGCTGCAATCTGCCAGAATACTCAGAAGAGTCCTGGAGACCTGAGGAGACTTGCTGTCACTCCAGTGAAAGACCATCAGCTAACACTGATGTGAAAACTCAAAAGGAGTAAATAATAATAATAATAATAATAATAATAATAATAATAATAATAATAATAATAATAATAAGAAGAAGAAGAAGAAGAAGAAGAAGAAGAAGAAGGAGAAGGAGAAGAAGAAATTACTTACGTATAAAATACAAGTTGAAGTGTATATTATATGTAAAGTATATTTATTATATATAACTTAAAATATGAGGTAAATTTAATTAAAAAATGTCAATACTGGCTACGGTCAACATAAAAAATATTGGAGCTTAAATTATATGACACTGATAGACGACAACCGAAAATATTTGAAACATATATTGTAGATATTATGAACTTTGGACCGTGTATATATATATATATATATATATATATATATATATATATATATATATATATATATATATATTATTGTCATTTAATGAAAAATAAGTTATTTTTCTTTAATCAAACATTGTTTTAATACATTTTTTTCTTTGATACGTGTTTTCTATATATAAATATGAATATATATATATATATATATATATATATATATATATATATATATTATATATATAATATATTATATTAATATAATGATTTTATGTGTGTGTGTGTGTGTGTGTTATTTGGAACGTTTGTGTTTACATTAAAAACATCGGAAAATATAAGAACAAAAAACAAAATTCAAAAGTATCAAGTTTGTATTGGTTCTGATCTTCTTTGGTAAATCCAATATTTCGGGAGGCCTCTACCCTTTTTGTTAGGCCTCTGTAGACACCCTTTCTCTATATATCTTCTCTCTTTCTTCCCTTCTCTCTCTCCTATATAATATATATAGTATATATAGAGTTATATGAAGAGGAGAGAGAGAGAGAGGAGAGGAAGAGAGAGAAGAGCAGAGAGAGAGAGCCGAGACGATTCAGAATGTATTCTACAAAATCAAAAACTGTCCAAAAAACTTAATTTCTTATAACCAATATTTCTAAATGAAATATTTAATTGGTCAAAAAGGCTATTACGATCTACAATATTTATTGTAACGTGACTAAAAACATGAAGTTGTATAATCAAAATGTAAAAATGCTTTAATTCTATAACTTAAAATTAATAGGTTCTTGTTTTGGTAGCCAAACTAGTGGAATAAATATTTAATACGTAGACTCATTTTGTTTTGTGGAATCTGTGCCCTGTTGATTAATAAAAATTGATTTGAAATGTTCCCAATAGCGGTGATGAACAAAGAGTTCTTTGTTCTCGGTGTCTTCGTATCCAATCCATAAATGCATCACAACTCTAGTTAGATTGGATAATAAAAAGAGAAATTCATTTCAATAGTTATGGGTACAGATAATACCCTGAAACTGTTAAGTATTATTTTGAATTATTTTTTTTCGAACTATGTCCTCATCTTCATTGTTATATGTACAACGTTTTTCGACCGATGTTGGCCCTCCGGCTTTCCTCAGGCTCATTTTCTTGTCGGACTAGAGAGCCTTCTCGAGATCAGAAGAACCTGTTCCTTTTTTTGGACTCTCGGGAACCTTCTCGACTTCCGGGAACCTTCTTTTCGAAGCTCGGAACCACTCTTGTCGTAATCGGAGAGCCATCACGGTAAACTTTGAAACCCAACCCTTTTAATTCAATCCACGTGGGTACCACTGTTCTCACATTCGCTAACTATAAGCCGGGTACAGGAGGGTTCACACTCTTAGTTTGATTACTGTTCTTCATGTTACTATCACCTTTATCAGGATTGGGACATGTGAGCCTAGAGATAGACTAGCACTATAGAAACTGTCCTTATCCCATGCTTCATTCACTATGTTTAGTTCCAATTGTCCAGCCTAACAGCACTTTTTACCGGCTTCTAATATATTTCTTAAAAAAATATGAATAAGAATAAACAGCTATCAGTATGAAAGAAAATATACTTTTGGGGTGGAATATTTAAACGGGTGATGTTTCAAAAATAAATTTCAATTGTAATCATGTTGAGTCTTTTTTTTTTATTTACGAGAATAAACTATTCAATTTATGTATACAGAGAAAAGATTTTAAAAAAGAAGAACAAAAGAGTTACGCTTGTTGATCGGCCATTTTATTTTACATGAACTTAATGCATTAGATATTAGTTTAAAATACAGCCAATGTACAATTCAGAGGTTGGGAGTATGTAAGAATTCAATCTTTAGCCGTTTTGAGCCTTATATAGTTTAGGATTATGGTTTTTCTATTTGGTTATCTGTCCAAATTACTTAAAATAGCGCACTCACTCTCTCATTTCCCTTATGAGGAGAAATAGAAGTTATGAAGACCTGTGCTAAGATATTGGTGTCCGACCGAACAAAAAAGAATGTAAATTTCTATTGGTTAAATCACGAAATGACTATTTCCCCTAAACCAGAAAATTTAATTGGCTTACATGTTTCCATAACAAATATAAATCCCATCAAAAAGTCACATGATACATAAATGAAATTGTATAATGTTCAGTGGAACAATAATGATGGGACATTTTAATGTTATTTTCTCAGAATAAAAAAAGGACACGAGTCACTAAGTGTATTTATTGTATAGACTGAATAAGACAAGTCGTTTTAGATGTGTAAATCTTACGATTGAATATTATGACCTGACAAAATCTTTTGACACACGCTCGATCTCTCACTATAAACTAGTATGTCAATGTAGGTTTAGCATATCCATTGGAATAGCTGTTATCTCTCCTACGGTGGCTTTATTTTCAGATTTCGCTATCGTGTGGGGTTTTTTACGAAAGATTGGGTATCACAGGCATAGTGTGTGTAGGTTCTTATCTACAAGTATTTATCTGCCTCATCCCACAATACATGAGAGGCAGGACACAGAGGTCTTCGTTTTAAACGTGGGCCAACCAAAAGCCGAGAATCACGTGTGTAAGCACAAAAAAATTATTATACATTCTAAGATTATATCGAAAACTCGATTATTTAACTAATAATAACCCGAAGAAATCAATTCGATGAACTCGAGTAGGTTACTCCCTTTCATTTTTAAAATAAATTTTATGCTCTACATTGTATTGAGCACTTTGTATTTGTTTTTTTTCTCCATCTTAAACCTCTGGATATTTGTGCGCTTCCAACGAATCGTCCCATACCACCCGGTAAGTTACTACTTATACATTAAATAAATATATAATTTGACTTAATGAATGCCTCACTATGAGTTTCTGAGTTAACCGAGCTATTTTGCAAATTAATCCAACCGTATCTTAGGATACGGTTTGATGCATCAACATTGGATGTTTGTTATGACTCATTGAGGATTTTCGGGTAACATACTACATCGCTAATGAACCGGCCCGAGTATTGAACACTAAAAACCTACACCCAACGTAGTTGTGTTTGTCAGCATTTCCTATGATGCTCTTATCTTTTCAAATTTAGACATAATAAAATTGCTAATAATATATATATATTAATAATATAATATATAATATATATACTATATATATATATATATATATATATATAAGGTGTGTCAAAAGTATCGAGATTCTATTTACTTTTTGACACACATTGTATTCTGAAAATATTGATTCGCATCTTCTTCAATTTTATCTGGATCATAATAACTGCTTTAAACTTGTTATCATTTGACCCACCTTTGTATTCGGAAAAAAATATTGAATAAAAGGTTTGTTTTGTTTTTTCAGAATACAATCTCTGTTCAATAACGTACAAAAATCTTCGTATCAACCTTTTTTGGATATATATATATATATATATATATAATAATAATATATATATATATATATATATATTATTATATATATATATATATTATTATTATCGTGGATATGTATAATCTTTTTACCGACAGTAATTTATAAAATATGAGTGGCAAAATAACATTTTGAAATAATAAATACATTTCTATTTAATTGTCTATTCTTCATGTCTACGGATCTCCATCTCGTATGTCTGTCTTACTGTCTCGTCCTTGTCTGTCTGTCTGTCTCTCTTCTCTCTTCTATATATTATATATATATATTATATTATATATACTGTGGTTATAATATATATATATTGCTATACATTTTTATATACAGTGGTACTTGATTTCAAGTTCTTCCAACTTACACGATTTTTCCAGCCTTGGCACTCATCAGTTTATTGCTTTATAAATTACATATTTGAGTTAGAGTGAGCTTCAGATACGCTTATTGTTAATCTCCAAACTTTAGTCTAAGAAAAAATATCAAAGAAAATAAAACATTAAACATACTACATAATTCATAAACTCTATTTATTATGTTTTTTTATACAATTGTTTCTTTATTTGAACTAAACATAACAAAATAAGCTTGTTTCAGGGCGGTGTCGGAACGGATTAAATGGCTTGTCAGTTTATTTGAATGGGGAAAATCGTTTTGATATACGAGGGATATGGCGTTACGAATCGAACGAATAAACTAAACGTAAAGTTCAACAGGTATCGTTGTATTTTGCTTTAAAAAGGTAAATAATAACCGTTTCATGTAAACATCATGTTGTTGCTCTTCAGTTATTTAAAAATCAATGTTTAATTAATTAAGGGTGTGGCTTGAACAAATAAAGGAAATTGTTTTCTTCGAAATTTTAAGTGGCTTTTACATTTTTTGCTTTTTATTACTTAGTACGGAAACATTAAATCCAAATTTTTGAGTGGGAACGTTTTTTTTTAAATGAAAAATTCTAATTTATTTATCAATAGCAAAATAGCAACACTGTCCGGGCGGTGTAAAATTAAATTTTTAAAAACATTTGCCTGTGGTCGGGTTTGATTGAAATTCAGTGTTTTTTAAATTATAAGTATAAAATAATCAAATTATTAGGAATAAAAAAAAAAAGGAACGATGTTTTAAAATCAACTTAGTCCTGGCCTCTAAAGTATAATGTTCGTGATTTATTAATTAATTAAATAATGGTTTATTTTGAATATTTTACATATACATTGACATAAATGTATTATTTATTTTGTAACATTTACATTTTGTTACTGAAAAAACGGCGAGAGTAAAATAATTTTAATAATTGAAATTAAGATTAAGAAGGAAAGGGCGCGAGTGCCTGAATAAATAGGGAGAGGAGATGAGAGACAGAGAGAAAAGGGATAGAGTGGAAAAGAGTAAAGGAGGGGAAGGCGGAAGGAAAAGAAAGAAGAAGGTGCGAATGATAAAAGAAGAGAAAGATAGAGAGAGAGAGATAGAGAACAGACAGACGACAGACAGACAGAGCAAACCATAATAAAAACAGAAATTAGTGGTGTGCATAGATTATAAGAAATGTTTATGGAGAGTTACAGTAATGTGAACGAGAGTGATATTAATGTCAAAAATGTTAACAGCTTGATTGTAACACTCTAACACAAACAAATATAGCGAGTGAATTACAAAGAAGGCAGAGGGAAAATAAGCTTTCAAATATATTCCGATGTTTTAATACGCACCCCACCTCATACATATATATATATATATATATATGTGTGGTGTGTGTGTGTGAGTATATATATATGATATATATAATATATATATATTATTATGTGTATTGTGTTAATATATATTATGTGTGTGTGTGTGTGGTGTATATCTATATATACATATATATATATTATATATATAATATAATAAGGTATAATTGTAAAACAAAAAAATTTTTGTGATAACAAGAAATATTATATATATATTAATATAATTATATAATTATGTGTGTGTGGTGGAGAGAGAAGAGAAGAGAGACTAACAGACAACATACTGAGACAGCCACGTGCGGGAGACATAATTAATTGCAGCACAAACATGCTTATATTATACTGGACTTGACACCCTGACAACTGATAGAATGGCTAATTTACCTTCAGAGCCTATGAACTGCAGCATCAAAAATCCCAAAATCTTATAGAGATTACAACAATAACTCATACGTGTGACAACATTAAAACTGCACACATTGAAATTCACTATTTAATCAGCGTGAAACGTTCCTTTACCAGTTTTCACACTTCTAATATATTTTTAGTAAAAACATAAAAAAATGGTGAGCTATATTTTTTTATCACCCCCTTTTTTTTTTCTGGACATTTTGCCACACAAAGGAGATTCTAGGTTGCCCGTGATCTGATAGCGATCTTGTCCCATCGAACAGGATGTTTCTGAAACCAAGTTTCCGTCAGAGGCGAACTTTGAACGTGGGCAAAATAACTTTTAATTGTAGTAGCTATGTGAATAAACTGTTTATCCATTATCTAATGGAACTGGCGCTTGCTTAGGTTAAGTGGTTATCTACATGGTCTACACGAAGTATTCACAGAAAGCTTCATTAGATAGAATCTAATGTTCTATTTGATAAATGCACTTGATTTTTATTGGTAACACTTTTCTGGGCTGTACAGTCTAGTATCGTGGTGGGTTGCCTTTCAAGTGAAGTTTCTATATAATTATTATATATATTATATAATATATTATTTATATATATATATTATATATACTAGCAAATATATGCACCCTCCCGGTGCATTATTAAGTTTATTGTAAATAGAAAGTATTTTATGAATTTTTATATTAGAAAGGCTAATGAAACTAAATAAAAATAATGGCAAATAAATGATTTTGAAACAGAGGGGTTGTTATAATCGTAAAAATAGAAACAACTAAATTACTCTTCTTATTCACTCTAGTCATTTTCATTGCTAGATTTTCCTAATTAAATATTAGTTAAAATAGAAGTAAAGAATAAAATCTGAAATATGTTCCCTTCTCTTTAATGATTTCTTTAAGGAATTTATTGAAGTAGAATTTGTTTTTTATCAATATTCATTAAGTAAAAGCATACAAAAAATCAATAATAAGCTAAGCACATATTTATTAAGATCAAAAATCTTTAATTTTCCAAATATGCCAAATTAGTCTTCCTGTTCACAACTGTAACTGCTATTTTAGTGTAATATATAAGTACAATTGCATAATTATTCATTTGTAGATTGATTAAGTATTGATCAATGTAAAAACAATTTTATTCATAATTGAGGTTTAAAGAAAATAAATCATGGATGAACGTGACGTAATAACAAAAGGGAATTGTGGTGACTTGGTAAGTAAGTGAATATACAGTTTTCTGTTACAGACAAGAAAAAGCACAACAACTCCATTATAATAAGATTATATATTATATATATATATTATAATATATATATATTATATATATATATATATTATATAAAGAAAATAACAAAAGACTTTAGAGATTTAGATTATAAGTCTAATTGTCAGTTTCTCGTCCGATAATAGACTTAAAGGCTAATCTTGTCTTTTTGTTATTTTCTTTAACTTATATATTTGCTCTGTGACTCTAACATTAGATCAACATTGAGCTCTCAAACTGCGACAGGTTTTTTTCAATTAAATAACTCTTGTGTCGTAAGGAAGGATTTCTTTCTCTGGGCTTGGATTAATTATATATAATATATATAGTTATATATTATTTTTTATTGTACCTATATTATTTTTTATTTATAATATTATATAATATTAATTATATATATATATATATTAGTATCCGATTGTCGCTTTTAAACATTCAAGTCGCCAGTGGCGTCAGTAAATAATATTAAAATATAGAGCAGTATTACCATCAACATTTGGTTAATGTAGACTGGGTCCCTGACAGATCAATTTTTGATTGAAACCAGGTAGCCGTTTTTTTACATCTAAAATATTTTAGTACTAGCAATATATATGCACCCTCCGGGTGCACGTATTTAAAGTTTCAATGTAATAAAATATTAGATTAAATCAGAAAGGCTAATGACTAAATAGAATGCAGATAAAAAGATTTGAAACCGGAGCGGGGTATAAGTCGGAAATAGCAACAGCTTGAAACTTATTCTTTCCATCACTCCGTGTTTTAATGCTAATTTTTTTTCTAATTTAACCTATTTAGTTAAAATAGAGTAAAGTAATAAAATTACAGTTATTCTGCTTGTTAATGATTTCTTTTAGATTTAATCCACGAGAATTTTGCTCATATTTCAATTAAGATAAAGAACAATTAGAATCAAATTATACTAGCACATTTTATTAAAATTATTTTTGTAACATTTTAATATGCAAATTAGCCTTCCGTTCACATATAAGCCGCTATTTTCTTGTATCATATAAATCAATTGCATGTTAATTAGTACTGGAAGATACCAACAGTATTGATATGTCAACAGTTTTATTTTAGTAATTGGATATTTAAATAAAAATGAAAATCATGGGAATGTGATGTAAATAACTAGGTAGAATTGTGACATGAGTCGTAAATATAGTTTCCGGTACAGAGAGAAAACACACAATCTCCATTATATATAAGATTAATATAATATAAAATAATATATATTATATATATGTGTGTGTTGTGTTGTGTGTGTGTTGTCATATTACAACAAACACACCAATAATATATATATATATTATATATATATATATATATATATAAATATAATATTATATATATATATATACAGTTTGTCAAAATTAATCGAGATTGTTTGTTACTTATTGACATTGTGAGTCGGGAGAGTTAGACACTTTGTCTCAGCTTCCCTGAAATAGACTATAACGCTAATATCTTCTAAAGTCTTTTGTTTATTTTCTTTACTTATAAATTTTTCCTCTGTGAACTCTAACATTAAGAACACAACATTGAGCTCTCAATACTCGACAAGCTCTCAAACTGCGACAGGTTTTTAAAAAATCTCTTGTGTCGTAAGCAATTTCTTCTCTGGACTTTTGGATTATATATAATATATATATATATGTGAAATAAAATGGAAATTAATCCAAGTATGAATGATCGTTTGTTTTTCATTATATCTTAATTTCTATATATATATATATATATCATAATATATATAATATATCTATATATCTATTTATAGATGGAGATTGTGGTTTTCTGGTCTGTAACCGAAACTATATTACTACTCATCACAATTCCCTATTATTTACGTCACAATCTCCCGATGATTTCATTCTTTACAACCTCAGTTATTTAATAAAAATTTTTTAAATTAATTAATCTGTTACGCATGTTACGTACTAAATAACATGCAATTTGTTGATTTAATAATACAACAAATAGCGGTTTACAGTTTGAAGAGAAGGCTAATTTGCATATTGATATTTAAAATTTTATTTTAATAAATACGTGCTTGGTATTATTGATTTAATCTCGTGGATAAATCTTAAAGAAATTTTATTTAAAGAAGAAATAACTGTAAATATTAATCCTTTACTTGTCCTATTTTTAACACTAAATAGTTAAATTAGGAAAATTTACCATGAAATGGAAAGATGGAATAGTTAGTTTCAAAGTTGCTATTGTTTTCGATTTATTACCCCCTCTGTTGCAAAAATCTTTTTATCTGCATTTTTTCGTCATTGTCATTTAGCCTTTCTAATTTAATATGATATTTTATTATATCAAAACTTAAATACCTTGCACCCGAGGGTGCATAATTGTGGCTAGTATAAATAAAACAAATTGGAGTGTAAAAGAAATTTTTCCCAATTTTTACTTAGTAAGTTTTTTGAAATACAAATAAGAAAGATTCAAAAAATGGAGCCTCGAATATTCAAATTGAACTCGTTTAAGTCCGTTACTCAAATGTGTAGATCTTCACAATAATCAGATGATGATATTAAGAAAGAAGTGTTTCTAAATAACTAAGATGTACACTTCCTCAGGTTCTCCGGGAGGGTTTTCTAGGAAGGTGTACATTGAACACCGAAATCCGTGGTAAGAGAGAAACACTTTTCTACAGATCAGATATATCTATATATATATTTCTATCTATCGATCTATCTATCTATCTATATATATAATATATTTATATATATATATATATATATATATATAGAAAGAGAGAAGGGAGAGAGAGAGAGAGAGAGAGAGAGAGAGAGAGAGAGATAGATAATAGTATATCTATTAACGGTTTTTTATATTTATTTATTCATTTTTTGTTTTTTTTAAATTTTGAATGTACATATTGCAACAATTTTGACCGGATTCAGCCGATATTAGATATCGTTCTTAAAAACCTTAAAAAAAAAAAAGAGAGAAATAAGAATTAAGTTTATTCGCCCATTTCATTTCATAAAGGAGGAGAAGAAGAAAGAGAGGAAAAAAGGAGAGGAAAATGGGGAATAAGAAGAGAAATATAACACAAGATAAAAACATAAGCACTATTTCTGAAAAATAAACCTGATGATGAAGCTCTAGTGTTTGAAATCGATGACCTTAAAAAAAAACATCTTTGGTCTTTTTTTTTTTAATTTTTTTACTAATACCATTGTATTGCCTTCGACTTTTAATCTTTTTATATATTATATATATATCTAAGAGAGAGAAGAGAGAGAGAGGGGGGAGAGAGATGGTAAGAATGTGTCACGGGTTTGTTCACATTAGGCAAGCTAAATAATCTCCTGTCTGGATTTTGGTGGAGCTCCGTATTTTGGCTTTGTTTCACGTCCTTGTAAACAATAATTTTTCCACCTCTATTTTCTGACTATGGACACACATAACATATTTAGTATATTTTTCCCCATACTATGTTTGGATATGTTCAAATGTTCTTATCTGGCCATAGATCAACTTTGAAACTTTATTTAATCCCTGCGAGGATATCAAAGTCTTATGCAGAGTTTACTGTCCCGTAGGGCAAATTGAACAAGATAGCACCCGAGTAGATCGGATTCATACAGGTATCTCGTCTCATGAAATATCTAACGATTCTTCCAGCGTTTATGGATACATTCAACAGATGAGGGAATTTCCAGCGATGGAAATTTAATAGCCTCTCAAAATAAAATACGATCGCTGACGTGTTTAAATCTCAATTTTAATTGTTTAATAAAAGTAAATTATAGATGTTTGATTACGCAATCCTGATCAATGATTAAATCAATCGTTGAATATCACAGCGATGCGCATAAAAGGTTATTAAAAGGTTATTCTTTAAAAAGTTATGATAGATAGAATATAGATAAAGACTGAGATAAGCTAGATAGATTCGATAAGATAAGACTGAGATAGATGATAGAATAGTTAATGTATAAAACTGAGATAGAATATAGATAATGGTAGATTGATAGATAGATAGATAAAGGCTGGTAATGGATATATATACCTTATGTATATACATAGAGAAGATAAAGACTGTGATAGATAGATAGATAGATAGATAGATAGATTAGAATAGATAGATGATAGAGATTGAGATAAGGATAGATAGATAAACTGAAATAGAAATAAGCCGTTATATATTATATATATAATATATATATATATATATATCATATATATATATATATATATATATTAGAAGAGAGAGAGAGAGAGAGAGAAAGAAAGGAATAAGATTGATAGATAGATGATAAGATAGATAAAGACTGAGATTATAATAGATGGATAGATAGAAAAAAGAAAGAAAAAACTGAAATAGATATGGAAAGGCTGAGATAGAATAGATAGATAGATCGAAGATAATAAGATAGATAAAAACTGGAATAGATAGATTTGGCGTTTTGTTATTTTTGTTTGGTGCATATGTTTCACAACTCTTGTTAGATAAATCCCTTAGCTCGATGCACCAATGAGGAGGCAGGTTAGCGAAACTATCATTACTATTCAAGCCCAATTTCCTTAATTATTATGGTCACGTATCCGCTGATCTTTTTTTTTAGTAAACCTCAATTATAGATTAAAGTTGTTTTACATTAATTAATACCGTTGGAATATGTAAATCAGCAATGATATTGTTTTATACATACAATAAAATAGCGGTTTAACAGTGGTGAACGGGAAGGCTAATTGTGCATATTGGATATTAAAAAATTTGCATTTTAATTTATGCTTAGTAGTATTGAGTTTCTACTGTTTGTTTTAACTTAAATAAATTGAGCCAAAAATTCCAGGATGATCTTAAAGAAATGATTAAACAAGAAAAAAGACACTGTTCATTTTATTTTCTTTTTACTTCCTATTCTAATTAATAGTTAAATTAGGAAAATTTAGCAAAGAAGACGGAGTGATAAAAGAGTAAATTTCAAATTGTTACTTTTTTTTTCCATTATATGCCCGCCTGGTTTCCAAATCTTTTTTATTAGTATACTTATTTTAGTTCCATTGGCCTTTCGAATTTGATATAATATGTTATTAATAAAACTTAAATACTTGCCACCTGAGGGTGCATTATTTCCACTGTATACAATTTAATGATAGAGGATATCTTAACAGATTGACTTGAAAAATTGTGAAATAAACCACAAGTTGTGTAATATGAACACATTACAACATACACCGACACACACCACACACACATACACACACACACAACAGATATAATATATATATATATATATATATATATTATATATATATAATTATTATATATAACCATTCCTCCGCACGAGCAGGATGTGACACACGGTCAATTTTTCTTAAGCGGGGTCAAGGTTGAATTCAGAGTTTTCCTTCTCCTAGACCGGTCGCCCTACCAAGGTTAAAGCATTTAATCTGCCCTACTATTTATTTGGGGTGATAGGCAATTCATACCCTTCCTCATAGGGTAAAAATTGGCATAAAAGTGAAATGCATTACCACATCCAGGATTTGACCTTGTGGCGACGACGTCCATTTCTAGACTTTAACCATTACACCCACGCGCTTCCATTATATATACACATATATGACATAACACACACTGGAACAATTGTGAGCATTTTTTTTTATGCTTGCCGAATTTAAACGCAAGTATAAAAATTCGCTACGCCAATAAACAAAATCGTTAATCTGTATCAAATCAAATCATTGTCTGTAATATATTTAATCAATATTGTAATGTAAATGATATAATGTTTGGCTTTTTTGTTGCATATTCACCCAGATTAAATTGGAACGATACATAATCAGCACAAAACATAGACTCGTTGTATAAATATATTTTAATAGTAATTTAATTCCTAAAATTATATATGAATATTTCTTTAACACTCAGAAATACCGTTAGTTTTCTGTTATGTAGTCTTATTCAAAAAGTATCAACAGTAAATATATCATGATATTACTATGCTATAATTGTTAATTTTTTTATTGGATCCGTTTCCGTCCATAAGAAGTTGGCGTAAGTGTCCAAAATATAAAGAATCATCTGATCTTTGCGCAAGTGGACTCTGCAGGCAAATTTTGAGTGACAGTCTTTGGGTGACTGTAATGCACACAAAGTGTGGATGCTTTCTTGGCTGCTGGCTTACTCTCTTCTTTCTGGTTCTCTTTTTTCTGTGAGGACTCTCCCTCTCTGCTCACCCTTCTCCGTGCTTGCTTAACGGTTGGGCGCAGGCCTCGATTTTTTTGCATCTACCTCCATGTGTTCATATGGATATTTCTCAATAGCTCTCCTGCAGATAAATTTAACTCCGATCGGGCCTTTTTGC
>CM042158.1:35904396-35916643 GCA_023376005.1 Doryteuthis pealeii | reverse complement strand
AAAGAGAGAGATTCAAATCTCTCACAGAAAGAAGAATATACTTGTTGTACTGTTGTGGAGACATTTTTATGTGAAATGTAACGTTCAAGAAACAGGCAACACAGTACAAGTAATTAAAAAAGGTTGAGTCGTAACAAATGTGTCCTTTATAAGTGTATTATAAATTGTATCAAATGAATAAATTCAAAAGGTGTGGTTTGGTTGATGGATTTTCCTTTACAAATTTTTATTAGTGTTAAAGCTTACTTGTAATTTGTTTAATCGGTTCGAGGAGGATTGTCTTTTCACTGAAGCGCTGCCTTTCTGCTCGTTCTGCTGCTATCTCCCATCTCCTCTCCTCCTCTCCGAATGTCCGTTAGTTTGCGGGAGTTTTGAAATGTGGCGTCGGTCAGTCTAGATTTGTCTATTTTTATAAAACGATCCTTTTTCGTTGTTCCATAACTAATGTAATAATAATTTACAGCTTATGAACCATAACAACTTCTTATAAGACTCAAAAAACTAATTCAGATTTCTTTCTTAATTTCTTTGCAGATGAGGCCAATGCAAATTGTTAAAAAGTATCTGGGTGAGGCCTTATAACTTTTTGAACGACCCTTGTATATAAACTCATCATCATCACCATCATCATGTCACGCTGTCTGCGCAGATATCCATGACAATATCTCTCCACCCCGTCCTATCGCTCATCATTTTCGGAAGGTCCTTTATGCAGCATCCCGTAGCCACACAGAATGATCAATGTACGTCTTTGCTGGTCGGCCACACTGGCGTGTCCATGTGTTGGCTTCCACAGGAGGACGTTGCTTATGAGTTCGTCCTTGCTTCTCCAGCAGTGTCCGCGTGTCTTGTCCGTCTTACCCAGATGGTTTGGGTGATATGGCAGGTGGCGTACAGCTTTTTTCGTAGGAGTTGTTTCCACGTCTTGTTCAGGATCATCCGCATCATTCTTGTGCAGCTCCCATCTAGTTTATTCTCTAGTCGCTTAGTTAGGTCCAGGTAAACCTAGATAGACTAATTAAGATTTCTTCTCTAATTACTTTGCAGATGAGGCCGATGCAAATAGTCAAAATATCTTGGAACCCTTTATATAAAACTAGAAAACTGTCAGATTTCGTTCTTAATTTCTTTGCAGATAAGGCCCATGCAATGTGTCAAAAAGTGTATCTGGGTGAGGCTTATAACTTTTTTGAACGACCTTGTATATAAACCTAGATAGACTAATTCAGATTTCTTTTCTTAATTGATTGCAGGTGAGACCCTAAAAAGATAAAAGATGTGGAAAAATCTAAAAATGGACAAAACAGAGGTCCGAGCAGTCTCAAAGTATATAGGTAAAGCTTAAAACGTTTAAACCACCCAGAAATATAATTTATTATGTATATTTACCCACCCCCCCCACGATGCGATACAAGGTCAATTTTTAAGCGGAGTTCAACAGGTTTGAATTCAGAGTTTTCCTTCTCCTAGACCGGTTGCCTAACAGGTTAAAGAGCCAGTCTGCCTACTATTTACCCATAGCTGGAGGGAGAAGGATCCATACCTTTCCCAAGCGCTAAATGAAATTTATTACCATGTCCAGGATTTGAACTCGGGGTGACGAGTCCATTTCCCATGACTTTAAACATCACACCACGCGCTTCCATATAATTTATTATAAGTATCGAATATTTCACACCCGTCGTTCCGGTGGTTCACTGGAGGCTGTATGACTGCAAGTATCCTCTGGTTTCTTCTGAGTATTCTAGTCGATGTAACAATGCTGTAGTTTGGATGGTCTTGATTCTCACTTTTGGTTTCCTATCGCCGCCAAATCCTGTGCCTTGGAGACCGTATCAAGGCACCAATAACAGTTGACTCAGCTTTCACCTTCGTATTCCACAGTTTTCTCAGTTCTGTGGCATGGTCAAAGCATTTGTTTATATATTCGCTTTCTTTCACTTTCAATCGTGATCAGCCGGGACTTTAAAATCCAGGAGACGACAGGTTCTTTTCCTCTTAATTAACATTAGGCCTGGTGTCCTAGGCGGGATTTGGTGATCCGTCTGTATTTCAAATTTCAAGAGCATCCTGTTTTCTAGCCCGCATTCCGTTTGTGCATATACCATTTAGTAACATGGTGTAAATTTGATTTCTCATAGAATTTCCAGTGGATCATCTTTCCTACTCAGTTGTCCTTAGTTTTCTTCTCTTTTTGTACTAGTTTGCAATATTCCCTTATTGTATGATTATCCATTCTGTCTTTCTGCACATATCCAAGACTTGCCTTTTTGTTGCTTATTATCTATTTTCTTTAGGCAGAGCTGATTCCATATATATAATATATATATATATATATATAATCTTCTATATTATCGAATTTATGCGATAATGCGCATTGTAATTGCCTTCAAGCAAAAATATAGATTGATATATACTTTTTTCAACAATGCTTCTAAAATAAAAACAAACATCCAAAAATCTTATTTCCTTCGCCGAAGAGCATAAGGCTCCGTGTTTGTTATTTGTTCACTCAGCGCCCCCTTGCCTCATATGGTAGAGACGTCTCAGTATCATTGACAGGTTAATTTCGCAGGAATTTCTCGGTGCTGTATCGTGGCCGAAGTAGTATAGTTTCTGAATATCCTGCGGTTTCGATTTCTGTCGGAGGGAGATCGTTAGTATATATGGCTGATGAGACTTAATAAAGTTGAAACAGTCTGTACGATATTCTACACACCGAGTAATTCTTTGCGAAATTCACTTGTCATTATTATATTCTATAATTATCGAATTTTATGCGATATGCGCATTCTAATTGCCTTCAAGCAAAAATATAAATATTAATATATATATATATATATATATATATATATATATATTTACCAACCTCTCCGCACGAGCAGGATATGACACAAGGTCAATTTCTTAAGCGCAGTTCAACAGGTTTGAATTCAGAGTTTACCTTCTCCTAGACCGGTTGCCTAACCAAGGTTAAAGATCCCAGTCTATCCTACTATTTATCCATAGCTGGAGGGAGAGTAGCATTCATACCTTTCCCAAGGGTATTAGCGCTAAGTGAAGTGCAATTACCACATCCAGGATTTGAACTCGGGGCGACGGGTCCTTTTCCCATCACTTTAACCATTACACCACGCGCGTCCTACTGATTCCATTTAGATTCCAATTACAAGGGTATCACCCCCTCTTATTCTTCGATAATATACTTTTATTTATTATTGACTTTACATCCATGTGACCTTCTAATGGTCCATTCATAATTACTTCATTAGTTATTAGTTACTTGTCAGTATGTATTAGTCATTCTCCATGTTATTCTTAAGTACTATAGTTCCTCCTATTATATTCTTCTGTAAGTTCTTACTCCATTCTTGTATCTATAAAAGTAACTCCGAAGACATTATCAATTTCGTATCAATGCCTCGAAGTATTAATTTGGTTAAAGCATTGCCAAGGTAATTTAAAAAAAACTATCCCTTTTTATCATGTTTGGTTACAATCTATATCTTATATCAGTAATCTATTTTGATATTTCCATGAATCTTCATCATTGTATGCGATAATGGTTTTACAGATTAAAAATGCTCCTGTTGATAAATCATAATTATATATATAGGGTCATCCACAGACACGTGTTTCGACTTATCAAGTCTCTTCAGTGTGGCTAGACATTTTGTAAGCTACCTACAGCCGGAATTGAACTCCGGTTGGTTGGGTGTCAGTCCGGCACCTTAACCATTAGGCTGTCTTCACTTACAGAATGGGAAGGGGATTTTAACTGTTTTGATACACACATCGCTTGGTGTGTAAAGGCCGTCACGGAGTGCTCCATTCAGAGAAGAGCGTTGCGTTTACGCTTGAGTTGGCGGCCGTCAGCGAGATCCCCCCACCCCGAGTGCTCAACCCTAGGGGATGGGGAGCATATATATATGGAATTTGATAATTTGCTTTTGAAGCATTGTTTAACCTGTCAATGATAAACACGCCACTACTATACATAGTACAGTGAGCGTTTGAGGGAATCGCAAATTAGGCCTATGCCAAGGCGTAAGAAGTAAATGGAATTTAATAATTTGCTTTTGAAGCTTTGTTATGTAAAGTATAATATTATATATATATATATATATATATATATATATATATATATATATATATATATATATATGAAGGCAATTACAATGCGTATATCGTACAAAATTCGATAATTATTGAAAATGATCATGAAAAACAAACCCGATTTGATAAGTTGAATTTGGCATGTATCGTGTGCTATGTGCCGGTTGCCTTCAGGTAGAGTTTCTGACTCTGCGTGCTGGGGTCCCGGCATCTATTTCTGTAGGAGGGAAATCGTAGGTATACACCGCTGATGAAACTTAATAAAGTTGAAACAGCTGTAACGTGTTCCATGTGGTGCTCTTTATTCGCCGGGTTTGCTTGCTATGATTATTTTCAATAATTATCGAATTTTATACGATATACGCATTGTGATTGCCTTTAATATATATATATATATATATATATATATATATATAAAATGATAATAATAATAATAATGATAATATATATATATATATATATATATACAGTAATCAGACAAAAAGTATATATATATATATATATATATATATATATATATATATATATATAACTTTCAAAGAAAAAAAATTCAACAAACCGTTGGTTATTATACATTGAGCTCTCTTTAGCAATTCATAACAATCCTTGTATGAGTATATGTGTTTACCTACACGAGCATACAGTATGGTTATACAGTAAGATTTCAAAGATCCCAAATAGAATCATCCCTAACAATCAGACATTTGGATTACTTTTCATTTATATATATATATATATATATATATATATATATATATATGTGTGTGTGTGTGTGTGTGTGTTTGTGTGTATCAGAGAATGAGGAAATAAATCAGATGGTATGAAAATATATAAGATATGAAAAAACAATATATTTAGAGAATGATTGTATTATATTTTAAAGGAGTAGCCAAAATAAAATGTTTTGTTTTTGTATCAAATTATCATATACCATTGAACGTTTATTATTTAAAAAAATGAAATATTTAACCTAGGGGTAATTCCATGTCAAATCATCCTGGCCATGTCACCCACCCTCTTTGATTTTTCTTAAATTCGGCTCAAGTTTAACATAAACATAATCCACTTATGTTAAAGTTAGATAATCCCCAAAATTTGAGATTCCAATTCCAATATTTAGCGAAGTTATATCGATTTTTAGCTCTCCAAATTTGAGGAGAGTCGCGAAAAATGGCGACTTTTTGTAATCTATTTCTGTCTGTAACTTGAGGTCTAGAGCTTCCTTACTCCTAAAAATTGGCTTATAAAAGCATTTTTGCTTAAGGAATCAAAAAATGCTATCAAAACGTCTTAAAGTCAACCAATTTTAAGCAATTGATGATTTCTGATTTTTCATAGCAAGATCAATATCTCGATGTCGCGTTGCATCTATGACATTTTTTCTACTATTATTTCATATATATTGAACATTATTTGTACCAAAAATACACTTTGATTTTTGCTCAGAACTGAAGCTACAAATATTTGAAAAAAATAATGTTAAAATATTGCCCTTCAAATTTTCTGAAATTTTGTCCTGGTGCTAAAGTTAGGCAGTCCCAAGCATTTGAGCTTCTAATACACAAAATTTACGGACTTATGTCGATTTTAACTCTCCAAATTTGGGTGGGAGTTCGCGAAAAGTGGTAACAGTTTGAAATCTATTTTTTTCTGTAAAATAAGTTCTAGAGCTTCCCTATTTCTAAAACGTGGTTTATAAAAGCATTTCAGACCAAGGAACCCAAAAAATACTAACAAAAGTCTTAAAGTTAACTAATTTTAAGTTATATATGATTTCTGATTTGCAAAATTTTAACTGAAGTTGTAACTTCGGTTCTGAGCAAAATTGCCTGTAATTAACCAATATCTTGATTAATTCATGGGAATTAACCCTGAATATCCTTATGGCGAAACTCGAGTGGATTATGTCTATATACACCATAATACTATATATATATATATATATATATATATATATATATATATATATATATAATAGGGAAGAAAGAAAAAAGTAGAGGAAAAGGAAATAAGAAGAGAAATTGTAACCATACAAATAAATACATAAGCATGTCCATTTCTGAAAATAAACTCTGACAGTGAAGCTCATGCTTCGAAATCGATAAGACAAAAATAACATCTTTTTGTTTTTATTTTTCATACGCATTGTATTGGCCTTCAAAATATTAATATATTATAACATACTTAACAATGCTTCAAGCAAATTACCAATTGCTTTATATATATAATATATATATATATATATATATATATAAGATTTTTTTGGATGTTTGTTTATTTTTAGAAGCATTGTCGATAATATTTATATATTTTTTTTTTTGCTTGAAGGCAACTACAATGCGAATATCGCATAAATTCGATAATTATAGAAGATAATAATAATGACAAGTGAATCCCGCAAAGAATCACTCGGTGTGTAGAATATCGTACAGACTGTTTCAACTTTATTAAGTCTCATCAGCGATATATACTAACGACTCCCTCCGACAGGAATCGAAACCGTGACCTCTAGCAGGATAGTTAAACACTATACTGTTTCAGCCATGATACAGCACCGAGAAACTCATGCGAAATTAACCTTGTCATTGATACTGAGGGGACTACTGCCATATGAGGCAAGTGAGTCGCTGAGTGGATAATAACAGACACATCCGGGGCCTTATGCTCCTCGGCGAAGGAAATAAGATTTTTTGGATGTTTGTTTATTTTTAGAAGCATTGTCGATAATATTTATATATTTTTTTTTTGCTTGAAGGCAACTACAATGCGAATATCGCATAAATTCGATAATTATAGAAGATAATAATAATGACAAGTGAATCCGCAAAGATATATATATAATTCTGTATTTAAAAAAAGAATATCAGATGAATATTGCAAATGTTATTGAGTAATAACAATAATAATAATAATACATTGATATACAATATTGTTTATTTACTCCCTTTGGATACGGTGAATCCAGAAGTGGGTAGAATGACATTATACGAGTTGACACCTGAAAACGTAACGACCTCAGATTTGGACTGATATAGAGACTGTAAAGAAGCGTCGAATCGGCTTAGAGATGGCTTTTTTTTTTTTTTGTATTTTCTTCCTTTATATTAGCAACACATGCCATTCTCTTTGAAACGACATTTTCTTCAGCAGCATGTATTACTGATCAAACCATAAAGATTTTAATGGAACCTTCTTTCCAATTAGCCGAGAGGCAGGTGAAAGATCGTCTGAGTTCGTTTATTTGTTTACGTTTTCTTTTCTTGTTTGTTTTTTGTTTATTTATTTGTGTTTTTTTTTTTTTTTACAAAATCACGTGACTCTGCATTCATTTTTCTCGCGTGACCTGACGTCGCGCACTGCCAACATATGGGATAACAAATTCATTCTCGATAATTACGTAGCTCGGTACGATACCGGGTCAAATTGTGAAGAATGAAGAAAGGAATACTGCTATTCGAGTCTTCCACATAGGGATTCGTTGACATGATGATCAGCATTGAAGTTTGTGATATCATTCAACCCCGTGTTTCATTGAATAGAGCCCTGTCTCTTGATGATATCATAATACAAGGTATGTCAGAAAAAGTTCCAGGACTGGTGTCACAATAAATTTATTTCAAATCCAATCTCCAAACTACAAGTTCTTCCCTTCAAAGTAATCCCCCTGGAGTCTTGATCAGGATTGAGCCGAAATGTTGTACAGATAACAATGAAGATGAGGACAATAGTCCGAATAACGCAGATGATACTAATCATCAAGTCTCATCTCAAACATTCAGAGGAATCCTATTTTTGTTTTATTTTTAAAAATAAGAAACATAATACATCTATTGTATGAAAAAGTCGTCGGGGTGGCCTACAGTCGGTATCAGCCAATCAGCGAAGGAGTTTTATCCCCTTTTCACTCGCGCTAGACATAGGAGATTATTTTAGCGTATGAGGTGAAGCGTCACACCTACCATCAGCTCCTTAGCTTAACGCACAGATCCCTGTGGAACTCATACGCTGAGTTGGCGAGGGCCGGTATCGAACTAGGAACCTTATTATATAGATTTATTTCAAATCCAATCTACAAATTACAAGTTCTTCCCTTCAAATAATCCCCCTGGAGTCTAATGTATTTCCCCATCTTTATCTGCAACGCTTGCAAGGACTTCTGGAAGGATTCTTCCAGGCTTCTCCGTAGCTCTGTCGTCTCGTCCTTTTTGAAGTCGTGCTCACCCTCAAATCGGGTTCTCTTGATGACTACTTTGAGGTTGGGGAAGAGGAAAAAAGCACATGTAGCCAGGTCGGGCGAGTAGGGAGGTTGCTCCAACACAGGGATGTTCTTCTGGGCCAGGAACTCGAATACGCAGGTCAGTGTGGGCAGGTGCGTTGTCATAGTGAAGCAACCAGGAGTTATCCTGTCACGTCTCTCCCTTCTTCTCGCACACTGAACAAAGCAAACACCGCACTATTACTCATGCTGGTTGATCGTCTGGCCCTGTGACAGGAACTCGCTGTGGACGATGCCCCTCACATTGAAGAATGGCATCAGGATTGAACTTTTCTGACATACCTCGTATGTTACTGGTACCTAAAGAATATTAGGTAATCGAAAGTCCATCGTCGACCCTTCCCAGGTAAGGTAGACTAGATTTTTGACCTTTTTGTTCAATTTTGATGAATGGTATTTAAGATAGAACAGCTCAACCTCTCTCTCTCTCTCTCTCTCTCTCTCTCTCTCTCTCTCTCTCTCTCTTCTCTCTCTCTCTTTCCTTCTCCCTGAAAAAGAACCCATGAGCCTAGAAAGAAATAAACAACCCCTTTTGACTATACAACTTTGGTGTGTTGTTCCTTCAAGCTAATAATGACTACTACTATTAACAACTACTACTACAACTTGAGATTGGCCCCTACGCAACATAATTATAAGTCAGGATCAACATTGTTTTTTTGCCTTGTTTATTTTGGGTTTTGTAAGGGTTTTTTTTTTTTGTTTTCTTAGTTGCAATTCATTGGTTCAGATCCACTTGCCTCAATGGAATTAAATTTAGCAGATAAAAATTTTAAAACAGTTTCTTCTAAAAGGAAATCAAAGAAAATAAATAAAATGAAATTAAAAGCAAAAATTATTTAAACAAAAATCAGTTTTAATATCTAATTAAACAATCAACCAAAGATTTTCTTCCCACAAAATTTTAAGTTTTGAAATTCTCCCCCCCCCCCCCAAAAAAAAAATGAATATCACATTTAATCGAAGAAAAAAAGTAATAAATATTAACTTAACTAAAAAGTGAATAAATATTAACTTAACTAAAAAGTGAATAAATATTAACTTAACTAGAGAATGTAAGCTTATTGTCCTCTTTTTATTTTTTTTAGTCCCCATGATTTTTCGTTTTTGCTTTCCCCACCCCACCCCTATTAGATGATAGAAATTCAAGTTCTCAGGCTGCTTGGGGAGATTTTTTATTTTTTATTTTATTTTTTTTGTGCGTATACAGTGATGCACAGACTTGCAATTTTTATTCACTCCGCTCATTTGTTTGCTTGTTTTACGGCATATCAAACTCGGTGGATCATTTAAAGCTGGCAAAGTTTTGAAAGTTTCATAGCGATACTTTGAATGGATGGATGATAGGAATTTACGGCATGTCAACCCTTGTTGGGTTATTTTATGACGAATGCAATTTGTTTGATTCTTTCTTGACTATTACACAATTTACTTAATGTTTTTAAAAATTTTTCAAAACTCCTTTTTTCTATTTAACACTTAAATGGAACCTTTGTTACATACTTATACAAATATACCCATGCTTGATATATACACAATGGAAGTTATTTCACTAGAGAGTGGGGAGAGATGTTGACCGGATGTTGACGGTGTAAATGAAAAAAAATGTACTTATGAATCAGCAAAGCAAAAGGGGTGGCTAAAGGTCATATGGTCCGAAAAATTTACTGTTAAACGTGGCATTTGTTTAGTGAAATTGCATCTTGAATAATGTGTACGATATCATTTTTAGCCGGAATTTGTTGCGGGATGATAACGGATGGAAGATTTAGGAACATCAGTTTTAATATATAGATACTAGATAAAACGTTACTCGTTGGGTCATCCATTGAGCTCTGGGTAGATAATTGAGATTAGGAAAATGTGAGTTTGCAAAGCACATTCCTTTTTTTTAAATACGCCCGAACAAAACATTTTAAGAAAGGGAACATTTGCTCTAATTTAAGGTACGGTTTGCTGCTTATGAAATTTAACGTACAAATACATTTAAAATTATCCCATTTCTCTCTCTCTCTCTCTCTCTCTCTCTCTCTCTCTCTCTCTCTCTCTCTCTCTCTCTACTTTCCCACAGATAATAATATATACAACGAAGAGTTAATCAAGATATACATTGATAGGGGGGAAGTGATAGGCAGAATTTAAAATAGGGGACGGGTCAATTGTTGATTTAAGAGCAAATTACGACGAATTATAACCAATAAAAATGGATTCTTTCAAACATATCTCAATCCTAAAAATAAGGAATAATTTATTATGATTTTCGTGTCATTAAACTAAACAATAAAAAAAAAAGTCTTTAGGAGACAAATGTTGACTCGCTCAGCTTTACTATAATAATAGATTAATAAATTTAAAACTGATTAAAATCAGAAGTATGATTTATAAGTACATATCTTACATTTGCTGAATCTCTGCTTACCTGTCAGATACCATTCTGTTCAACTGTTATCAGTAACAAGAAGAAAATTATAGATTATTGTAAGATAATTTCATTTCCACCCCTACTGCCATACTACCAGTATTCACCTTCGACATTGTCAGACAACATAATACAATAGGAGGCACTACTTTTAGGTTGATTCTATTCTGAGCATAGCATAAGGCTCATGTTTATCATTGGTAAGAATACATAGTCAATGGTGCTACAGAATAATTTGCTCTATCGAACAATGTTATTGAGCTTTCTGTAGCATTGGGATGTGTCAAAATATGAAATATCCTATCGAAACCAATCCTCAAGAAAGACCGATCGGCGCGGATATCGAGAAAGAGAAATATAGATAGTTGTATATAGATATAGATAAAGATAGATAGAGAGATATAGATATAGAGAGAGGGGGAGGGAGAAAGAGAGAGAAAGAGAGAGAAAGAGAGAGAAAGAGAGAGAGAGAAAGAAATTGTGTGCGTGTGAGTATGTAGAGGGAGTCCGTGCTGTCAGCACGACATGATAATGATGATGAAAATGATGGTGATGTTAGATAAAACTAACCCCTACCCCTACCCCCCTAACAAACAACCGGATGTTGACGGTGTAAATGAAAAAAATGTACTTATGAATAAGCAAAGCAAAAGGGGTGCCTAAAGGTCATATGGCCCGAAAAAATACTGTTAAACGTGACATTTGTTTAGTGAAATAGCATCTTGAATAATTTGTACGGTGTCATTTTTAACCTGCATTTGTTGCGGGATGATGTTATTTAGCTTTCTGTAGCATCACCATTGGGATGTGTCCAACTGTATATGAGTGTGGTTTATAATATTAATATATTTAGTAGTAAAGGAATTCATTACTAGTTAAGTAATTTCATTGAAGAAATATCCAGCTGATTGTAATTAGAACTAAAGTAAAAAAAATTATAAAAAATATTATTAAATACCGTCCACAAGGAATTTTAACAGCATCATTCTTGATAGGATGAAGTAGTATTAAAACAGATGGATTTTAAAATATCGTTTTTCCATTGAGTTCGTGACTTTTTCCCAACAATTAATTCTTGCTTATTTGCTTGCAGCCAAACATCTTTACTAAATCATCTTATTTTAGAGTTAAATGGGATAAATACATAAAACTTTTTAATGGGGGCCAGAGATGAGACCATGACATAACGTCGCACTGATTAAATAAAATAAAAAATGGCGCTAACAAAAAAGCTATTAAATTTCCAAAGCTGAAGGTTGTAAAACCTGACAATAAATGTCGAAAATGAATGATAAAATGAATAATACATTCTTTCGCCAGGCGTTAATTAAAACAATTAGATTTTTTGCATGATGACGTTGATTATAATTAATATATTAGTAGATATGAAGCAGATGATGATATATATGCGCGCGATGTGGATCAGAGGTAGAATC
>CM042158.1:35846896-35894396 GCA_023376005.1 Doryteuthis pealeii | reverse complement strand
GTCTTTAAGCATCACGGGTCGCCACCCATGGCCAACAGGTGGCCCCATTTGGGGGAATCTTACCCCTCTGCATAGGTGCAGTCGGTGTATTCTAAAGCCTCAGCCGACAGGGCGTCACGTTTCTTGGTAAAGAGACAGGGGAAAAAATTATAGTGGACTAATATTCTAAGCCAGTGACCAGTCAACGACCCCTGAACTAGATATAAAATGGAAGTCCCAAGTTTTTCTCCAGAAGAGAGGAAACGGATATGTCCCTTTCCCCACCCTGGGATCACTACCGGAAACAAGGAGACTCATTCTCTTTCGCTAAATGTCTCACAAGCAGACGCTCGTCAAAGTTTTCGTGCTCCACTATGGGGGTGTTTTAACTGACCTAGTAAGTTGAGAGATGAATAGAATTTATGATAGAAAATTTGAACAAATTATTATTCTCTTTCGCTGAAAATACCCAACGGAGCAAGCGAGAAATAAACAACCCCTTATGCCTATCTACAACCCACTATTCTTCCGTATGTTTTTTGTAAACTCACTATCAATGTTGACTGTTGCTCGTGACCTATTCTACCACAAAAGCCTTTTATGGCAGCGTGTCCAAGCTACAAATGTGCTACTTGTACTATGTAACCCATTTCTACCTGTTCCATGGTCAGAGTTTGTCGACTAAACCAACCTCGCACATTTTGTCTGGTGAGGAGGATGGCTAGACATCCTGCAGAACGAAAAACAAGACCTGCAAAAGAGTGGGGGAAGCTTTTTGTTCAACGTCCATTTAGCATATTATTTCTAAATTAAACCCTGATCATCGCGGAGGGCCGTGTAAACTTGGAAGTGTCTGAGCCATGCCCTAGCGAACTTAAGTTCCTGGTAGGGTCACCTATGGCGGACAGATCTGCCACTCTGTGTCATTAACGCCACACCCCAGCTAAAGGGTCTCTCTGACGAAAATCCAAATGACCTCTCCATATTCTTCATGAATCAAGGGCTTTTGGCCTACTTGTCCCTGAGTCAATGGAAAATCGACAGCAAACAAGGACATCCCCTTCCCCTATCTTAAATATGCATACAAGGTTTGGGAATCGCTTGTAAATTTCATATTCCCTTGTTACTCCTTCCATTAATTCATCACACCTGAATTCCTTGCCTAGAGCCGATTCAACCGACACAGGGTTAATGCCGTAACTGCCTTAGGCAACCAGTCTAGGAGAAGGAAATTCTTTAAAACTCCGCCTATGTAATTGGGCTTTCGTCAAATACTAAGCATGTGGAGGGGTTAGGTATATATGTAAATGTCCTAGATGCAATATAACTCTTCAGAGATTGTATGATTTGAATGTTGCTTTAACAAAACCAATTATTTTGTTGTTAAGCCTTAAAAAAAACAATCGATACTTATATATTAAGGTCAGTTGGTATATATATATATATATATATATATATATATATATATATTATCATTATTATTATTTATATTTTTTGCTTGAAGGCAATTACAATGCGTATATCGGATAAAATTCGATAATTATAGTAAATAAACATGATAAGTGAATTTCGGCAAAGGGTCGTTCGGTCTGTAGAACATCGTACAGACGGTTTCGACTTTATTAAGTCTCATCAGCGATGTATACTAACGATTTCCGTCCGACAGAAATCGAAACCGGGACCTCAACAGGCATAGTCAGAAACCATAGTATCTCGGCCACGGTACAGGCCAAACAATCCCTGCGAAATTAACCTTAATGATATTTATACGCCTAATAGGTACGGGGACGTTGAGTGAATAATAACAAACAAGGCCTTAAGCTCTTCAGCGAAGGGAAATAAGATTTTTTTAGATGTTTTTTAAACATTTTTTAGAAGCATTGTTGAATATATTATTATTTATATTTTTTTTCTTGAAGGCAATTACAATGCGTATATCGCATAAAATTCGATAATTATAGTAAATAAACATGATAAGTGAATTTACTTATCATGTTTATGATTTAAATCTTTCTCGCTCTTTTACTTTTTTTTTCTCTCCTTCTTTTCCTCTTCTTATTTTGTTCAATTGTAACAGATTAGCATTATCACTTCCACACGCACCTGAACTTTTTATAATTCCCCTACTCTCTTTCTCCCTTTCTTTTTTTATATTCTTCCAATGTAGCATGTCTTTTTTCTTCCCTTTCTTTTCTCTAATAAAAACGGCAAGTCCATTATTAAGCTGAGGTGATGACACTCATAAATAAGAATTCGGCGGATAAGCAACACCAGATTATCAGGATTTACATTTTTGCTTTTCATCTTGAACGGTTTGAACGATCTCATTTTAACCACATGGTGTTGCAAGATGATAACGGTCGTACAATTAAGAAACACAAGTTATATATAGATTTTCATTTCATATTGGACGATTTGAACGATCTCATTTTTAACCAGAGGGTGTTGCAAGATGATTACGATCGTACTTTTAAGGAACAGATATAAGGAAATCATTTCAAACTCTTTTTCTCTCGTTTCTTTATAATAGATAAAATTATATCGAAAATATTAAATGCATTAAAATATCTAAATACATTAAAAAATCTGTTTACCATATTGTCTCTTACTCGCAACACAAATACCTCATTATTTTTTTCTTTTCTTAGTAGACAAAATTATTAAAATAAATCGATGAATAAAAAATCAAACAACATTAGACGAATATGATTTTCTGAAGTCAATTTAGTGGTCGATGGATTGATTGTGTTAAATTTATAACATTTCATAATGATAGCGATGAAATTTAATATTTTCAAGAAATAATAACTTTTTAATTTTTTCTCTAAAAGAAAATAGTATTGATTTCTTCCGAGATCTGGTATAAGCAAATAACAACGATGTGCTACGATTGATTATTTTAAATATTAATGCACCTATGTTCACTTTACTTGATATAAAAACTAGAAGTGGCTACCCAGCATCGCCTGGGTAGAGGGAGGGAAACGTAGTGTACTGATTTTTTTTTCACTTTTCAGATTTACAAATTTTGAACATATTTAAGTAGAATTTAAATTCTATTTTTATGTATATTTTAATTTTTAAATATCTTCGAATATAAATCAAACCTTCATAATTCTTGCGCAAAAAGCAGGGACTGGTGATAGTTAATGTGTTTATATATTTGCTTTGTCGTTAACTGTTTTATTTTCGTAATTTCATCCGGACATACATATTGATCGCAACGTCTTGCCAGGCGACTACTACTCCTTCATTCATTGTCCGTTTGTGAGCTCGTTCATGACTTTTCAGTCCTGCCAACGACTTGCATCACTTAGAACATATCTGGCAGACATAACGATTGGTGTTGACTGAGTCGGCAAGCGTGGTATACGTATCACTGTGAACTCACTTGAGACCACCAACTATTCGGCATACTTTTGTGCAGCAGGAACATAAAAAATCCTCATGTTGGGAATCATGCTGGCAAAATTTGATTTTTATGCCCATTTTTAGGTTGCAAGTAATAGCACTTTACAGCGGAGATCCCTTGTGTTTTTTAGTCTTAGGTAGAATCGTTGTTCCCTAGTGTTAGCCGCCCTGTCAGCTGGGGCGTTAGAATGCACCGACTGCACCTCTGCAGAGGGGTGAGATTCCCCCAATGGGGCCACCTGTTGGCCGTGGGTGGCGACCCGTTATGCTTAAGGATAGAACCCATTTGAAGGAGCAGTCCATGACTTGCAATACTCCACTTTGGCCCTATCTTGGGCTAGACAGGCGGTCGGACAGACCCCCTCCGATCAATCGGCTGGTCATGTCAAGCCCTAGCACCTATATGATTTTCCCAACGCCTCTTTATCATATGTGTGCTAGAAGGCGGTGGCTGAGGGTCTACATGTCCTGGGAATGACGTTAAACTCTATCTGATGGTGAGGTTACAGTTTTGGAGGTTTGGGGAATGTGGAGCACCCCTTCATCACCATTGCTCCCTGGTCTACTCTGGTCCGGAGTGGTAGTACCTGTTAGGGTCCCATCTATGGGTTAAATAGAAAAAGGTATTTATAAAAAAATGTATTATCCATTAAGAATTGATTTATTTCAAAACTTTATCGGTATTAAATGACCCACTGAGGTTGATATGCCGTAAATCAAAACAAAACAAACACCTAGTGTTAGGTAGAATCCTTGGTTGTTCCTCGATGTTCCTTAGTGTTATGTAGAATCATTGTTTTCTGATCCGTTCGTCCGTGTCGAATACCAGCAATTAAACGGCTTACAAGTTAAATAGTTAACTCATGTAACTATATATCCTCGTATATCAAATCAATGTTCCGCATTGGAATAGACTGAAATGACATTAATCCGTTCCAATATCCTCACAAAAATACCCTGTCAGGTTTTTAAATAAAACTGTATTGTACAAAAGCATAAGAAAATAGATCGCAATGAATTATGTTCTGTTATATGTTTTAACGTTTATCTTTTTATAAATAATTCTTTGACGTAATAATTTTGGGAACTTAAATGGTTTTAATGAACTCATCTAAAGCTCGCTCGTACCTCAAATTTTTGCTCTCAATACAAAGCTGAAAATCGACTCAGTGGCAGCTCATGAATCCGGGAAATTCGTATAATGGGACTCTCGTATGTCAAGGTACCACTATACAAGTTGTGTCAAAAAATTGTCGAGATTTTTTGTACTTTTTGACACATCTTGAACGAAGACCCAATAGGTTACATAATGAACGCCATTCCCTAACCTCTAGTCATCTTCATCTATCACTCTTCACTGTAAAAAACCCACAAATAACGTTCTACATTTCTATCTCGGTAAATACAGCTTTAAACTTGGTACTTTTTGACACACCTTATATTCTGAAAAGAATTAAGGAATGGAACGTTACATTTTTTCAGAATTTAAGATGTGTCCAAAAGTACAACAATTTTCGATACTATTTGACACACCTTATATATATATATATATAATATATATATATATATTATTAGAAATCAATAGCACCAAGTAATTATTTATCAAATACGGTTTATTTAAAACCAGTATGCAAATTATTCACACTATATACTCTGTGAACATTTATTTTTCATACTATTTGAAACATCATTGTGCTTTAAACACATTAATAATGTGTTGTTTTGATGCAAATCTATCTTAGACAGACCTATAATATATATATATATATATATATATATATATATATATATATATATATAAAGAAGGTATCGAGATTTTTTGGGTTTTTGACACACCTTGTATTTTGAAAACAATGAACGCTCTATTGATTGTTCATTTCTATCTTGGTAAATACAGCTTCAAACTCGGCACTTTTTATGACACACCTCGTATTCTGTAAAAAAAAGTACGTTCCATTCATTGTTCATTTCTATCTTGGTAAATACAGCTCAATCTCGATATTTCTATGACACACCTTGTACACGCACACACCGCACGCACGCACACACACACACACACACACACACACACACACACACATATATAATATATATATATATATATATATATATATATATACATATGTCTAAACTTGCAAATCGGTCGGAAAATTAAAACATATTACAGGGTGACCCAGAAAAAACAAAACCCTAATTATTTATTTTCCCGTTAAACTAACCCTAAACCCCAACCTAAATCCTAAACCTAACCCTAACCCTAACCCTAGCCCCCTAGTTAAAATTAACAGTTTTATTACAAAATTGGTGGGTTCTGTTTTTTCTGGGTCACCGTGTATACATAGTGCCCCAGAAAAAACAGAATCAAAATTATTTCTTCATTAAACTAACCATAACCCCAATATATATATATATATATATATATATATATATATATATATGGTAGAAATGTGAGGAGGTTAATCCACATATATATATATATATATGTGTGTGTGTGTGTGTGTGTGTGTGTGAAGAAAGGAAGTGAATCCGACGGTATATAGTATATTAGGAAAAATGAAAAAACACAGGTTTAAATGGGTTAAGTGGCGAGTTTATTGGCCGATGCTGCAGTGTTTCGATCTATTAATTAGATCATCTTCAGGGCATTTGTTGGTATATGGAAGGTGATAATAGATTATTTATCACAGAATAACGAGAAAAGCGAGTGGTAGTTATGTGTTATTCAGTTTAAAAAATGTTGAAGTTTGAAAGAAGAACGGTTCTGAAATGTGACGTCAAATATTCTATTTTACGGCGTTGGTATGGGATGGTGTATGTGTGTGTATCGAAAGGAAACATTGTGCATTCTTTTAGGTGTGTGGTTTGTGTGTGTGTGTGTGTGTGTGTGTGTGTGTGTATAACCTTTTTTTTGCGAAGGACGACAGCGGAAATGAACTTTGAGGTTGTGTGTGTATATATATATATATATATATATATATATATATATAAAGAGAGAGCGATTAAACTGTATATTGTTGTTTTTGTTCTGAACTCAGATTATCTTGCTAAATGTCTGACACTCACGACCAATTGTATTCCCATGTCACTTATTTTCCCTCGACATTTTTATGGCCACGACTCACAACATAACACTTTACTTATTCATTTGATAAGATCTTATCTGTAGTGAAATATTTAATTTTGAAAACACATTCATTATCAATAGTCTATGTTCCACCAGCGCAGACATACTGTCTTCATAATCAATTCTCACTCTCTATCTGAATTTGTACCAATTGAAAGTAGTTGCGCAAAGCAAATCTATTAATAATGGTGATTCAGTCTCCATTTGTCTGCACCTGAAACTACGTCAATGCTTAAGTCACCATACTGAAAATCGTAAATACTTAGAATAAAGAATAATCCAGTAATCAGTCCGCCCTGTCGGCTGGGGTGTTAGAAGGCACCGACTGCACCTCTGCATAGGGGTAAGACTCCCCCAATGGGTGGCAAACCGTGATGCTTAAGGACGGACTCTTGGTGGATGAGCAGTCCATGACCTGCAACACTCCACTTAGACCCCTACTTAAGCTAAACGGGCGGTCGGAGAGGTCCCCTCCGATCAATCGGCTGATCACGTCAATCCCTAGCAACTATATGATTGCCCTAAACATATTGCCCTTATGGCAAGCCCCAACAATCATATGGGTTCTAGAAGGCGTTGGCTGAGGGTCTATATGTCCTGGGAATGACGTTAAACTCTATCTGAAGGTGAGGTTCCGGTTTTGGAGGTTTTGGGAATGTGGAGCACCCTTTCATCCCCAGTGCTCCCTGGTCCACTCTGAGCCGGAGTGGTAGTACCTGTTAGGGTTCTATCTATGTGTTAAATAGAAAAATGTATTTATAAAATAATGTGTATCCATTAATAATTAATTTATTTAAAAACTTAATCGGCATTAAATGACCCATTGAGGTTGATATGCCGTAAAACAAAACAAACCAAACCAAACCAGTAATCAGTTACAAAAATTACTTTTTACTCGCGCTTTTATTTCAGTAACAAGATATTAATTAAACAATAAATAAGTAAATATCAACCATTTTGTGTAAAATATATGTATTAAATATCCAAAATAATTATTTATTTAATAATTAATAAACGCAACGTTTTATTTGCTTGGAACAGAACTAAGTTTCCATTTTAAATTGTTTTATTTTTTACTCCTTTAATAAATTTGATGATTCTACTTACTTATAATACAAACCTTCTAACATTGAATTTTTAACTCACACCCCACAGGCAATATCTTTCAAAAATTAAATTTTGCACAACCCGGAGGTGACTTTTTTTTTTGTTTACTGGTTGTGATAATATTATGAGTGTAGCAGCCGTTTTGATGTGAGATTTATAGATATTTAACCAAAGAGGAGGAGGATGTAACACAAGGTTATTTTTTTAAGTGGAGTTTAACAGGTTTTCAGGATTTTCCTTCTCCTAGATGGGTTGTCTAACCAAAACCACTCAACATACAATTTACCTATAGCTTGAGGGAGAATAATTGGATTCATACCTTTCCCAAGTGTTTACGCGCTATGTCAAATGCAAACAGCCTAGTCCAGGATTTGGACTCTTTTCAACAAATTCATTTCTTACGAAGTAACCATTACATAACTAACACCTCCACCTTACACCACTTAGTTCATTATTTTATCTTCGTGTGTGAAACGTCTTTCAGTCCGCCCTACTATTTATCTATAGTTGGTAGGAACATTGTTGAATGCATACCTTTCCGATGAGCATTAGCACTATGCAAACTGTCTCATCTAATTTAAACCCCGATAGTCTTGTCCATTCCCTACGACGATAACCATTACACAACGCGTCTATATGAGAATTTTATTGAAAAAAGAAAAGTAAAGAACAGTTATTGTAAGATCACTGGTTGATAAATCGCACTTTCTAAAACATGGATGTTTATATTTATAAAGGAATGCAAAGTGAATGGCGTAGCCGGTTTAAATTTTGGTACAGAAAAGACTTGATACACGAGCTAGCTAATTTTGTCAAATAAAGATAGAATCGCAGACAATGAGGATACCTGCAGGTTTGAGAATATTGCATACAGTGAACAGTGATAGATGAAGATGACTAGAGGTTAGGGAATGGCGTTCATTATGTAAGGTATTGGGTCTTCGTTCTTATATATAGGAAGCGCGTGGTGTAATGGTTAAAGTCATAGGAAATGAACTCGTCGCCTCGAGTTCAAATCCTGGACGTGGTAATTGCATTTCACTTAGCGCTAATACCCTTGGGAAAGGTATGAATCCTACTCTCCCTCCAGCTATGGGTAAATAGTAGGGCAGACTGGGCTCTTTAACCTTGGTTAGGCAACCGGTCTAGGAGAAGGAAAACTCTTATTTTAAACCTTTTAAACTCCGCTTAAGAAATTGAGCTTGTGTCACATCCTGCTCGTGCGGAGGGGTTGGAAAATATATATATATATATGGGATCGTTCTTTCGTGTGTGAAAGCGTTCTTAAAATTAAGTTCCGTGGTAACCTCTACTTGTCAAAAACAAACTCAGCGGTTACTTCTTGTCAATAGTATTTATTATGGCTGTGACAATCTAGCAGCTGCCAATGCAATGAGAGAGATAGAAAGAATGTTATGACTCTCACGTCTGTCAACTGTCAAATTTGGGAGAGGAAAGAAAGAAAGAATGATCGGCTGCTTTTTGGTAATTATGAACTTTTGTTTAGTAAGTTAGGGTGTCCCAGAAAAAACCAGAACCCACACATTTTGTAATAAAACTGTTAATTTTAACGAGGGGGTTTAGGGTTAGGGTTAGAGTTTAGGGTTAGGGTTTGGGTTGGTGTTAGAGTTAGGGTTAGGGTTCTGTTTTTTTTCTGGGTTTCCCTGTATACATAGTGACTCAGGAAAAACAGAACCCAAATTATTTATTTATTTTCCCATTAATCTAACCCTAAACCCTAAATCCGACCCTAAAACTAAACTCCAACCCTAAACCTAATCCTAACCCTAAATGGGGGTTTTAACTTATTTATTATAAAATTTGTTGGTTCTGTTTTTTCTGGGACACTATTCTACTAAACAAAAGTTCATAATCACCTGCTTTTTTTTTGATAGGCTACTTAGGCCTGCGTGTTGTCTTCAGTCGCTTTCTGGTCTGCATTATTCGCTCAATCTACTGTCTCTTTGCCTATATACTTTTATAATTATCTTTAACCAGCTGATTATTTTCTTACGTCATTGTATATTGTTATATTGTATTATTGGCGCGTGGTATACTGGTTAAAGTCATGGGAAATGGACTCGTTGGTAATTACATTTCGCCTAGCGCCAATACCCTTGGGAAAGGTATGAATCCTACTCTCCTTCGAGTTATGGGTAAATTGTAGGACAGACTGGACTCTTTAACCTTGGTTAGGCAACCGGTCTATGAGAAGGAAAACTCTGAATTCAAACCCGTGAACTCCGCTTAAGAAATTGACCTTGTCACATCCTGATCGTGCGGAGGGGTTGGTAAATATATATATATATATATATATATATATATATATATATATATTGTATTATATAAGTACATTGAATTTTAGCCAAACGATCCAATATTCCTCTGGTCAGATTTGTCCCCTCAAGAATATTTGAATATTTACAAATATATCAGTATTTTCTCTGATTTGAATTTAAACAAACTATTTAAACACACTGCACACAAAATAGATTATTTCTTTCAAAATATTATTTTCAAAACATTTATTTATTTCTTTTTCACCCATAATTTACTTTAGATAAAACTGATTCTTTTTCAACCCTTAATTATATAAGTTCCTCATTATGCAATCGTTGTATGTTCATAACTAGATTGTTTTCTTTTCAGATGCTCCGATCAATATTGAAACATATCCGTTTGAAACATAGGAAGGTACTCCGGGTGAGAGTCAACCTGCGAGTAATGTAAAGAAGAGGACACATCACTCTCCCCATATCACCAAAACTAAAGCCTCGCTATCAGATGCAGTTTAGTCTCATACCCAGGATGCCCTGTTCTTACCCCTCAGCAGGGGATATAGTCAGCATATTCTGAGCCAGACCGTAAGGGTTGACAATTCATTTTCTTTACTTAAAGAGATGTTTAAATTAAGTTTTTGGACGTATAAATTTAATGTGGTCTGCTATTATCCTAGGAATTAGCAATCTCCTGTTTAATTATAATTACAGGTGTTACATAATTATTATATACCTAATATTTATGGCAATAGTGTAGAAATCAAAATGGCCGTTATAAGCTACATCCCACGGCCTTGAAGGATGAATGACAAGGCTTGACCTCAGTCCTAACCTTCCGGTGGATACCGTGAGAACCGGTAGAGAGGATCCTCTCTTCCGGTTTAGATAGTAAGTAAGTTTCAGTCAGTCAGTTAGGCTGTAAGTCTCAGCTGCGCAGATGTCTGGGTTGGAGATTGAAAATAAAGTAACATCAAAGTAAATCGAAGTCTTGTGTTTATTACCTAAAAACTAACGATGACACAGGGCTTCTGATAAGGAGAAATCCCTATCAAAAACCAGACCCGAAGTCCCCAAGAAAGTCCAGAACTTAGAAGAGACCAGACCAAGATAGATGAAGAAATAGCAAAGCCGGTCAGAAGAAAATACGACCAGAAGTAAGAAGTAAGAAAAGGGTATACAACACAGGAGGATATCATCAAGTTAAGTGAAAAGTATGTTCCAGCTCTTGCCCAAGAAAGCAATGGCGTTGTGGATGGTCCTTATCCAGGATTCTGTTCTATTTTGGATTGAATCCTTGTGTGGACATTTCTATCCCCTATATACCTCATACCCAATACATTGTTGAATGTACTGATTGTTGTATCATAGATGAATCGTGTTTAAGATTCACAAGCTGCTGACATTCCACTGCAACATGCCTCAGAATAATGTCAGGATTCTGTTCTATTTGGGATAGAATCCTTTTGTGGACATTTGTATCCCCTAAATATATAACTTATGGTAAGTTAAAACCTTATCATCAAGTGCCAACCTTCTCGATGACATTAAGAAATTCTTTAACAAGTCTTACAAATTGATTGGAACTTAGTATCATCTTAGAAACTAACTGCTATTAATAATCCACAGGCATCCGTCCCAATACTATGTAAATTGCTAGAAAATGAATGAAGATCGAAAAGGGTGAGGCTAACATTTCTTTCCTCTGTGGGTAATGCTATTCAGGACGCCTTTTTCACTATTTATCCTTTCTTTCCAAATGCATGCCAATACGTATTAAAGCATTATATATATTTACCAACCCCTCCGCACGAGCAAGGTCAATTTCTTAAGCGGAGTTCAACAGGTTTGAATTCGGAGTTTTCCTTCTAAACCGGTTGCCTAACCAAGGTTAAAGAGCTCGGTCTGCCCTACTATTTACCCATAGCTGGAGTGAGAATAGTTGGATTCATACCTTTCCCAAGGGTATTAGCGCTAAGTGAAAATGCAGTTACCGCGTCCAGAATTTGAACTTGTGGCGACGAGTCCATTTCCCATGACGTTAACCATTGCACCACACGCTTCCGTATTAAAGCATTATATACAGGATAAATTTCTAGTAAATGCGATGGTTGGGTCACACTATCCGCATGCCTTCAGGTAGACTCCTCCGTAAAATACTTTATGGTGAACTCGCCGATGGCACGCGAAGGACAGGAGGCTCCCCAAAAGCGGTTCAAAGACCATATGAAGACACGTGTTACGCTTTCGAATTAAGCAGCCGGTTCTATCCGCGGATGCTGAAGCTTACTCTGACGTCTTTTGGTTATTTGTTATGTAATCCAATCGGTAATGGTGTTGTTGATGGTCTTTATGCAGGACGTTTCACTGCTTATGGTAAGTTAAAACCTTCCTTTATGTCCACTGATTTTTTTAATCACCATTCTCATTAGTTATTCTTCAAATAATGAATGAGCTTCTTGGGTTTAAACTTTTTGGTATAACGCATAAACGACTTCCTGTCTGAACTGAATAACCATCAACATTGCATTATGGGAAAACTCAATCATCATATTATTATTAATATTAGGAATCACAAGGTTCTTGGTTCGATTCTGGCCTTCGCCAACTCAGCATGTGAGTAGGACAGGGATATTTGCGTTAAAGTGAGGAGCTGATGGTAGGTGTGGCGATCCACCTCAGATGCTAAAATAATCTCCTTGGTCTAGCGCTAGTGAAAGGGGGATAGACTCCCTAGTTGTCTGGCCGATACCGGCCTGACAACTTAAATTTACTTAAATAGATAAAGTGAGTGTCCATAAGATTTAATCATCGCCCGGTGAAAACAAAAATTCAAAATTAACAATTATAATCGCCTATTCAAAACAATGGCTGACAATCTTTTTTATCAACATGTCGAGACATAAGGAGATGATAAGTCGGTTGGAAAATGAAGCACCCGCACACACCACACACACCGCGCGTGCACACACACACCACACAACACACAACACACACAACACACACACACTCCGGTGACTGGAAAAGTGTTAAATTCATATCGGCTAATGCATATCTCCTGTGTTGAGAGATCTCTGCCGACATGATTTTAATCTTTCAACCCCCACAACACATACACACAAACACACACACGTAGTAAGACACAGACACACACACACACACACACACACACACAGATATTATATATATATATATGTGTGTGTGTGTGTGTGTATATATTATATATATATATATATATGTTGTGTGTGTGTATATATATTTATAATATATATATATATGTATGTATGTGTTTGCGTGTGTGTATATATATATATATATATATATATATATATATATAGATAGATAGATAGAGATATATAAGTATGTCTGTATATATATATTATATGTGTGTGTGTGTGTGTGTATGATACATATGTATATATACATATATTTATAGACGTCTATACACACACACACGCACACGCACACACACACACACACACACACACATAATATATTATATATATATATATATATATATATATATATATATTAGTTATCTGTGTTTTATGAGAGCATCTGTGAATTACTTAATAGAAAATGGGGAACAATAATTCCTTTATGAAAGCGCTTGTCGCATAAGAGAATAAAAGGCTGTCATCACTGTTGAAAGTTGAATTAAAAAAAGCTGGTTCAGTCGACAAGAACTAATGTAAGTTTCTAGTATCTTCGTTCTGTGTTTTAATGTTTCGCTTTAAGTGATCTCGTCTATTCCTGATAGAAAATTGATATTTTACTTTTAACAAAGGGCGAAGAATGGGCTGTAGCGACTCTCTGATGTGAGCAGTGATTTGAAATTAAAGAAAAATGCATAACGAATTTTGACTTCGCTTATTGTCTGCCTTTTTCACAATGATGGGATGGCGTTTGGGTTGCCGGGTCTCTTTTCACATATGCCAACCAACGCAGCGATCATTACCACGGCCGTTGAGCGAAAACATACCTATAAACTATCACGGATGAGTGATCTAGAATAGACCTTATTGCGTGACATGAATTTCACGAATATATAAAAACCATTAATAAAGGTTTTTTTTCTTGTCTTATTCCCATACGCCTACTTGCAATAATAGATATGAAATAAATACTCATATAGTTATTGGTAATATATATATATATATATATATATATATATATATATATATATAGAGAGAGAGAGAGAGAGAGAGAGAGAGAGAGAGAGGGCTGAACTTGCACAAAGGTGTCAAAATTAGATTGACCCAGAAAAAACAGAATCCAAATTATTTATTTTCCCATTAAACTAAACTTAAACCCCAACCCCGACCCTAACCGCTAAGCCTAAGCCTAACCCCTAAGCCTAACCCCTAATCCTAACCCTAAACCCCCTAGATAAAGTTAACAGTTTTATTAAAACAATTGTTGGTTCTGTTTTTTCTGGGTCACCGGTATACAGGGTGACCCAGAAAAAACAGAACCCAAATTATTTATTCATTTTCACATTAAACTAACCATAAACCCCAACCTAATCATAACCCTAACCACAACTCTAACCCTAAACCCTAACCCTAGACCCCCATAGTTAAAATTCACAAAAATTGTGGGTTCTGTTGTTCTGGGTCACCCTAATTTTGACACCTTTGTGCAATTTCAGCCATATATAGTTATTGGGAATTTCTAGTTTATCGCGCTTTCTGTATGGTAACGTTTCGTAAGCTAGTAGACTAGAATTAGTGAGTTCGATTCTTACTAGCTGCTCCATTTTTAGAACCTTGTGCAAATCTATGCTTCCTAAATAAAAAAAATAAATTTACCGGAATGAGCCATTGTTGGTATCAGCCGAAAAGCGGGTGAGTTTAGCCCCCTTTTGCAAGCACTAAACCAGGGAGTTTTTTTTTTCTGAAATTGGGTACCACACCTATCGTCAGCTTCCAACATTACTGCCCGAATCAGATAACCCAATATGTGCTCTTATTATGTGGCAAAAAGGTAGAAGTATGGGGCGCCCAGTTAAAACCTCAATGGTCTGCTAATCTAGCTTCGTAACTATTACACAACTTGAGATGCCCACAATAAATAGTCTACAAATCTAGATTCATAATTATTACACAGATTAAGGTGCACACGAGTATATTCTGTAATTTTTGTACTTTTTGACACACGTTGTATTCTGAAAAAATAACGTTCCATTCATTGATTTTTTTTCAGAATACAAGGTGTAAATAAAAAGTACCAAGTTTAAAGCTGTATTTACCAAGATAGAAATGAAGAATGAATGGAACGTTATTTTTTCAGAATACAAGGTGTGTCAAAAATACAAAAAAATCGATAATTTTTTGACACACCTTGTATACTTATTTACTACGCTTTGCTTAGAAGTGACACAAGCCCAGAAGTATGGGGACCCACATGAGAATCGAACTCACAAATTATGATCTGCTCATCTATCTTCCTAACCATTATACCACCCAAAGAGTAGCTACTCTATTATATATATTACCAACTGCACGAGTAAGATACACCAAAAGGTCAATTTTTTACGCGGGGTTTAACAGGTTTGAATTCAGTTTTGCTTCTGATTACAATTTCCCTCTAGAAATAAGTCCAAGGTGGACACTTGAAATAACGGATTTGAATTATGTAATACATCTATAATAGATATCTATTAGCGCATACAATTGATTCTTAACATTTCATGCACTCAAAATAAATTAAAAAAAAAAAAAAATTACGGTTAATTTAACATTATTGACATACTTCTTTACATGACATTATTTCTTTAAACCATGACGTCATTTCTTTAAACCATAATACCCTCTTAAGATTACGGTCAGTCTAGGACTATTAATATATGAAAACAAAAAATAAATAATAACAAAAAAAATATAAATACAAAATTTGTGCAAGTTCAGCCATATATAGTTATTGGGAATGTTTAGTTTATCGCGCTTTCTGTATGGTAACGTTTGGTAAAAAAAATATATATAAATAAAATAAATCAATAGATAAAAAAAAACAAAACACTATGCCTTTTGCAATTTAAATATTTGATTTTATAATATTTAATCTATTTGAAATTTAAAATAATAAAAAAAAAAATTATAGATGAATACTCGTAACTTAAAGATTCCAATCTTCATTACTATATACCCAAACATAGATGCAGAATAGTTAGATGCGTACCTTTTTCAAGGGTATTAGAACTGGTGTGAAATTCAATCAGCCTCGTCCAGGATTTGAAATCGGGTCGACGAGTGCATTTCCTACGACTCTAACAATTACACCGTGTGTCTGGCAACTACTGTAATCTAAATGAACTAAAAGACCATTTCTAATTTTGTTATCCAGAATTTTAGCTCAATTGAGATTATAAAACTGATCATTTATGACACAACAAACACAACTATCTACAGGATAATTTTTATGAGATTCAACCATAGATAACCATCCAAGTGAAATGATTCAAGTAAAGTAGGAATACTCGGCATTTTACTTTTTAAAGTCGCGCTACCGGAAATTCCACTGAAGCTTTTAAAATGATAAAAAAAAGGTTCAGTCTATCATAATTATAGAATCACATCAACTGGATGAATTTAAGTGTCAAAGCAACAATAAATTTCATATTTATTCATATTTATTGGGATCTTTTTTTTAATCATTTAGCGTTATGGATTCTTGATAATGAATGGAAGCAAAAAGAACAAGGGAGACAATCGATGCATTACTTTACGAACAGCAGACTATGTACTGAATGCTTTCAGTTTTCTGAAAGCATCATACATATCTCCTAGCAACTCGGCTATGCATATTTCTATACGTAGGAGGCGCATGTAAGTTGAATCGGTGAGCAGTGTTCAATATATTTTGCGTTTCACTTTTAGATTAATATGTTCCCTCTATCTCAGCTATGGGTAAATAATTAGTCAGACTGGGTTATTAAAGCTTAATGATGCCACCAGACTAGGAGAATGATAATTTTGAATTCAAACTAGCATTAATGCACTTAAACTTGTGTCACATGCTGTCCATGGCAGGGGGGGGTTTAAAATACAAGCATTTGATTGACTACGTATGAATATTATCATTTACCCTATTCTTGCTTTTAATAAACAAGTTGATATGACCTATAACAAACCAACTAACCAATTAACAATCAAATTACTAGTGTGAGTCAAAAAGTAATGCCATTTTTTAGGACAGGTATAATTACCAACACAGGAACTTGTATTATACATAAAAAAGAAGCTGGTCCTCTGTGGATCCATCTCTACTTCTCCACATAGGGGAGTCAAAAAGTAATGTTATTTAGTTTAGGACAGGTATAATTACCAACACAGAAACATGTATCATGCATGAAAATGAAACTGGGCCTCTGTGAATCTCTTCTCTGTTTTCCACATAGTCACCGTTTCTCTCAATAGTAATGTTCGACCTTCAAATGATAACATGTATCCCTGCCCACTAAAATTGTTGACTGTTCTTTGAGCCACTTCTTCACTACACATTCTACTTCCTCGTCACTGGAATATGTTTGCCTCCCTTGCCACATGAAAGAAGGTTTGAGAGACAACATTATTCCAGTGACGAGGACGTGAAGTCTGTAGTGATGAAGTGACTCAAAGGTCAGTTAACATAATTTTAAGGTGTAAGGGATACATTCTTTCATTCGAAGTTGGAACGTTGCTATGAGAGAAACGATGGCTAAGTAACATATGGAGAAGTCGAAATGTGATCCACAGAGGACTAGCTTCATTTTTATCTATGATAAATATTCCTGTGTTGGTAATTATACCTGTGCTAAACAAAATGGCATTACTTTATTATGTCGTATACTCTCTTTCCTTCCTTTCTTACTTCTATACGTCTAGCGTCTTCTTCTAGCATCTTCGTCTTGGGGACTTCGTGTCTGGTCTTCCATTGGGGATTTCTCTTTATCAGAAGCCCTGTGTCATTAGTAGTTTTTAGTAATAACACAAGACTTCGATTTTACTTAGATCATATTTTATTTTGAAATCCCCACCAGACTACCTGCGCAAATTGAGTCAACAGCGTGCATAACACGACTGACCACCGTCGTGGTTTTGGCCGATCTGACTAAAATCTATTTCTAATCTAAACTGGAAGAGGGTTCCTCCACCGATTCTCACGGTATCCACCGGAAGGAGGATCAGGACTGAGGTCAAGCCTTGTCATTTAATCCATTAAGACCGCCGGCTGAACTTATAACAGCCATTTTGGTTTCTACACTACTGTACATAAGTATTAGGAATCTAATAACTATGTAACAATTACTCAATCACGTAGGATTAATAACTCCGCGTTAATTACGTTGAAGACAAAATACTATTGTTATTCTTTATCGTATTATGTTTTATATTTTGTTCCTTTGAAATTGCAAAGCAATTTTAGTTTAATACCATTTTAAACATGACAGTGTTAATGATTTACCAACCGTGAATAACTGAAATCAAAATTTGACAATTTTGCACATCATGAGACACAGAGTTTTAATAATTGTTTCTATTGCATTTTAATATAACCAAAATATTTGTCTTTAAATTGGGAATTATTTATTATTTTAATTTAGTTTCCAGGTGATGGGATTAACTTGGCTAGTTGTGTCCCCTCTGATGTGTGTGTGGGGGGAGGGTGTATTGTTACAGACTTTCCTATGGAGAGAGTGAAAAAAAGTAAAAACTTAAGTATTAGCGAATTATCCGTATCTCTCATTTTTAACGAGCGTAGATTATACATTAACTGCAAGGACCTGCGGATATACTGCAGTATGATAATGTTATTATTACAACGTTTCGTATATTTACTTATGAACTATTACAAATACTTCTATATGTAAAAACATAATATTCTTGATTTAACTCTCTCTCACACTTTTTTTCTTTTTTTCCTTCTTTCCAGATTTTTATTGTGTTTGATTGAAACAGATTAGCATTATCACTTCCGCACCCTCACCCAATCTATATTTCCCCTACTGTATTTCTTTCTTGTTATATTTTGTATAGCATGTCCTTTTTTGCCTTTCTTTCTTTATAATAAAAACGTAATGGTCCATTATTTAGCTGAGGTGACAGCACTCATTAGAACTAAGTATTCGGCGGAAAAGCAACACCAGAGAATCAGTATCTACATTTATTGCATTTCATCTTGGACGATCGGGAAGGTCTCATTTTTAACCAGAGGGTATTGCAACATGATAACGGTTGGAAGATTATGATACACGAGTATTAATATAGAGATTTTGATTCGTTTTATAGATAATGGGATTAACTTGAGTAGTTTTGTCCCTTTTGACGTGAGTGGGCGTTTTGCTACAGACTTTCTTCAAGAGAGAGCGAAAAAGGTAAAAAACTTAAGTATTAGCCAACAATCCAGTATCTTTCATTTCTAACGATCGTAGATTATACACCAATTAAAATGAGTATAGATAAAGAGATATGAAAACAACACAAGATGCTGTTAAAGCTCTGAAGATGATTTTTATAAAATCGAAATATTGTTCATATCATATGACTTTCGTCTCCACTCTTGACAACACGGAGTATAAACAAGCTCTGAAGATGATTTATAAAATCGAAATATTGTTCATATCATATGACTTTTGTCTCCACTCTTGACAACACGGAGTATAAACAGCTCTGAAGATGATTTTTATAAAATCGAAATATTGTTCATATCATATGACTTTTGTCTCCACTCTTGACAAACGGAGTATAAACAAGCTCTGAAGATGATTTTTATAAAATCGAAATATTGTTCATATCATATGACTTTCGTCTCCACTCTTGACAACACGGAGTATAAACAAGCTCTGAAGATGATTTTTATAAAATCGAAATATTGTTCATATCATATGACTTTCGTCTCCACTCTTGACAACACGGAGTATAAACAAGCTCTGAAGATGATTTTTATAAAATCGAAATATTGTTCATATCATATGACTTTCGTCTCCACTTTTGACAACACGGAGTATAAACAAGCTCTGAAGATGATTTTTATAAAATCGAAATATTGTTCAATATTAGCTATGAATAGGTATAAAATGTTTTCACTTTAACAGCATCTTGTATTGTTTTCATATCCTTTTATCTATACTCATATCGTCGGATTCATTTCCTTTTTGTAACTTACATCAATTAAAATATACAGGACCCAAAATACTTCAATATATAAAAATATAATAATCTTGATTTACTTCTCTCTCACTCTTTTTTTCTTTCTTTCATTATGTTCAATTGAAACAGATTAGCGTTATCTCTTCCATGCGCTCAAGCCGTCTCTATATATTTCCCCTACTCTTCCTCTCCTTCTTTCTTATTATATTTTTATGTGTAGCATGTCTATTTCTTCCCTTTCTTTCTGTATATTTTGTTATATACGTTTTATGTATGTGTGTGTGTGTTTGTGTGTGTGTGTGTGTGTGTGTGTGAGAGAGAGAGAGGAGAGAGAGAGGGTGAGAGAGAAATATACATAGAGGAAGTAAAGGTAAAAAGAATGATATTATATATATATATATATATATATATATATATATAATATATATATATATAGAGAGAGAGAGAGAGAGAGAGAGAGAGACAGACAGACAGACAGACAGAGAGGGAGAGAGAGAGAGAAGGAGGGGTAGGAGACTGATATAATTTCATTTATTGGAAATTGATATATTTAACGATAGAGCTGTATTTAAAATGAATGAATGAAATGGTTAAAATGAAAAAAAAGTGATTGACTTCAGTAGACAAATAAAACAAATTTCGATCTTATCGAGACAAAAGAAATGAAATGCGTTGGGGTGGGGCTTGGGAGAGGGTGGGGGGGGTGAATAAACCAATTATCGATGAAGTGGCGTCTATTGATTGATTCTTAATTTTGTCTTTCCTTTTCGATCACGTTTTACAAATTCTACACGAGTTTTCTTTTTGATCGATTTCATCTGTAGGTACTGCTGTCTCTCATCATACAAATGAATAATGTTTCCCTATATAACAATTTAGATCGATAAAAATTATTGGTTAATTAAGTTGAATATATTTTATCTGAAAATTTTTTTATTGTTTATTCTTTTCTTACTGTTTTTTTTTAATTTAATTGTTGTTGTTCTTTTTTTCTTTCTTCTTTTGATAATCTTTTTTTTTTCTCAAAGAATAATGTTCCTCTCTTTGGCCGGTAATTTCTAAAACAAATAAAATTGAATTAAAATAGAATGAATAAATTAATAAATATGGTGTCGGTGATATATTTTAACAATAAAAAATAATAATAATCTTCTATACCAAATACACAAGACAAATAGAGAAAATGATTAAATTAAAAGCGATATTATTAGGTATTATGCATTAAAATTCTACAGCATTCTAAAATGTGTAACTAGAAATATTTGTATAAAACAAATGAAATTATTGGTAAATTGAGTTGAATACAGAAGGTGTGTCATTAAAGTATTGAGATTAAGCTGTATTTACCAAGATAGAATGAACAATAATTGGAACGTTAATTTTTTTCAGAATACAAGGTGTGTCATGAAAGTATTGAGATTGAAACTGTATTTACCAAGATAGAAATGAACAATTAAATGAACGTTAATTTTTTTCAGAATACAGGTGTGTCATGAAAGTATTGAGATTGAAACTGTATTTACCAAGATAGAAATGAACAATGAAGGAACGTTAACTTTTACAGAATACAAGGTGTGTCATGAAAGTATTGAGATTGAAACTGTATTTACCAAGATAGAAATGAACAATTAAGGGAACGTTAATTTTTTTTCAGAATACAAGGTGTGTCATGAAAGTATTGAGATTGAGCTCTATTTACCAAGATAGAAATGAATAATGAAGGAACTTTTTTTTCAGAATACAAGGTGTGTCATAAAAAACGCCAAAACTGTGCCTTCTCAAAATACAACCCGTGCTAGTTTTGGACTCTTTGCTGCTTGAGGGCGTTTTCCCCGAAAGGTTAATGCGATACGAAAGTGACAATTTTACCCCCCACCCCATCAAGTTTTTCTCGACAAGTAAATGTACATATTTTACCCCCCCTCTTTAAAATATGTTTAGCGGTTTGAAGGCGTTTTTATCGTCAAATAACTTGTTTAGTGTGTGAAGATGTTAAAATCAAACAGTTAATGCGATAAGAAACGATATTGTTTTTTTTTTACCTTTACTTGTCGAGAAAAGACTTGTAAGGGTAAGTATCGCTTTCATATCGCATTACTTTTCGAGAAAAACGCCTTCAAACAACTAAGGAATTCATAACTAGCACGGGTCAGATTTTTGAGCAGGTACCGCTTAGCGTATTTTTAGGGCAGGAGGCTAGAGCGCACTCATCCGCTATTTACCAAGACATGATTTAAATTCAGTGTCAGTTTGAATTGAAGCGTGTTGAGTTGGCGAGGACGGCTATTGAACCAGGAACCTTTTGGTTCAACGGCGGACGCTCTATTGACTGAGAGAACTAACCATTATTCTCTTCTATATTGCTAAATCAAATATCGTAATATCAAAATTTGTTGTTTGTGTATCTCATCAGTTGGTGCGTGTGGAAAAGAAAGTAATGGTTTAGAATTTTATGCTTTCCAGCCTATGTTGGTTTGATTTGGTTGACAAGGGTTAAATAAACATCAATACTGCTTGTATTCTGAAAAAAAATTACTGTTATTTTTTTTTCAGAATAAAAAGTAAAAAAACTCGATACTTTTTTGACACAATTTGTATTTGACTAAATGTTTGAGATGAGGCTTGGTAATTTGTATTATTTGATTTCAATATTTTTTAGAATTCGTCTTTTTTTTCAACTCAAATTTCTCACACATATTTGTTTTTCTATTAACCTATAGATTGTTCCTAACAGGTAATACCATCTGAGTCAGAGTCAACCAGGAATTAATGGTGATAAAATGTTACTACTCCACCTCCCCAGAGCTTCAAATTGGAACTTAAACATTCGTGCAGATTAACGTTACATGCTTTTCAAACTCAACTTTCTCTCACACATTTTTGTTTGTCTATTTAACCTATGATTGTATCCTAACAGGTATAACGCATTCTGGGTCAGAGTCAACCAGGATTAATGGTGATAACGTGTTACCTCCACGCTCCCCAGAGCTTCAGAATTGGACCTTAACCATTACATGCAAATTAACGTTATATGCTTTTCAAGTCAAATTTCTCACACATTTTTGTTTTTTTTCTTTAACCTATAGATTGTATCCTAACAGGTACAACACTTTGGGTCAGAGTCAACCAGGAATTAATGGTGTACCTCCACGCTCCCAGAGCTTCAAGAATTGGAACTTCACCATTACATGCGATTAAACGTTAGATGCTGAGAGTTGATGAGAAATTCTATTCCTTTTACTGTAGCTCAATTAGTAAAATGAAAACGAATAGAGGAGAAAAACACAATAGATTAAATAACAAAGGTAAATAAAATTAGAGAAATAAAAGATGAATGAATTTAAGTAGTGACCACACTTATCACCGAATCAAGGGAGAATACTCGCTTGAAGCAGGAAAATAAGAAAGTTCAGTTAAAACAGGGACAAAAGAAAAGAGAGAAAACAAATAGTATTAATCAGGTTCTTCAGAAAACGACAAATAAAGAGAAGATACGAATGCAATTAAATAAGGAAAATATAGACAAAGAAGTTTCCTGGAAAATTTCCCCAAACCTCAAGTTAATTTAATGATCAAATCAGATATCACGTTGCAGAAAAAGAATAGAAGAAAAAAAAAAGAAAAAAGAAAGAAAAAAGAAAGAAAGAATGAAGAGAAATGATGAGGCAAAAAATACGTGAAATTAACAATCAGAAGAAAAGATAAGAATCCCATCAGATATTAGACTGAATACGTGGATTAATAGTTATTAATTCTTCTGTATATCGACGGGTTATCAACGAAAGCCAGGAGGCGGTTCTTTAGTTTAATTGTGACTTTCGGGAAAATGGGAAGAAGATAAGGATAACCGAGATATTGGAACAAAGAAAAGAAAGAAAGAAGAAGAAAGTAAAAAATATATATATATATTATATTGAAAAAAAATATCAATGTTGAAAAGAAGCGGTAATTATAAACTGATTACGATGAAATATTTGTAGAAAGATTTCAGTGGAAGACGAAAAAATGAATATAACTAATCTATAATCATGATTTATTCTGATCAATATCTTAGCTATATACGTCTTAACGTATTCAGTGAATATAATAATAATAATAATATATAATAATATATAATAATAATAATATGAGGTTTAGAAATCAGAGGAAGAATAGAGACCATCCAGACTACTGCACTGTTGCAAACGTCGAGAATACTCAGAAGAATCTGGAGACCTGAGATACTGTTATCACTGAGGCTCAGTGAAATACCATCGGCTTAACGCTGAATGTGAACTCCAAAGGAGTGAAAATAATAATAATAATAATATATAATAATAATAATAATAATACAGGAGGATCTAGAATCAAGAGGAAAAATAGAGACCATCCAGACTAACTGCAAACCGCTCTAATCGGCGAAGAAATACTCAGAAGGTCCTGGAGATACCCGAGGACTTGTTGTGCACTCAGATCCCGGTGAAATACCAACAGCTACAACTGATATAAATATAATAATAGAGGAATAATAATAATAATAATAAATAATTTAATAATAAGAGAATAATAATAATATACAGGAGGATCTAGAAATCAGAGGAAGATAGAGACCATCCAGACTACTGCACTGCTCTAATTCGCGAGAATACTCAGAAGTCCTGGAGACCCAGGAGACTTGTTGTCACTCAGACTCCGGTGAATACCATCAGCTAACATGAATATGAAAATCACAAGGAGTGATAATAATAATAATAATAATAATAATAATAATAATAATAATTATATAATAAAAGGTTTCACCCATACACAAATGGTATGTGATAACCAGAATCTGTTCTGAGAATGAAACGAAATAAACTTCTCTGAGACTTCCGGGATAAAGACGGATCACCCTCTCCCAACAAAGAGATCAGACCTAGTATTGATGAAAAAGAAACGTGAGAATTGTCAACTGGGTGAACTTTGCAGTTCAGCAGTCCACTAGGTGAAGTGAAGGAACACGAAACGATGGCAAATACTGTACCTGCAGAGAATTGAAAAAGCTATGGAAATATAAAGTTAAATTGATACCAATTGTATTGTGCACTTGGAACGGTCCCAAAGCTTGGAAAAAGGATTGGAAATCTGGAAATCAAAGGAAGAATTGAAGACATTCAGAATACTGCACTGCTACAATCGGCTAGAAAAACCAGAAGATGTCCTAAGACCCGAGGAGACTTTGTTGGCACTCAGGCTCCTGAGAAATACCACTCCAGCAACGTTGATGGAAAAACTCATAATAATTTTCAATAATAATAAGTTTCACCATTACAACAACATGGTATATGCATAAACCAGAAATCTTTTCTTGAGAATGAAACGAATAAAATTCTCTGGGACTTCGAGATAAAGATTCGGATCACCCTCTCCCAACAAAGAGATCAGGACCGAGTGTTGATGAACAAGAAAAGTGAGAACTCGTCAATTGCAGTCCAGCAGACCACATGGTGAAGATGAAGGAAAACGAAAGATGACTTGCCAGAGAATTAAAAAGCTCTGGAATATGAAAGGCAAAGTGATACCTAATTGTAGTTGGTGCACTTGTAACATCCCACCAAAACTTGAAAAAAGACTGAGAATCTGAAATCAAGAGGAAGAATTGAGACATCCAAACCTATATTGCTGCAATCCGCTAGAATACTCAGATGAGTCCTGTATAGCTGAGGAATCAATGAAAATAACCATTAGCTAACGCTGTGGGAAATCCTCTAATAATATAATAATAATAATAATAATATAGATTATACGTATCGATAAAGAAGAGAAGACACTCACGCAGCATTCGGGATTGTGTAGATGCGACAATTCAATACACGAATAATAATACTAAAGAGCAAAATCCATCGTAACCGATGGGACTCATAAAATTACGTGGGATTTGAGGCCGAACGGAATCAGCTAATCCTGGCAAATTACGCAAGACGAATGCTAATTACTAAAAAATACACACACACACACACACACACACACATTTTATATATATATATATATATATATATCATAATTAATGGTACACGGTAATATTCACTGGAATAATCAAGGTATTGATTAAATCCAGTGGTTTCACACCTGACAGATCTCATGGTGAAACTCGAAGTAGGTTATTACTGTATACCATTATTAATAATACATTGCTCTACTCACGTATTGAGCACTTTATATTTTGTTATATCGCTGTCCTATCATTATACAACTTGCATCAAACTAACTATTGTGACCATTTCATCCGGCTAATCACCTATTCCACAGTCATATATATATATATAATATATATATATATTATATATATATAAAAAAAATATATATATAGTTATTAAAAAGAAGCTCACAAATGTATTATGTTTTCAGAAAAATTCTTTTTATCCTTACATGTAAAGATAAAGAATATTTTTTTTCTAAAATTTTTTTAAAATGAAAATCATCATACATTTTGCGGACCTTGTTTTTATAAAATATGAATTTTCTCCCGTTGAACCAGAAACAACATTAATATATATATATATTATATATATATATTATATATTATAATATATATTATATGTAAACAAAACTTTTAGCTATTTTAGCCGACAGTATATTTTTTTTTTTGGGAGAATATGTGCTTTTTAATTTTAGTCAAAGACCTAATTTTTGAAAGTTAATTCATTCATGTTTAATTAGGCGGGATTTAAAACTACTTAAATGTGAGGCTAACATTGATTTTCTCGATTGTTTTTAGCCTTAAACATTTAAGTAGTTTAAATCCGCCTAATTAAACATGAATGAATAACTTTCAAAAATTAGGTCTGCTAAATTAAAAAGCACCATATTTCCCATATAATATATATATATATATATATATATATATATATAATATTGTGTTAGGCAAGCACAACAAAAATGAAAAGAAAACGAAAAACATAGGGAATACTTGGACATAGGGCATAAAATGAAATTAATGTGGAATTGGTATGTTGTTGCATTGAAGATCCCCATAATAAATAGGATTGAAAATCAGAGGATATAAAGATCATACCAAACATCAAACATTGTTCAGATCGCCTAGAACACTCAGAAGTATCATGAAGAACTTTTATTTTTGTTTTGTTTTGTTAACGGCAGATCAACCCTGTGAGTTATTTAATGCCAACATGTAATTGGCAATTCAGACTATCGAAAGACTATGATAAAAGTTTTTTGTGTGCCCTGAGGTTGCAAGCGCCTCCTGTGACTAGAAGTCCTATGTTTGAGAAACATTCTCCCGACCACAGATTTTGCATTTGTAGGTTGTCCTGTACGATGATGATGTCCCGATGCTTTGTTGCCGTTGCTTTTTATGGAATTTTAGCTCATGATGTTGTAATCAGGGTGAATTCTGACGTGTACAGGCTCTATGGAGATTCTGCCGCCACGAGGGCGTCTTGAGCCAAATTTTACCACTGGAAGGGACAATGCCAAAGCACTGAGATCATTTTGCAGACATCCTTGAATCGCATGTCTGCAAAAATGATCTCAGGTGCTTTTGGCATTGTCCCTTCCAGCGGGAAATTTGGCTCAAGACGCCCTCGTGGCGGCAGATCTCCATAGATGCCAATACTTTATATATATTATATTATATTATATATATATATTATATATATATATAATATATATATATAATTTTATGGGCATAGTTTTTGTGTGTAATAGTTTGTTTTTAAACAGATTCTAGAGCGCTGAGAAAACTGATAGTGATCATTTTTTCTTACAGATATATTGGGTAGAACTCGTTTTTTGCTATGATTGGTTAAAATAGATAAAACGAGTTCTACCCAGAACTTCACCATTCAGCCTTAAAATGCTCACACACTCGCACACTCACTCGCTGTAATTGGTGCGCTTAGAACAATCTCTAAAAGGCTTAGGAAAGGACTCAGAAAAGGACTCAGGAAAAGGACCCATGAAGAACTGGAAATCGGAGGATGACTGAGTCAAAAAAGACCATAAGCATGTTAAGGTTTCTAGAATACACTGATCTGTCTTGGAGACCCGAGTAAGCTTATAGACCCGCCTGTAAAAGGTCGCCAGTTAATTTCTCAGGAGGCATGAATTGGGTAGGAAGGGTTATCCCTGAAATAGTGGATGAGAATAAAATGTAAAAAATGAGATATTAATGATTTTCACACACACACACGCGCCACACAGCCGCACACACACCACACACACACACACATCACAGCACACGTGCACACACACACACACAAACAGACTGCACACAGAGACACAAACACACAAACACATTGAGACACACGTACACACATAAAACACATAAACACACACACATATATATAATATATATAGTATTAAGGTGTATATAGAAATAACCTACTCAGTTTCCCATAAAAGGATCTCAGGGTGAATACAGGGAATAATAGAATATTGCCTGTAATTAATCCATATCCTATGAATTGCATGCAATTAACCTGGGGATCCGTATGATGAGAATTGACTAGGTTATTTGTTATACCAGTAATACGAAAACTGCTCAGTAGCTTTCCCGTTAAGTCAACGTCTTTATCATATATATATATATATATATAATATTATATAATATATATATATATTGTGTGTGTGTGTGTGTTGTGGGTGTGTTGTGTGAAGGAAAGGAATGGAATCCGACGGTATGTAGTATATAAAGATAAATATAAAAACACAGGTTTGAAGGGTTTAATGTGAGTTATTGCCGACGCTGCAGTGTTTCGATCTACTAATTAGATCATCTATTATAAATCGAAACACTGGCAGGTCGGCCAATAACTCACACTTACCCTTTAAACCTGTGTTTTTTCATTGTTCTTAATAAACTAAACAACACACACATACAACACACACACACACACACACCACACATATATATATATATTATATATATATATATATATATATATATATACCTAAGTTTTGTTTCTTTCGTATAGTCGTGCAACTGTGTATTTATATTACCAAGAACTGTATATTTAATAATTTTGTGTACTATCCTTACTCAGTATACTTGTCAAGTTTAATTCTGTTTTTTATGAGGGCTATTTCTCCACTTCTCCTTTATTTATTAGATTTTGTGATGTTGTGTCTAATCGATTTTTAAAAAGTTACTAGGAAAACTTATATCATAACTTAATGTGATATCAATCACATTCAGAAATTCAAGAAGTTATTTTCACTGTTAAAATTTGTTTCTCTAATAATCCTTTCAAAAATCATTGACTCCTTTTTACAGAACAAATTTTAACAGTGAACAACTTCTTGAATTTCTGACTTTTATTGATATCACATTAAGTATGATATAAGTTTCCTAGTAACTTTTTAAAATTCGATTAGAACACAACATCACAAAATCTAATAAAAAAGGAGGAAAGTGGAGGAAATAGGCCTCATTAAAAACAAGAATTTAATTTTAACCATATACTGAAGTAAGGATAGTACACAAATTATTAAATATACCAGTTTCTTGGTAAATATAAAACACACAGTTGCACGTACTATACAAGCCAACAACTTAGTATATATATTATATATATAATATATATATAATATATAATATATATATGTGTTGTGTGTGTGTGTGTGTGTGTGATGGTGTGTGTGTAGTATATTAAGAACATGAAAAAAACACAGGTTTAAATGGGTTAAGTGTGAGTTCATTGCCGACGCTGCAGTGTTTCGATTTATTAATTAGATGATCTAATTAGTAATCGAAAACAACGCAGCGTCGGCAATAAACTCACCACTTAACCCATTCAAACCTGTGTTTTTATATTTTTCTTTATATACTACACACCGTCGATCACTCCTTTCTTTCACACAAACACACACACACAACACACCACAGCACACACTATATTATATATATATATATATATATATATATATATATATTATATCTATCGATAAAGACGTACTTAAACGGGACAAGCTACTAGAGCAGATTTCGTAATTACTGTGTATATACAAATAACCTAGGTCAATTCTCATTCATTACGGATCCCCAGGGTTAATTGCAATGAATTCATAGGATATTGATCTAATTACAGGCAATATCTTGATTAATTCCCTGTAAATTCACCTGGAGATCCTTTATGGTGAAACTTGAGTAGGTTATTTCTATATACACCTTAATACTATATATATATATATATGTGTGTGTGTGTTTTGTGTTTGTGTGTGTACGGTGTCTCAATGTGTTTGTGTGTTTGTGTCTCTGTGTGCACGTCTGTTTGTGTGTGGTGTGTGTGCACGTGTGTGTGTGTGTGTGTGTGTGTGTGTGTGTTGCGTGCGTGTGTGCGCGTGTGTGTGTGTGAAAATCATTAAAGTTTCTCATTTTATGTTACATTTTATTCTCATCCACTATTCTCAGGGATAACCCTTCCTACCATCTGCTCCTTGAGAAATTTAATGGCGACCTTTTACAGGAGTCTGAGTAAGCTTACTCTGGTCTCCAAGACAGATCAGTGTATTCTAGACACCTTAACAATGCTATGGTCCTTTTTGACTCAGTTCATCCTCGATTTCCAGTTCTTCATGGGTCTTTCCTGAGTCCTTTCCTGAGTCCTTTCCAAGCTTTTAGAGATTGTTCTAAGCGTCACCAATTACACCATATTCATTTTCCGGAGCATTAAGGGCAGGAATGGTGAAGTTTGGGTAGAACTCGTTTTTTTATCTTATTTAACCAATAGTACAAAAACGAAGTTTACCAAATATATCTGTTAAGAAAAATGATCACTATCAGTTTTCTCGCGCTCTAAGAATCTGTTTAAAACAAACTATTTACACACAACTATGCCCTACAATAATAATATATATATATATATATATATATATATTATATATATATATATATATATATATATATATAAAGTATTTGGCATCTATGGATGATTCGCCGCCACCGAGGGCGGTCTTGAGCCAAATTTTCCCAGCTGGAAGGGACAATGCCAAAGCACCTGAGATCATTTTTGCAGACATGCGATTCAGGATGTCTGCAAAATGATCTCAGGTGCTTTGGCATTGTCCCTTCCAGCTGGTAAAATTTGGCTCAAGACCGCCCTGGTGGCGGCAGAATCTCCCAATAGAGGCCTGTACACGTCAGAATTCCCCCTGATACAACATCATGAAGCTAAAAGTTCCATAAGAAACAACGGCAACAAAGCATCGGGACATCATCATCTACAGGGACAACCTACAAATGCAAAATCTGTGGTCGAGAATGTTTCTCAAACATAGGACTTCATAGTCACAGGAGCGCTGCAACTCAGGGGCACACAAAAATTTTATCATAGTCTTTCGATGTCTGAATTGGCCAATGACATGATTTGGCATTAAATAATCACAGGGTTGATCTGCCGTTAACAAAACAAAAAATAAATTAGTTCTCTCATGATACTTCTGAGTGTTCTAGCGATCTGAACAATGTTGATGTTTGGTATGATCTTTATATTCTCTGATTTTCAATTGCTATTATCTATGGGGATCGTTCAATGACAACAACTACATTCCACATTAATTTCAGTTTTATGCCCATGTCCAAGTATTTCCCTATGTTTTCGTTTTCTTCATTTTTGTGTGTAGCTTGCCTGAACGAAATATATATATATATATATATATATATAATATTATATATGGGAGAATATGGTGCTTTTTAATTTTTAGTCAGACCTAATTTTTTGAAAAGTTAATTCATTTATGTTTAATTAGGCGGGATTTAAACTACTTAAATGTAAGGCTAAACAAATCGAGAAAAACAGTTTAGCCCATTTAAGTAGTTTAAATCCGCCTAATTAAACATGAATGAATTACTTTCAAAAATTAGGTCTGACTAAAATTAAAAAGCACAATTCTCCAATATACTGTCGGCTGAAATAGCTAAAAGTTGTTTACATATATTAATATATATATATATATATATATATATATATATATATATATCTATATATATGTTGTTTCTGGTTCTAACGGAGCAAATTCAATATTTTATAAAAAACAAGGTCGCAAAATGTATGATATTTTCATTTAAAAAAATTGTTAGAAAAAAAATATTCTTTTATCTTACATGTAAGATAAAAAGAATTTTTTTTCTGAAAACAAATACATTTTGGTGGAGCTTCTTTTTATAATATATATTAATATATATATATATTATATATATATATATATATATATTATATATGGTATTTGTGGAAAAGGTGATTTACCGGTGAAATTGGTCCACATAGTTAGTTGATGCAAGTTTATAATGATGGAACAGCGATATAAAATATAAAGTGCCAATACGTGATAGAGCAAATGTATTATATAATGGTATACAGTATACCTACTCGAGTTTCACATGAGATCTTCAGGGTGAAATCCACTGGATTTAATCAATACCTTGATTATTCCAGTGAATTATTACCGTGTACCATTATTATGATATATATATATATATATATATATTTATATATGTGTGTGTGTGTGTGTGTGGTGTGTTATTTTTTAGTAATTAGCATTCGGTCTGGTAATTTGCCAGGATTAGCTGATGCCGTTCGTGCCCTCAAAATCCCACGTAATTTATGAGTCCGATCGGTACGATGGATTTTGCTCTTTTTAGTATTTATTCGTGTCATTGAATTGTGCATCTACACAATCCCGAATGCTGCTGAGTTGTCTTCCTCCTTCTTTATCGATACGTATAATATATTATATTAATTATTATTATTATATTATTAGAGGATTTCCCACCACGTTAGCTAATGGTATTTCATTGATTCCTCAGCTATACAGGACTCATCTGAGTATTCTAGCGAATTGCAGCATATAGGTTTTGGATGGTCTCATTCTTCTCTGATTTCAGATTCTCCAGTCTTTTTCCAAGTTTTTGTTGGACTGTTACAAGTGCACCAACTACAATTTGGTATCACTTTGACTTCATATTCATAGCTTTTCCACATTCTCTGGCCAAGGTCCATCTTTTCGTTTTCCTTCATCTTCACCATGTGGTCTGCTGGAATGCAATTGACGAGTTCTCACTTCTTGTTCATCACACTCGGTCTGATCTTTGTTGGGAGAGGGTGATCCGTTTATCTCGAAGTCCCAGAGAAATTTTATTCGTTTCATTCTCAAGAAAGATTCTGGTTTATGCATATCCATTTTGGTTGTATGGTTGACTTATTATTATTGAAAATTATTATGAGTTTCCATCAACGTCTGCTGATGGTTTCTCAGGAGCCTGAGTGCCAACAAGTCTCCTCGGGTCTCTAGGACTCTTCTGGGGTTTTCTAGCCGATTGTAGCAGTGCAGTATTCTGAATGGTCTCAATTCTTCGTTTGATTTCCAGATTTTCAATCCTTTTTTCCAAGCTTTTTGGGACCGTTCCAGTGCACCAACTACATTGGTATAATTTAACCTTATTTCCATAGCTTTTTCAATTCTCTGCAAGGTACAAGGTATTTGTCCATCGTTCGTGTTCCTTCATCTTCACCTAGTGGACTGCTGGAACTGCAAAGTTCACCAGTTGACAAGTTCTCACGTCTTTTCATCAATACTAGGTTGATCTCTTTGTGGGAGAGGGGTGATCCGTCTTTATCCGAAGTCTCAGAGAAGTTTTATTCGTTTTCATTCTCAGAACAGATTCTGGTTTATGCACATACCATTTTGGTTGTTGGTGAAACCTTTTTATTATTATTATTATTATTATATTATTATTATTATTATTATTATTATATTATCATCCTTTTGAGTTTTTCATATTCTGTTAGCTGATGGTATTTCACCGGAGTCTGAGTGACAAACAGTCTCCTCGTCTCCAGGACCTTCTGAGTATTCTCGCCGATTAGAGCAGTGCAGTAGTCTGGATGGTCTTATCTCCTCTGATTTCTAGATCCTCTGTTTATTATTATTATTATTATTATTATATTATTATTATTATTATTATTATTATTATATTATATTATTTATTATTATTTTCACACTCCTTTGAGTTTTTCATATTCAGTGTTAGCTGTTGGTATTTCACCGGAGTCTGAGTGACAACAAGTCTCCTCGGTCTCCAGGACTCTCTGAGTATTCTCGCCGATTAGAGTGCAGTGTCTGGATGGTCTCTATTTCTTCTCTGATTTCTTAGACTCTGTATTTTATTATTTATATATTTATATTATTATTATTATAATTTTCACTCCTTTTGAGTTTTTCACTTCAGCGTTAGCCGATGGTTTACTGGGCCTCAGTGATAACAGTATCCTCAGGTCTCCAGGATTCTTCTGAGTATTCTCGACGGTTGCAACAGTGCATTGTAGTCTGGAATGGTCTCTATTCTTCCTCTGTTCTAAATCCTCCAGTATTATTATTTATTATTATTATTATTATTATTTATTATTTATTATTATCACTGAATCACGTTCTAAGACGTAATATAGCTCAGATATTGATCAGAATAAATCCAATGATTATAGTAATTAGTATAATCATTTTTATCGTCATTCCAAGCTGAAATCTTTCTACAAATATTTTTCATCGTAATCAGTTTTATAATTACCCGCTTCTTTTTCAAACATTATATTTTTTCCTAATTATATATATATATATTTTTTACTTCTCTTCTTTTCTTTTCTTTTCTTTGTTCAATAATCGTTTATACCTTATCTTCTTCCCCATTTCCCGAAGTCACAATTAACTAAAAGAACGCCTCCTGGCTTTCCGTGATAACCGTCGATTAGCAGAAGATTAATACTATTATTTCACGTTTTTCAGTCTAAATATCTGATGGTATTCTTATATTCTTTGTTCTTCTGATGTTAATTCACGTATTTTTTGCCTTCATCATTTCTCTTCATTCTTTCTTCTTTCTTTCTTTCTTTCTTTCTTTTTTTTTTTTTTCTTCCTTTTTTCTGCAACGTGATACTGATTTGATATATTAACTTGAGGTTTGGGGAAAATTTCCGAACTTCTTTTTTATATTTCCATTATTTAATTGCATTCGTATCTTCCATTTATTTTTCGCTTTCTGAAGAACCTGATTAATTACTATTTGTTTCTCTCTTTCTTTTCCCTGTTTAACTGAACTTTCTTATTTTCCCTCTTCAAGCGAGTTATCTCCCTTGATTCCGGTGATAAGTGTGGTCACTACTTAATTCATTCCATTCTTTTATTTCTCTAATTTTATTTACTTCGTATTTAATCATATTGTGTTTTTTCTCCTCTATTCGTTTTCATTTTTACTAATTGAGCTACAGTAAGAGGATAGAAATTCTCATCACTCTCAGCATCTAACGTTAATCTGCATGTAATGGTGAAGTTCCAATTCTGAAGCTCTGGGGGCGTGGAGTACACCATTAATTCCTGGTTGACTCTGACCCAAAGTGGTTGTACCTTTAGGAATACAATCTATAGTTAAATAGAACAAAAATGTGTGAGGAAATTTGACTTTGAAAAGCATAAACGTTAATTTGCATGTAATGGTTAAGGTCCAATTCTGAGCTCTGGGGAGCGTGAGTAACACGTTATCACCATTAATTCCTGGTTGACTCTGACCCAGAATGGTAGTACCTGTTAGGATACAATCTATAGGTTAAATAGACAAACAAAAATGTGTGAGAAATTTGAGTTTGAAAGCATGTAAGTTTAATCTGCACGTAATGTTTAAGTTCCAATTTTGAACTCTGGGAGTGTGGAGTAAACATTTATCACCATTAATTCCTGGTTGACTCTGACTCAGAGTGGTATTACCTGTTAGGATACAATTATAGGTAAATAGAAAAACAAATATGTGTGAGAAATTTGATTTGAAAAAAAAAGACGGAACTTCTAAAAATATTGAATCAAAATATCAATTAACAAGCCTCATCTCAAACATTTAGTCAATACAATTGTGTCAAAAAAGTATCGAGATTTTTTGTACTTTTTGGTATTCTGAAAAATAACAGTAATTTTTTCGAATACAAAGCAGTCTTGAGTTTATTTTAACCTTGTCACAATCAAACCAACATAGGCTGGAAAGCATAAAATCTAAACCATTACTTTCTTTCCCACACGCACAACTAGATGAGATGACACAACACAACAAATTTGATATACGATATTTTTGATTTAGCAATATTGAAGAGAATAATGGTTAGGTTTCTCTCAGTCAATAGAGCGTCGCGCGTTTGAACCAAAAGGTTCCTGGTTCAATAGCCGTCCTCGCCAACTCAACACGCTCAATTCAACTGACACTGAATTTAAATATGTCTTGGTAAATAGCGGATGAGTGCGCTTAGCCTCCTGCCCTAAAAATACGCTAAGCGGTACCTGCTCAAATCTGACCCGTGCTAGTTATGATTCCTTAGTTGTTTGAAAGCGTTTTCTCGAAAAGGTAAGCGATAATGAAGCGCTACTTTACCCTACCAATCTTTTCTCGACAGTAAGGTAAAAAAAACAATATCGTTTCTTATCGCCTTTAACTTGTTGATTTAACATCTTCAACACACTAACAATTTTTTGACGATAAAAACGCCTTCAACCGCTAAACATATTTTAAAGAGGGGGGGGGTAAAATATGTACATTTACTTGTCGAGAAAGAACTTGATGGGGTGGGGGGGTAAAATGTCCACTTCGTATCGATTAACTTTCGGAAAAACGCCTCAAGCAGCCAAAGAGGTCAAAACTAGCAACGGGTTGTTATTTTGAGAAGGCACAGTTTGGCGTTTTTTAATGACACCTTGTATTCTGAAAAAAAAAAGTTCCTTCATTATTCATTTCTATCTTGGTAAATAGAGCTTCAATCTCAATACTTTCATGACACACCTTGTATTCTGAAAAAAATTAACGTTCCCTTAATTGTTCATTTTATCTGGTAAATTACAGTTTCAATCTCAATATTTCATGACACACCTTGTATTCTGTAAAAGGTTAACGTTCCTTCATTGTCATTTCTATCTTGGTAAATACAGTTTCAATCTCAATACTTTCATGACACCCTTGTATTCTGAAAAAATTAACGTTCACTTAATTGTTCATTTCTATCTTGGTAAATACAGTTTCAATCTCAATACTTTCATGAACACCTTGTTATTCTGAAAAAAAATTAACGTTTCCCAATTATTGTTCATTTCTATCTTGGTAAATACAGCTTTTATCTCAATACTTTAATGCCACCTTCTGTTATTCAACTCAATTTAACATAATTTCATTTGTTTTATACAAATATTTCTAGCTTACACATTTAGAATGCTGTAGAATTTGGTAATGCATATACCTATAATTCGCTTTTAATTTAATCATTTTTCTCTATTTTGTCTTGGTGTATTTGGTATAAAAGATTATTATTTTTTTATTGTTAAAATATATCACCGAACCAATTTTATCTAATTTATTCATCTATTTTAATTCAATTATTTGGTTTTAGAAATTACCGGCAAAGAGGGAACATTATTCTTTGAGAAAAAAAAGATTATCAAAGAAGAAAGAAAAAAGACAAAACATTTAAATTAAAAAAAAACAGTAAAGAAAAGAATAAACATAAAAAAATTTCAAGATAAATATATTCAACTAATTAACCAATAATTTTTTATCGATCTAAAATTGTATATAGGAAACATTATTCATTTGTAATGATGAGAGACACAGTACTACAGATGAATCGATCAAAAAGAAAACTCGTGTAGAATTGTAAAACGTGATCGAAAGGAAAGACAAATTAAGAATCAATAATAGACGCCACTTCATCGATAATTGGTTTATTCACCCCCCCCACCCCTCCCCAGCCCACCCCAACGCATTTCATTCTTTTGTCTCGATAAGATCGAAATTTGTTTTATTTGTCTACTGAAAGTCACACTTTTTTTCATTTAACATTTCATTCATTCATTTTAAATACAGTCTCTATCGTAAATATAATCAATTCAATAATGAATTAATCAGTCTCCACCCCTCCTTCTCTCTCTCTCTCCCTCTCTGTCTGTCTGCTGTCTGTCTGCTCTTTCTCTCTCTCTCTCTCCCTATCTATATATTATATATATATTATATATATATATAATATATAATATATATATATATCAATTCTTTTTACCTTTACTTCCCTCTATGTATATTTCTCTCTCACCTTCTCTCTCTCTCTCCTCTCTCTCACACCACAGCACAACACACACACAAACACACACACACAACATAAAACGTTATATAACGAAATATACAGAAAGACAAGGGAAGAACTAGACATGCTACAATAAAATATAATAAGAAGAGAGAGGAAGAGTAGGGGGAAATAATAGAGATCGCTTGACGCATGGAAGAGATAACGCTAATCTGTTCAATTGACATAATGAAAGTAAAGAAAAGAGTGAGAGAAAGTAAATCAAGATTATTATATTTTTTAATATATTGAAGTATTGGTCCTGGTATATTTTAATTGATGTAAGTTACAAAAAGGAATGAATCCGACGATATGAGTATAGACTAAAAGGATATGAAAACAATACAAGATGCTGTTAGTGAAAACATTTTTTATACCTATTCATAGCTAATATTGAACAATATTTCGATTTTATAAAAATCATCTTCAGAGCTTGTTTATACTCCTGTTGTCCAAAGTGGAGACGAAGTCATATGATATGAACATATTTCATTTAATAAAAATCATCTTCAGAGCTTGTTAAGCTCCGTGTTGTCAAGAGTGGAGACGAAAGTCATATGATATGAACAATATTCGATTTTATAAAAATCATCTTCAGAGCTTGTTTAACTCAAGTGTTGTCAAAGAGTGGAGACGAAAGTCATATGAATATACAATATTTCGATTTTTAAAAATCATCTCAGAGCTGTTTAATTACTCCGTGTTGTCAAGAGTGGAGACAAAAGTCATATGATAGAAAATATTTGATTTTTAAAAAATCTCTCAGAGCTTGTTATACTCCGTGTTGTCAGAGTGGAGACAAAAGTCATATGATATGAACAATATTTCGATTTTTATAAAATCATCTTCAGAGCTTTTGTTTATACTCCGTGTTGATCAAGAGGGAGACGAAAAGTCATATGCATAGAACAATATTTCGATTTTATAAAATCATCTTCAGAGCTTCTAACAGCACTTGTGTTGTTTTAATATCTCTTTATCTATACTCATTTTAATTGGTGTATAATCTACGATCGTTAGAAAGAAAGATACTGGATTGTTGGCTATACTTAAGTTTTTTACCTTTTTCGCTTCTCCTTAGAAAGTCTGTAGCAAAACGCCACTCACGTCAAAGGGACAAACTACTCAAGTTAATCCATTATCTATAAACGAAAAATCTCTAATTAATACTCGTGTATCATAATCTTCCACGTTATCCATGTTGATACCCTCTGTTAAAATGAAGACTTCCCGATCGTCCAAGATAATGCAATAAATGTAGATACTGATTCTCTGTGTTGCTTTTCCGCCGAATCCTTAGTTCTATGAGTGCTGTCCCTCAGCTAATAATGGACCTTACGTTTTTAATTATAAAGAAAGAAAGCAAAAAAGGACATTGCTATACAAAATATAAAGAAGAAATACAGTAGGGGAATAAGATTGGGTGAGGTGCGGAGTGATAATGCTAATCTGTTTTTCAATCAAACACATAAAATCGGAAAGAAGGAAAAAGAAAAAAGTGTGAGAGAGAGTTAAATCAAGAAATATTATGTTTTTACATAATAGAGTATTTGAATCAGTTCATAGTAATATACGAACGTTGTATAAAACATTACATACTGCAGTATATTCCCAGGTCCTTGCAGTTAATGTATGAATCTACGCTCCGTTAAAAATGAGAGATACGGGATAATTCGCTAATAACTTAGTTTTACTTTTTTTCACTCTCTCCAAGGAAAAGTCTGTAACATACACCCTCCCCCACACACACATCAGAGGGACACAACTAGCCAAGTTAATCCATCACCTTTGGAAACTAAAATTAAATAATAAATAATCCATTTAAAGACAAATATTTTGGTATATTAAAATGCCACTAGAAACAATTATTAAACCTCTGTGTCTCATGATGTGCAAAATTGTCAAATTTGATTTCAGTTATTCACGGTTGGTAAATCATTAACACTGTCATCGTTTAAAATGGGTATTAAACTAAAATTGCCTTTGCAATTTCAAAGGAACAAAATTAAAAACATAATACGATAAGAATAACAATAGTATTTTGTCTCAACGTATTAACGCGGGAGTTACTAATCCTACGTGATTGAGTAATGTTACATAGTCTATAGATTTCCTATACTTATGTACGCTATGTAGAAACCAAATGGCTGTTATAAGTTCACCGGCGGTCTTAAATGGATTAAATGACAAGGCTTGACCAGTCCTGATCTCCTTCCGGTGGTACCGTGAAGAATCGGTTGGAGGAGAACCCTCTTCCATTTAGATTAGAATAGATTTAGTCAATCGGCCCACACCACACGGTGGTCAGTCGTGTTATGCACGCTGTTGACTCAATTTGCGCAGGTAGTCTGGTGGGGATTTCAAATAAAATATAATTTTTTTTTTTTATCTTTTCTAAGAAATCGAATCTTGTGTTATTATCTAAAACTACTAATGACAGGGCTTCTGATAAGAGAAATTCCCCAATGAAGACAGACACGAAGTCCCAAGACCCAGATGCTAGAAGAGACGCAGACGTATAGAAGTAAGAAGGAAGGAAAGAATATACGACATTAAAGTAATGCTTTTGTTAAGCACAGGTATATAATTCCAACACAGGAATATTTATCATAGATAAAAATGAAGCTAGTCCTTTGTGTCACATTTCGACTGTCCATATGTCTACTTAGCCACGTTTTCTCTCAATAGCAACGTTCCAACTTCGAATGAAAGAAGTATCCCACACTTAAAATTATGTTAACTGCCTTTGAGTCACTTCACACTACAGACTTTCAGCGTTCCTCGTACTGGAATAATGTTTGTCTCTCAAAACCTTCTTCATGTGGAAAGGAGCAACATATTCCAGTTGACGAGGAAAGTAGAATGTGTGTGAAGAGTGGCTCAAAGAACAGTCAACAATTTTAGTGGGCAGGGATACATGTTATCATTTGAAGGTCGAACATTACTATTGAAGAAACGGTGACTATGTGGGAAAACAGAGAAGAGATTCACAGAGGCCCGTTTCATTTTCATGCATGATACAAGTTCTGTTGTTGGTAATTATACCTGTCCTAAACTAAATAACATTACTTTTTGACTCCCCTATGTGGAAAGTAGAGATGGATCCACAGAGGACCAGCTTCTTTTTTAGTATATACAAGTTCCTGTGTTGGTAATTATCGCTGTCCTAATAAAATGGCTTACTTTTTGACTCACACTAGTAATTTGATTGTTTAATTGGTTAGTTTGGTTGTTATAGGTATATCAACTTGTTTATTAAAGCAAAGATAGGGTAAATGAAATATTCAATACGTATGCAATCAAATGCTTGTATTTTTAAACCCTCCCCCTGCCATTGGACAGCATGTGACACAAGTTTAAGTGTCATTAATGCTGTTTGAATTTCAAAATTACATTCTCCTAGTCTGGTGGATCATTAAGCTTTAATAACCCAGTCCTGACTAATTATTACCCAAGCTTGAGATAGAGTGGGGAACATAATTAATCTAAAAGTGAAACGCAAATATATTGAAGCACTGCTCACTCGATTCAACTTACATGCGCTCCTACGTAATAGAAATATGCATAGCCGAGTTTGCTAGGAGATGATGTATGATGCTTTCAAAAACTGAAGCATTCAGTACTAGTCTGCTGTCGTAAAGTAATGCATCGATTGTCTCCCTTGTTCTATTTTGCTTCCACTCATTATCCAAGATCCATAACGCTAATGATTAAAGATCCAATAAATATGAAAAATATGAAATTATTGTTGCTTTGACACTTAAATTCATCCAGTTGATGTGAATTTCTATAATTATGTAGACTGAACTTTTTTTTATCATTTAAAAAGCTTCAGTGACTTCCGGAGCGCGACTTTAAAAAAGTAAAATGCCGAGTAATTCTACTTTACTTGAAATCATTTCACTTGGATGGTTATCTATGGTTGAATCCATAAATTATCTGTAGATAAGTTGTTGTTGTTGGTCAAAATGATCAGTTTTATAATCTCAATTGAGCAAAATTCTGGATAACAAAATTAGAATGTCTTTTAGTTCATTTAGATTACAGTAGTTGCCAGACACACGGTGTAATTGTTAGAGTCTAGGAAAATGCCACTCGTCCGACCCGATTTCAATCCTGGACGAGGCTGATTGAATTTCACACAGTTTAACCCTGAAAAAAGGTACGCATCTAACTATTCTGCATCTATGTTGGGTATATAGTAATGAAGATTGGAATCTTTAAGTTACGAGATTCATCTATAATTTTTTTTTTATTATTTAAATTTCAAAATAGATTAAATATTATAACATCAATATAAATTGCAAAAGGCATGTGTTTTGTTTTTTTTATCTATTGTTATTTTTTTATATATTTTTTTTTACCAACGTTACCATACAGAAAGCGCGATAAACTAACCTTCCCAATAACTACTATAGGCTGAAACTTGCACAAATTTGTATTATATTTTTTTTTGTTATTATTTATTTTTGTTTCATATATAATAGTCCAGACTGACGCGTAATCTTAAAGGTTTATGGTTTAAAGAAATGACGTATGGTTTAAAGAAATAATGTCATGTAGAATATGTCAATAATGTTAAATTAACCGTAATTTTTTTTTTTTTTTTTAATTTATTTTGATGCATGAAATGTTACGAATCAATTGTAGCGCTAATAGATATCTATTATAGATGTATTACATAATTCAATCCGTTATTCAAAGTGCCCACCTTGGACTTATTTCTAGAGGGAATTGTAATCAGGCCAAAAACTGACTTCAAACCTGTTAAACCCGCGTAAAAAATTGACCTTTTGGTTATCTTACTCGTGCAAGTGGTAATTATATAAATAGAGTAGCTACTCTTTGGGTGGTATAATGGTTAGGAGTAGTGAGCAGATCATATTTGTGGTTCGATCTCATGTGGGTCCCCATACTTCTGGCTTGTGTATTCTAAGCAAGCGTAGTAATAAGTATACAAGGTGTGCAAAAATTACGATTTTTTGTATTTTTGACACACCTTGTATCTGAAAAAATAACGGTTCCCATTCATTCTTCATTTCTATCTGGTAAACAGCTTTAACTTGGTACTTTTATTACAACCTTGTATCTGAAAAAATCATGAATGGAAGTTATTTTCAGAAACAACGGTGTCAAAAGTACAAAAAATACAGATATACTCGTGTGCACGCTTAATCTGTGTAATAATTATGAATCTAGATTTTGTAGAACTATTTATTGTGGGCATCTCAATTGTGTAATATTACGAAGCTAGATTTAGCAGACATGAGGTTTTTAACTGGGCGCCCCATCTTCTACTTTTGCCGGACCATAATAAGAGCAATATTGGGTTATCTGATTCGGGCAGTAATGGTTGGAAGCTGACGATAGGTGTGGTCCCATTTCAGAAAAAAAAAACTCCTGGTTTAGTGTTGCAAAAGGGGGCTAAACTCACCGCTTATTCGGCTGATACCAACAATGCTATCCGGAAATTTCTTTTTTTATTTAGAAGCATAGAAATTTGCACAAGGTTCTAAAATGGAGCAGCTAGTAAATCGAACTCAACTAATTCTAGTCTACTAGCTACAACGTTACCAACAGAAGCGCGATAACTAGAAATTCCCATAACTATATATGGCTGAAATTGCACAAAGGTGTCAAATTAAGGGTGACCCAGAACAACAGAACCCACAATTTTTTGTGAATTTACTATGGGGGTCTAGGGAGGGTTTAAGGGTTAGAGTGTGGTTAGGTTATGATTAGGTTGGGTTTACTGGTTACGTTTAATGTGAAAATGATAAATAATTTGGTTCTGTTTTTTCTGGGTCACCGCTGTTACCGTGACCCAGAAAAAACAGACCAACAATTGTTTTAATAAACTGTTAACTTTATCTAGGGGGGTTTAGGTAGGATTAGGGGTTAGGCTTAGGGGTTTAAGGCCTTAGGCTTAGCGGTTAGGTCGGGTTGGGGTTTAAGTTTAGTTTAATGGGAAAAATAATATTGGATTCTGTTTTTTCTGGTCAATCTAATTTTGACACTTTGTGCAAGTTCGCCCTCTCTCTTCTCTCTCTCTCTCTCACCCCCCCCCCCCCCCCCCCCCCTTCTCTCTCTCTATTATATATTATAGAAAAAACAAAAAAAAAATATATAATATCTATATAATATATTATATATATATTACCAATAACTATATGAGTTTATTTCATATCTATTATTGCAAGTAGGCGTATGGGAATAAGACAAGAAAAAAACCTTATAATGTTTTTATATATTCGTGAAATTCATGTCACGCATAAGGTCTATTCTAAGATTCACTCATCGCGTGATGTTTAATAGGTATGTTTTCGCTAACGCCGTGTATGATCGCTGCGTTTGGTTGGCATATGTGAAAAGAGACCCGGCAACCCAAACGCCATCCATCATTGTGAAAAAGCAGACAATAAGCGAAGTCCCAAAATTCGTTTATGCATTTTTTTCTTTAATTTAAATCACTCTCACATCAGAGAGTCGCTACAGCCCATTCTTCGCCCTTTGTTAAAAGTAAAATATCAATTTTCTATCAGGAATAGACGAGATACTTAAAGCGAAACATTAAAACACAGAACGAAGATACTAAGAAACTACATTAGTTCTTGTCGACTGAACTCACCTTTTTTTTTAATTCAACTTTTCAACAGTGATGACAGCTTTTATTCTCTATGCGACAGCGCTTCATAAAGGATTATTTGTTCCCCATTTTCTATTAAGTAATTCACAGATGCTCTACTAAACACCAGATAACTATATATATATATATAATATATATAATATATTAATATATATATATATATATGTGTGTGTTGTGTGTGTGTGTTGCGTGTGCGTGTGTGTGTGTATAGACGTCTATTAAATAATAGTTATATACATATGTATTCATCACACACACACACACACTATATATATATATATACAGACATAACTATATATCTATCTATCTATCTATCTAATATATATATATAAATATATATAATATATACACACACACCACACATACATACATATATATATATATATATAAATATATATACAACACAACACATCTATATAATATAAATTATATACATCAACACACACACAACACATATATATATATATATATATCTGTTGTGTGTGTGTGTGTGTGTGTGTTGTCTGTGTCTACACGTGTGTGTGTTGTGTGTATGTTTTTGTGGGGTGAAAGATTAAAATCATGTCGGCAGAGATCTCTCACACAGCAATTGCATTAGCCGATATGATTTAACACTTTTCTGCCCCAGTCACCGGATTGTGTGTGTGTGTGTGTGTGTGTGGTGTGTGTGTGTTGTGTGCACGCGCGGTGTGTGTGTGTGTGCGGGTGCTTCATTTTCCCAACGCGACTTATCTCTCCTTATGTCCTCGACATGTGATAAAAAGATTGTCAGCCATTGTTTGAATAGGCGGATATAATTGTTAATTTTGAATTTTTTTGTTTTCACGGGCGATGATTAAATCTTATGGAACTCACTTTATCTATTTAAGGTAAATTTAGTTGTCAGGCCGGTTCGGCCAACAACTAGGGAGCTAATCCCCCTTTCACTTAGCGCTGACCAAGGAGATTATTTTAGCATCTGAGGTGGATCGCCAAACCACCATCAGCTCCTCACTTAACGCAAATATCCCTTCCTACTCACATGCTGAGTTGGCGAAGGCCAGAATCGACCAAGACCTTGTGATCCTAATATTAATAATAATATGAATGATTGATTTCCATAAGCAATGTTGATGGTTATCAGTTCAACAGGAAGTCGTTTATGCGTTACCAAAAGTTAAACCAAGAAGCTCATTCAATTAAATTTGAAGAATAACTAATGAGAATGGTGAATAAAAAAATTCAGTGGACATAGGAAGGTTTAAACTTCACATAAGCAGTGAAACGTCCTGCATAAAGACCATCAACAACACCATTACCGATTGGATTACCATAACAAATACAAAAGACGTCAGGTAAGCTTCACATCCGCGATAAACCGGCTGCTTAATTCGAAGCGTCACGTGTCTTCATATGGTCTTGAACGTTTTGGGGAGCCTCCTGTCTTGCGTGCCATCGGCGAGTTCACCATAAAGTATTTTACGGAGGGTCTAACCGAAGGCATGCGGACTAGTGTGACCCAACCATCGCATTTACTAGAATTTAATCCGTATATAATGCTTTAATACGAAGCGTGTGGGCAAATGGTTAACTCATGGGAAATGGACTCGTCGCCACAAGTTCAATTCTGGACGCGGTAACGCATTTCACTTAGCGCTAATACCTTGGGGCCAAGGTATGAATCCCACTATTCTCACTCCAGCTATGGGTAAATAGTGGGCGACCGAGCTCTTAACCTCTGGTTAGGCAACCGTTTAGAAGGAAACTCCGAATTCAAACCTGTTGAACTCCGCTTAAGAAATTGACCTTGCTCGTGCGAGGGGTGGTAAATATATATAATGCTTTAATACGTATTGGCTGCATTTGGAAAGAAAGATAAATGTGAAAAGGCGTCCTGAATAGGCATTACCCACAGAGGAAAGAAATGTTTAGCCTCACACTTTTCGAATCTTCATTCATTTTCCTAGCAATTTAATAGTATTGGGACGGATGCTGTGGATTATAATAGCATTAGTTTCTAAGATGATACTAAGTTCCAATCAATTTGTTAAGACCTTGTAAAGAATTCTTAATGTCATCGAGAAGTTGCACTTGATGATAGGTTTTAACCTTACATAAGTTATATATTTAGGGATACAAATGTCCACCAAAAGGATTCTATCCCAAATAAACAGATCCTGACATTATTCTGACAGGCATGTTGCAGTGGAATGTCAGCAGCTTGTGATATCTTAAACACGATTCATCTATGATACAACAAATCAGTATTCACAATGTATTTGGGTATGAGGGTATATAGGATAGAAATGTCACACAAGGATCAATCCAAAATAGAACGAATGCCTCGGATAGACCATCCACAACGCCATTGCTTTCTTGGCAGAGCTGGACATACTTTTCACTTAACTTGATGATTCCTCTGTGTTGTATACCTTTCTTACTTCTTACTTCTGTCGTATTTTCTTCTGCCGCTTTGCTATTTCTTTCTCTATCTTGTCTGGTCTCTCTAAGTTCTGGACTTTCTGGGGACTTCGGGTCTGGTTTTTGATAGGGATTTTCTCCTTATCAAGAAGCCCTGTGTCATCGTTAGTTTTTAGGTAAAACACAAGACTTCGATTTACTTTGATGTTACTTATTTTCAAATCTCCAACCCAGACACTGCGCAGCTGAGACTTACAGCCTAATGACTGACTGAAACTTACTTACTATCTAAACGCGGAAGAGAGGAATCC
>CM042158.1:35841042-35846796 GCA_023376005.1 Doryteuthis pealeii | reverse complement strand
TCGAGGTATACAAGAAAGCATGATACAACTGTATGTATTATGTTTCAGAAATAGGATTTAAAAAAAGTCAACCCAGTACATCTAAAAATTGGAAGCTAGGATAATTTTAAATAAATGCTTCCTTTTAATTAGAAACCTAAAATTGAATAGATTCCTTTTAATCATTTCTCTTTCTTTTTCCCATTTGGCCCCTAAAAAATTTAAACCATATCCAAATTATTTCATATTAATGGATCATTTTTCCCCTTCTCTTGTCGATCATTAATTATATTACATTATTTGTTACCCCATTCAAAACCACTTCATGTGAAACTTTAGGACTTTTTTTTCCTTTCTTAAATTTTGTTAATTTTAATATAACTTCCGCTATTTATTTCCGTCAAATTCATTCTTTAACCCGAATGGTTAATCCCCACTTATCTTGTTATTTCACGGTGAAATTCGGACAGCAGCGTAATCGACCATTAATGAAATAAAAGATATCAAATAATAAAATAGTCTGTATAGAAGTAACAACTTATCCTTTCTTCCATTTCCTTTTGTCACTTGCTAGATTTGAGATTAAAATTGCCCCCATCTCTATTTTGCTCCCGATTTCCACAGAACCGAGCTCAGGAATTCATATATGTTATACCCAAGGGAATACTCAAAAGAAACTTGACGTGGTTAAACAAAACGAAATTTTAAATAAAATCCCCCTACATACCCTTCTCTCCAATTCCCCCCCTCTCTCTCTCTCTCTCTTCGTCTCCTCCCACTCTCTTCTTTATCTCTCTCTCTCTCTCTCTCTCTCCTCTTCTCTGGTCCTTTTGTCCTCTCTTTATCTATCTATCTACTATCTTCACAACAGGAAGAGTAGGGTCACCACATGTGGATATTTTAACCTCAACCAAGGTCTGGTTACTGAGAGTTTTCTCACAAATTTGCGTAGACAAGAAAACTGACAGTAACAAGCGTCATTGACTTAAGTGTCCACGATACACTTAACTAAATAATAAATATGCTCTATCCTTTCGTCCGAATTCACAGAGCGAAGTAATTGCATATATGCTATCACCAACGAGAAATAGTCAAAATAATTTTGTGCTGATTAAACGTTAACAAGGATCTTTATAAATACCGTCACACACACAAGCACACACACACACACAACCACACACGTGAAACTTGATGAGCAAGATCCAAGGCCCTGGTTATGATAGTTTGTCACTCTATATGAAATTTTCAAAGTAGCTAGCGCGTGGTAATGGTTAAAGTGATGGGAAAAAGGACCGTCGCCCGAGTTCAAATTCCTAGATGTGGTAAATTGCATTTCACTTAAGCGCTAATACCCGTTTTGGGAAGACATGAATCCTTACTATTCTCCCTCTAGCTATGGGTAAATTAATAGTTAGCGGGCGACTGGACTCTTAACCTGGTTAAGCAACCGGTCAGGAAAAGAAACTCTTTGGAATTCAAACCTGTAAACATCGCTTAAAAATTGATCTTTGTCACATCCTGCTCGTGCAGGTCGCAAATATACTATACGATTTTCAAACCAAGTGGACTGAACAATCGCATAAGCGATGAAACTGAGTAACCAAGCGTCTTCCCATATCTATTTCATCGAGTCACAGAAACCAAGAAAGTGCATACGCGTATACTCAGCGCATGAATAGCCAGGGATTCTGTGCGGTAAAGTAAGGGCTGATGTAGAGTGGTGCTCCACCTTTAGATGCCAACAATCAATCTCCTTTTTTCTAACGCTAGTGAAAAAGGAGTTCATCTTTGTTGATGGCTGATACTGACTTCTAGGCCACCCCAACGACTTTACATACTTATACACAAGGGAAATCCTCAATAGATTTTTACATGATTAAACATAACGAAATTGTACAAGCACGCGCAGAAATCACACATGGATACGCAAGCGTGCACACACACGCACAAACAACACACACACACACACAACACACCACACGCACACACACACACACACACAAGATTCACATCCATGTGCGATATAACGTTGCTTTGCGGCTGATGCCATGGGAAAGGCATTAAATCTGGCTACTTACCTTTTCAGTTGATTTATGAGATCTACAAATTTCATAATTTGAAATTAATGCGACCATATATATATATATATATATAGTATATATATATATAGCTCAATATATATATACATATATTATCATATTTTTTGATGAAGGCAATTACAATGCATGTATCGCCATAAATTCAATTACATTTTTATATAGAACAATGAAACTTGACAAGTGTAATCCCGGCCAAAGGACGATCGATGTGTTAAATGTCTAATATACATATTATATCAATATATTAAAAAAAACAAAAAACAAACCAAACATCCAAATTCTTTTATAGTTTTATATAGTATAAATATATTATAATAATAATAATTATTATAAATATATCAATGCTAAATAGCAGAGCAGTTTTACAATCAATAAATATTAATTATGGATATTGTTATCTCTTACCATAGTTTCAGCTATGCAATCCTCGACGAGAGTCAAATGGTTGAGATTTTTTAAAAAAAACAGTAGTTGCTTTTAGTTTTTTTTAGTGTTTATAAAAAATTACTGGTTTTTAAAATCTCAACCATTTGCTCTCGTCTGAGGATTGCAGTAAGCATGAAACTAATAGTAACGAGATAATACCGGGTTAGCCCCGACGGCAGAACGTTTGGCTAGAAACCACAAGGTTCCTAGTTCGATACCGCCGCCCTCGCCAACTCAGCGTATGTAATAGCACAGGGACCTGCGCGATAACGTAATGAGCTGATGGCTAGTTGGCGCCTCACCTCATACGCAAAAAAATTTCCTTTGCTCTAGCGCTATAAAACGCGGATAACTCCCTAGCTAATTGGCTGATACTGACTTTAGGCCACCCCGACACTTTTATATGTTCATATTAAAATTAATAGATAGATAGTTAGGCAGACAGTCAGGCATCGCGGTTTGATTAGAAGATAGATAGACAGATATTATATAGTATACTATACTATATATACTATAGTTATATAAGTATATATAATATTGTATATTAGTATATATAATATTGCATTGTAAAATGCCTTCAAAAATCTTTTGTATTATTATATATACATATTGAGGTGATAGTTAGATATTGTTCCGTTTTAGGAGAACTTTATACTAGGTTTGGACTGAGGAGTGAAGCATTACCGTACTTTATTATGCTAATATTGTTAGCGTAATATGCGTCAGCTTGAGGAATAAATATCTGAAGCCTCTCGTTTTGTTTTTGAAGTTTCATTTATTTTAAACCGCGATAATTTTCGGGACTGCTACATCTCTTCGACTGACCGTGTGCTCGCGGCGGCTACCGGGTGTTTTCAGCAAAATCCACATCATAACTTTATCAAGACAACCCAAATAAAATAAGTAAATAAAAGTTTTAGTTATAAAATTCAGCTAATGAATTTATAGTACCACCCAACAACACCAAAAACAACCAAAAAATTTGTTATAAAAGACTAATGTTAAAAATGAATTCCATATCCACTCCCACAAAACAGGAAAGAGGAGGTTGAAATTACTCATGTTGCCATGGATATTAATACACATGCATGTAAAAATTCATTTTCATATTATCAATCCAAAGCCTGAAGAAGATACCAGAAAAATCTTGAAACACGTGTTGCATAATGCTTAAAACAAAAGAATTTAAAAAATTATTTCTAGATGAACAAATACAACTTTCATGACGGAACCTTCCTTTATTTTATATACAATATAAAATATTGAATTTTTCTCTCGTTGGAAACCAGAAACAACATTTTATATTATATTATAATATTAATATATATATTAATATATCGTATATATATATAATCCAAAAAGTCAGAGAAGAAATCTCCTTACGACATAGGATTTTTTTTGTTTAAAACGAATGTCGCCAGTTTGAGAGCATCATGTGAAGCTCTTAATTGTTAAGAGTCCACAGAGCAAATATTATTAAATAAATAACAAAAGACATAGAGAATCTTGCATTATAGACTATTCTGAGGAGCTTAGATGAAAAATGTCTAATTACTCCCCCCCCACCCACCCAAGCCCCCCCCCCCCACTCATATCGCATCTGATGGAGTCGGCGAGATTAGACATTTTTTTCTCTAAGCTCCCCAGAAATTAGATCTATCAACAAAAATAATATTTTCACGCCTCAGCTAATCGGGCAAGATTCTCAATGTCTCTTTGATATTATTTTTAAAATCTAAGTAATATATATATTAATATTATATAATTTATATATATTATAATATTATATATATAAAGATAGACAGACAGGATATAGGCACAGCAAGAGCATTTTTGTTTTTATGGAAGGTTGAAACTTACTTTTCATCACAACGTTTAACTTCACTGACAGACGTATATTAACTACACTCTCCGTTTCGTAAGAAGGGCGGAAGGAACATATAACGAATGGGGGACTCATTACGGCAGTGTTATAAATGAAAAGACCCCCAAACAGCCAAAAATAAATAAATAGGATGGGGGGGGCGCAATGTCCTGGACTAATAGGAATTAATTATTCAAAGAGCGAAAAAGTTCTTCGATTCTCTGACGTCCCGAAACAAAGAAATGACAAACCTGCCAAGCAGATTTGTAAAAACAAAACTAAATTATCGTAAAAGATATTCTAATATATTAAGAATCCGTTCCGGATGATTAGTTGCCTCAGCTGGACCATTCGTCGAGCAGGTTCACGTGCGTTTGGGAGGATGGGTGGTGGTGGGTATTATAGAATGAAGACATTGAGCAAAAACTGAATGGCGAGTCGGTGTCTTGGCGGCGTGGAATGCTTTTCACCAACGACGATTTTGAAAAAAAAAAAAAAAAAAAAAAAAAACAAATACGCGATTAGGGGTTATTGGCGAAGTCGTTCACAGAACAATCACATTACCCTTGAAAATTAGAGAGAGAGAGAGAGAGAGAGATGAGAAAGAGAGAGATGAGAAGAGAGAGAGAGAGAGAAGAGAGAGGAGATATGGCTTATATTTATGTGAATATCCATATGTATTCACACAGAAATAGATGAATAGGGAAATACCCCGGTAAACCAAATGAAAGAGGAGTAATATATATTTCAATAATGAAATAGAGAAAAAAATTTCAAACAAAAATGGAGGAAATATATAAATTCTAAGCTAAACAACTATTTATTTTATTTTGTTCGCCAAGTAAGAAAGACAAGAAAGATATTTGTGCATAAAGGATTCTCGTACAGATGAACGATTTTAAGTTATTATTCACAATTTGAATTATGAGCCGAATACATTTTCAAGGGTAATTGTGATTTCGTCTGTGAACGATCCCAAACCCCCTCGGTTTTTTTTTTTTTTTTTTTTTATCAAAATCGTCGGTTGGTGAAAAGCCATTCCACCCCGCCAGACACCGACTCGCCATTCAGTTTGCTCCAATGTCTTCATTCTAATAATACACCCACCACCCCACCCACCTCCCCCAACCACGTGACCTCGCTCGAGACATGAGTCACAGCTGAGGCAACTAATCATCGGGAACGATTCTTAATATAAGATATCTTTACGATAATTTAGTTTATGTTTTCACAAATCTGCTTGGCAGGGTTGTCATTTCTTGTTTCGGGACGGCAGAGAAATCCGAAGAACTTTTCCCTCCTTTGAATTATTCCTATCAGACATTCGCCCCCCCCCACTCCTATTATTTATTTCTTTGCTGTTTGGTCTTTTCCTGATTTATTAAC
>CM042158.1:35833542-35836042 GCA_023376005.1 Doryteuthis pealeii | reverse complement strand
TGGATGAATCTGACGTTGCTTTTTAAAATCCTTTATATTTCTGAAACACATACATACGTTGTATGCTTGTGTATACCTCACGATTTGAACGAGCTTTTAGGGATGCATCTTACGTTAAATTCATTTGTAAAGTAAATATTTCAATTTATAAATTTAATTTCACCGTGCTTTTAAGAATATACAGTTTAGATCTCTTAGAAGCCTTTATGAATGTTTATATATACGAGGGTTAGTCAAAAAGTAATGCCATTTTATTTAGGACAGCTATATTTACTAACACCTCTTCGGGCTCATGAAAGACGGTTTGAAAGGGAAACATTATTCCAGTGATGAGGGAGTGAAATCTGTAGTGAAAAAGTGGCTCAAAGATCACTCAACAGAATTTTACGGGGCAGGGATACATGCTCTCATTCAAAGGTAAAACATTGCTATTGAGACAAACTGTGACTATATGGAAAAGTAGGGATGGGATCCACAGAGAACCAGCTTAATTCTGATGTATGATACATGGTCCTGTATTGGTAATTATACCTGTCCTAAACAAAATGGCATTACTTTGTGACGCACCCTCGTATACCTATATCAGTAAATTCCCTTCATTACTGTGGGTTGTGCTGATGACCCGGTAGGTAGAGATTTTGATTGTCGAAAAAGCGGTCAAAACGTATCATTGACCTTCATACAAATGAATTTGTTATATATATATATATATATATATATATATATATATATATATATAATATATATATATATATTACGTGTGTGAGTGTGGTGTTGTGTGTGTGTATGTGTGTTGTGATTTGTCTCAGTTTGTTCATCTTGAATATCTCCTCCACTCTCTTTCTATCTCTCTTATCTCTCTATTCTCAGTGCTTCATTATCTATCTATCTATCTATCTATCCATCTGTCTCAGTGTGTCCATTATCTATCTATCTATAAATCTATCTATCTATCTATCTATCTATCTCAATGTGTTCATTATCTATCTATCTATCAATCTATCTATCTATCTATCTATCTCAGTGTGTTAATTATCTATCTATCTATCTCAGTGTTTTCATTATCTATCTATCTATCTATCTATCTACCTATCTATCTATCTATCTGTGTGCAAGACAGTTGTTAACCATACCTATCTATCTATCAACGGAAGGAGTCACCGTGGCGTAATGGCTGACGTGATGGACACTAATATCGTAATATTGGAGACAGTGGTCTAATGGTTAGACTCGTCGTTACGAGTTTAAATTCTTGACGAATCTACAATTCATATACCGCTAATACCCCGGGGGAAGGTATTAATCCAACTACTCTCCCCCAGCTATGGGTAAATAGTAGGGCAGACTAGGCTCTTTAACTTCGTTAGGCAATCAGTTTAGAAGAAGGAAAACTCTGAATCCAAACCCGTTAAACTCAGCTTGGGGAGGTCACTACTAGAATAGGCTCAGTCCTAATTAATGATCTATTTTCATTAATTTAATAAGTGAGATCGAATTTCAGTAGTACTTTTACGGGCTGAACTTGAAAATCGGTCGGAAAATTAAAATATATTACAGGGTGACCTAGAAAAAACAGAACCCAATTTATTTTCCCATTAAACAAACCCTAAACCTCAATACTAACCCTAACACTAACCCTAAACCCTAACCCTAACCCTACGCCCTCTTTCTTAAAATTAACAGTGTTATTACAAAATTTGTGGGTTCTGTTTGTTTGTGGGTAACCCTGTATTCATAGTGACCCAGAAAAATTAGGACCCAAATTATTTATTTATTTTCCGATTAAACTAACCCTAAACCCCAACCCTAATCCTAACCCTAACTCTAACTCTAACCCTAACTCTAACCATAGACCCTAACCCTAACCCTAAATCCTCTAGTTAAAATTAACAGTTTTATTACAAACTTTGTGGGTTATGTTTGTTTCTGTGTTACGCTAATTTTCCGACCGTTTTGCAAGTTTAGCCCTTTTACGTTCACTCTCAAACTAATACCCATACAAAATGTATAAGCTCCTCATCTCTGTGTGTTAAATAGCACCACTGCTGCATTTGTACAATAATGCCCTTAGCATTAAATAATCAAATAAGGTTGACATGTAATTAACTCAAGAAACCAAAGGAACATCTCTGTTTATCTATTTATCTATGTCTCAATAACTCTGCTTTTGTTTTTCCCATCTAAATTGATATTCAATGTATCTATATATGTATCAATCTCTCAATCAATCAATCTATCTATCTATTTATCTATATGTATGTATGTATCTATGTATCTATGTATGTATATATATAGGTCTGTTTGTTGTCATCTAACATTTAACTGGATATCGCATCTCTCTATCTATCTATCTATCTATCTATATATATATATGTATGTATGTATGTATGTTTCAGTTTGTTGACATATAAGGTGTAGCTTGATATCCCATTAAACAATCAATCAATCAATCAATCTAGATAGATAGATAGATCTCTATCTATTTATCTATCTATCTATT
>CM042158.1:35813542-35828542 GCA_023376005.1 Doryteuthis pealeii | reverse complement strand
GGGTAAAACGAGAATGTGTGAGATATTTATAAAAATGAGGTGTTCAGAAATAAATAAATAAATAAAGAGAAATATTATATATATAATATATATATATATGTGTGTTGTGTGTTGTGTTGTGTGTGTGTGTGTGTGTGTGTATGTGGTGCGTGTGTGTGTGAGAGAGAGAGAGAGAGAGTGAGAGTGAGAAAGAGAGAAAGTGTGTGTGGGGCGATAAATGAGAAATTGTGAGATATTTAAAATTGAGGTGTACTGAAAGAAAGAAATAAAGAGAAAGAATTATATATATATATATATAATATATATATATATATATATGTGTGTGTGTGTGTGTGTGTGTGTGTGTGTGTGTGTATCTATACATATGAATATTATATGTATACATATATATGTATATATATCTATATATAATTATATATATATATATATATATATATATATATATATATGTATATAATATGTATGTGTGTGTGTGTGTATCTAATATATGTGTATGTGTCTCTCTGAAAACGAGAATGGAAAAGATATTCATAAAACGAGGTGTAAAGAAAGAAAGAGTGGGAAAAGAATTACACCCCCGCACACTCACATGCACAGATATTGACAGAAGTGAACAGACACCACTATAAACTACAGTTTAATTCTTATGTTATGTCTACAATGAATATAACTTGTTTCAGCTGTTGTTTAGACTTAGAGTTTCTATTTCAGGTTCAAAATATGATTACTGCATCACACCACGTTCAAAAGGAGCGTTAGAGCTCAGTTCGTAGTGTCCACCTGCGAACCACAAGTTTCTAGGTTCGATACGGGCCCTCGCCAACTCAGCGTTTGAGAAGCACACCTACCATCATCTCCTCACTTTACTACACAGATTTTCAGAGCTCCTCTTCTCATCTACTCTCCCACTCTTCCTCCTCCTGAAATAATAATGCAATTTCCAGCCAAATTTGCAAATGAATGGGAAACTGACTCATCCAGATATTACATAAGTCTCTCAGCTGTGCACAAGGAGTGTTTTCTTTCCTCTTTTTTATGCTAATTTGTTTGGACCACGGTGGGACTAATATTTGTAATAAAAAGTACACTTGCACCAAGACATTTTAGACAGATTCATGCCCTGATGTGCTACTAAGCAAAACTATTAGTAGGTATATCTGACTTATTAGGTTTAACTTTACTATTTGTTTTAATTAGGTTTTATATATATAATTATATATATATATATATATATATATATATATATATATATATATATATAATATAATATATATATATATATGTGAAAATAAATGGAAATTAATCCGACAGTATGGAATAAGATATAATGAAAAACAAACGATGTTACAACTTAAACTGAAATAGGCTCATCAGAAGAGAAAGTGTGCAAACCGTTTCGGGGCCCAAATTCTCTTGACGGTTTAAAAGCGAGGTTTGCTTTTAAACCGTCAAAAGAGAATTGGCCCCGAAACGGTTTGCACACTTTCTCTTCTGATGAGCCTATTTCAGTTGTAAACATCGTTTGTTTTTTCATTATATCTTATTCATATATATATATATAATATATATTTATATATATATATTATATATATAATATATATATATAAATATTTTTTCTTTTGGCAAAGTTATAGTGTCCGTACCGAACCTAGAAACTGGGGCACCACCTCAGACGAAATACAATATACTTGTCTAACACTAGTGAAAGGGTTAAACCCCCTCACAGTCTGGCTGACACCAACATTAGTCTACCCCGATAACTTTACTTTTATTTACTTACTTTATTGTAATACTTTCATTCAATAATTACTATTGAAATAAAGCAAAGAAAAACTGTTATAAGATAAGCGGAAAAAGAAAAGAATGAATGAATGAAATAAAGAAAAGAAAAACTGTTATAAGATATGAAGGGGAAAAATGAAAAGAAAGAAAATCGAACGAAAGATTGAATGAAAGAAGGAAATAAACAAAAGAAAACTGTTATAAGATGAGAAGGAAAAAAAGAAAGAAAAGTGAACGAAACATTGAATGGAAGAATGAAATAATCAAAAGAAAACTGTGATGAGATGAGAAGGAAAAAAAGAAAGAAAAGTGAACGAAAGAGTGAAGGAAAGAATGAAATAACAAAAGAAAAACTGTTATAAGATGAGAAGGAAAATACAGGAAAAGAAAGAAAATCGACGACAAAGAATGAATGAAAGAATGAAATAACCAAAAGAAAAACTGTTATAAGATGAGAAGGAAATAAACAAGAAAAAAAGAAAATCGAAGGAAAGATTGAATGAAATAATGAAATAATCAAAAGAAAACTGTGATAAGATGAGAAGGAAAAAAAAAAGAAAAGCGAACGAAATAGTGAAGGAAAGAATGAAATAACCAAAAGAAAAACTGTTATAAAATGAGAAGGAAAAGGGAAAAGAAATAAAAGCGAATGAAAGAATGAATGAAAGAATGAAATAATCAAAATAAAAACTGTTATAAGATGAGAAGGAAACAAATTGAACGAAAGATTGAATGAAACAATAAGATAAACGACAGGAAAAACTGTTATAAGAAGAGAAGAAAAAATTAAAAGAAAGAAAATCGAGTGAAAGATTGAATGAAAAAATGAAATAACCAAAAGAAAAACTGTTATAAGATGAGAAGGAAAAAAAAGAAAGGAAAGAAAGCCGAACGGAAGAATGAATGAAAGAATGAAAGAATGAAATGAACAAAAGAAAAACTGTTATAAGATGAGAAGGAAAAAAAGAAATGAAAAGAAATAAAAAAGAGAAGGAAATAAAACGAGGTATAATGAAAGATCAGATCAGATCAACCTATTTGTGCTCCTCATCCACTGAATTGTTTGGGACCGATATCGAACTCAGGAACTTTGGGTACCAAGACGGATGCTCTACCGACTGAGCCAAACTGGCCCCAACTTTAATCAAAAGTACACCACATAAAACATAACATAAAAATGGAAAATACAGAAAACCTGAAAAAATTGACTAAGGGGTAAATAAACAAAAGGAATACCTGCAAAATAGAAAATAAGATATTAAATTGAATCAAAACAGATTCTACAAATATATATCAGATAGAGAATAAAAATCCAAGCATATCATCTATACTTATACCTAAGGAACTTTTTTTACACCTCTCTCTCTCTCTCTCTTCTCTCTATATATATATATATATATATATATATATATATATATATATATTATATGCATGCATTATATATATATATATGTGCATGCATACATTAATATCTATATCCATACAATATATAAATATATATATATATATATATATATATATATATATATATGCATACAAACAGAATTCCCATAGATTATGAGTATAGATGATTCCGTTCTCTAAAATATTCTTCAGTGTAGGTAGCGATTTGAAAAATCGGGAAATTAATTTTTCTATCTATTCATTTCCGGGAGAGCAACATGTTATCTCCGGTGTTTACGATTTAGCCATGGCATTGATTTTAATATCAATTATTATCATGTGAGACTAAACAAAAACACTCAGCTCATAACTACCGTCTACACTCAATATATTTAAATGGCTGGGTTTAGCTCAGTCGGTAGAGCGTTTCGGCTAGAAGCCATAAGGGGTCCTAGTTCGATACCGCCCTCGCCAACTCAGCGTATGAGTATACAGGGATCTGTGCGGTAAAAGTGAGGTGCTAATGATAAGCGTGATTCTCCCCTCAGACGTAAAATCAATCTCCTTGTCTAGCGCTAGTGAAAAAGGAAAAGACTCCCTTGCTGATTGGCTGATACAGACTTTAGGCCACCTCGACAACTTACTTATATATTATATATATATATATATTATATATATATATATAATTATATATATATATATATATATATATATATATATATATAAGAGAGTTTTATAATTTTCTTCAAGCATTGTGTATATATTGCTTAGGAGGTTGATTTAGAAATATCACAATGCAGATGTAAAGAAATCAACATCCTAACCAATATATATATATATATATATATATATATATATTATATATATATATATATAATCCAAAAGTCCAAAGAAAAATCATCCTTACGACACAAGAGTTTTATTAAAAAAACCTGTCGTTTTTGAGAGCTCAATGTGTGCTCTTAATGTTTAGAGTCACAGAGCAAATATATAAGTAAAGAAAATACAAAAGACTTAGAGATTTAGCATTATAGTCTATTTCAGGGAGCTTAGACAAATTGTCTAACTCTCCCGATTCATCAGAAATCGGGAGAGTTAGACAATTTTGGTTATTTCTTACTTATATATATATATATATATATATATATATAAGGCGTGATTAAAAAGTATCGGGGATTCTTTGTACTTTTTGACACACCTAGTACTTTGAAAAAAATAACGTTTCATTCGTCATTTTTTTCAGAATACAAGGTGTGTCACAAAAGTACCAAGTTTAAAGCTGTATTTATCAAGATAGAAATAAAGAACGAATGGAACGTTCATTCTTTTCAGGATACAAGGTGTGCCAAAAAGTACAAAAATCCCGATCCTTTTTTGACACACCTTGTATATGTATATGTATATATGTGGGGAGGTGTCAGGCCTGGAACATATTTCAAAATAGTACTTAAATCTACGTAAGTTCATATCTACCAAGCACATGTGTGATTTTAATATTAGATGTTCATGCTTCTTGTGAACTATCCTTATCAACATAAAATTCGATGAGGACTAGGAAGAAGTGTCCTGCTGCCTCAGAGGCTGTAGTGTCCTGGATCAGATGTATGTCACATTTCATATTGATTCCAAATTAAATTCTTGACCATCACAGGCACTTCCCGCCTTTTTTTAAATGTAGTCAATTCTTGATCCTACTAAGCATATGAAACCTTTTCAAAAGTAGGAAATCTCATGATTCTTAATCAATCAACAAGGTCAGCAAAGACAAAGAAGGTGGCTTGATTATAACACTATAACTGCATCTGAATAAAGCGTCCATATTTGTATTGAGTACTATTGGAGCTTACAACATATCATAATCGTACGAGGGAGAGTCAAAAAGTAATACCATTTTGTTTAGGACAGTTTGGTTTGGTTTGGTTTGGTTTTACGGCATATCAATCTCAGTGGGTCATTTAATGCCGATAAAGTTTTGAAATAAATCAATTCTTAATGGATAATACAATTTTTTTATAAATAATTTTTTTCTATTTAACCCATAGATGGGACCCTAACAGGTACTACCACTCCGGGTCAGAGTGGACCAGGGAGCAATGGTGATGAAGGGGTGCTCCACATTCCCCAAACCTCCAAAACTGGGACCTCACCATCAGATAGTTTAACGTCATTCCCAGGACATGTAGACCCTCAATCACCGCCTTCTAGCACCCATATGATAAAAAGGGTTGGGGCTTGCCATTAGGGCAATAGGGTTGGGAAAATCATATAGGTGCTAGGACTTGACGTGACCAGCCAGCCGATTGATCGTCTAGCCCAAGATAGGGCCAAAGTCAATGAACTGCTCAGCTCATCCACCTGGGTTCTATCTTTAAGCGTTACGGTTCGCCACCCGCAGCCAACAGGTGGCCTCATTGGGGGAGTCTTGCCCCTCTGCAGAGGTGCAGTCGATGCATTCTAACGCCCCAGCAGACAGGGCGGGTATAATTACCAACACAGGAACAACTGTTCCATTCTGACCTGTTGTGAAATCTGTTACATTCCCTCTGATGAGTCAAATAGAATTTTAAGATTATTCTTCCGCCTTATCGTCTGGTGCTGACGAATATCCGACTGCACATCTGTATATGATTAAACCCACCCCCAATAAGGCCATCTGTTGACCATATGTGGTGATCTGTGATACTTAAGGACGGATTCTTGCTGCTGAGCAGTCTATGATATGCAACACTCCACTTTGCCCCTTACTTAGCTAGACGGGCAGTTGAAGAGGCCCCTCCTATCAATCTGCTGGTCATGTCAGCCCCTAGCACTTATATAATTATCCTAATCCTATTGCTCTTGCAACAAACCTGCATCCTTTTTATCATATATGTTCTAGAAGTCGGTGGCTGAGAGTCCTATTGTTCAGGGTATGACGTTAAACTACATCTAATGGTGAAGTTCAACTTTTTGAGCTCTGAAGAGAGGGGAGTACCACATCATCGCCATTATTTCCAGGTACACTCTCACCCTGGCTGTTAGTACTTGTTATGGTCCCATCCAGTGGTAAAATAGAAAAAATGAGTTCTAAAAATGTGTTTATTTTTTATTTTTTTAATCAAATACCCAACTTGGATGAATAAAACAAAAACAAAAAAAAAAAAACATCCACGGCATGAATAATTCAGAGGTTGACATGCTGTAAAATCCAACCAACCAACCAGGCAAGGAAAAATTATTAGTATTTGACATGAATACTTGATGCAATATATCTGTAAATTATTCGTACTAGCAAAATAAAAAAACACCCCCCGAGAGATGTAAAAAATAGACTTTTGAAACATATTGTCTGAGGGGTGGGAGTTAAAAATTCAATGTCTGCGAGTTTTGTACCCTAAGTAAGTAAAATCATCAAATTCATTAAAGGATTAAAAAATAAAACAATTTGAAATGTAAACTTTAAATATGTATTAAAATAAAACAACCTATATATAGATATATAATACCAGTCATGTATTTATTAAAAGTTGTTTTAAAAAACAATGAGGACTGTCTAATGTTGCATGTTCAAATTTTGAGTGTATTTATTATATGTTATGACGATTTTGGGTAATGTGACGTAAGCAGTGATGTATATTTTGTTATAGAATGTTTACAGTTTATTTTTGTTACAGTTTTTGCGAATCTCCATTATTAATAGATTAACTATTAGTTACGTGAAATCCTTTAATTGTGTGCAAATAAAATGGACTTTTATTCCTTTCCATACTTACAGAAAATGTTGATTCCTTTTTGTCAGGAACCAAAAGACAAGAAAAATCACAGGAAAATGGTAGAATTATTCAAGGAATATTATAAAAAAACACCAAATACGATCGAAAAATAGTAAATCCTTTGAGGTTTACAAAAGGAGTACATTTTCCCTCCACATAGGAAGCCAAACAGCATCTTGTTCTATATTAACACATTTCGTAAGCATCCTTCAGTTGTACCAAGCAAAATACCAAATTGTAGATAAAAATATTATCAGTTAATTTCTTGTAATAGAAGATTTTCGACGGAAGAAAATAAAAACCCTAGGAAAAGCATTACAATCACAACCACATACACAAATAAACTCCCATACATTCCTGAAAATGAGGAAAAAAAAGTACGAATAAAAAATATCAATAAAGAAAAAAAGAAATTACATCTGGTTTAATTTCCATTTTTGTTCCGTTTTAATTTTATTTTTATTTTTTAGGCTTTCCATATTGATGTTTTTTCTCAACGTCTTTTGGCGCCTTTTAGTGAAAATGTCTAACTTCCACATCGATTTAAAAAAATAGATTTCTGCTTCTATTTTATAGACTTTTCTTGGTTTATCTGTTGACAGAAATACTCCGTCTTGTCGGTGGGGCGTTAAAATACACCGACTGCACCTCTGCAATGAAGTCACGTGTTTGATGTGGGTGCCGACCCGTGATGCTATAGGTAGGAACCAAGATGGTTGAGCAGTCCATGACATGCAACACTCCTATTATGCCCTTACTTAGGCTAAGTCGGCATTTGGAGAGCCCTCCTCCTATCAATCGGCTGGTCAGTTCAAGTCTTAGTACATATATGATAGCCCCAACCATATTGTCCTCAACCCTTTTTTATAATATAGGTGTTAGAAGGCAGTGGCTAAGGGTCTTCGTGTCCTGGGAATGACGTTTTAACTCCATCTGATGGTGAGTTTCCAGTTTTAGGAGGTCCTGGGGAACGCGAGTTGCCCTTTTTTAACCACTAATTTCCCCTGGTTAACTCTGACCCAGAATGGTAGTAACCTATGGGTTTAAATAGTAATAGTGTTTATAAAAAATGATTATCCATTAAGATTTTATCTTTTTTAAACACTGTCGGCACTAAATCATCCACTGAGGTTGATCTGCCGTAAACGAAACAAAACAAATGTCAAACAGAAATACTTTTGGCTGATCTTTTTAAAGAAATGTTCATCTCCTAAATATTATATATATATATTAATATACTGAATTTAAGTCCCATTCCAACGGGCATGTTTATAACACCAAAGATGAATCGTAAACTCGATTAATTTAAAAGTAACCCTGAAGAATCTATCGATGAAAACTCGAAGTAGGTTACCTCATCTTCCATTCTTAAATAAATTTATGCTCTACATTGTATTGAGCACACTTTGTAAATTTGTTTTTTTCACAAACCCTTAACCTCTGATATTCTGTGCGCTTCCAACGATAGTTATTAATACCCACCGGTAAGTGTAATACTTATAGCATATACAAATATAGGTATATATAATTATATATATATATAATATACTATATACTTATATCATAATATATAATATATAAGGTGGTGAATCAAAAGTATGAGATTGTTTTGTACATTTTAATCCACCTTTATTCTGAAAGAATAACATTCCATTATTTTTTTTCTGAATATAAGTATGTCACAAAAAGTACCAAGTCAATGCTATAATTTACCAAGAATAGAAAATGAAGATGAATAGAGCAGCGTTACTTTTTCAGAATTCATGGTGGTCAAAAAGGTACAAAACATCTCGATACATTTGATACATCATATATATATATATATATATATAAGGTGTGTCAAAATGTATCGAGATTTATATATATATATATATATTATATATATATATATATATATATATATATATATATTATCTTCAGATATATCATTCTGAGTTTTTGCCACGTGTTTTCTGTGTTCATTAGAGTCTCTTTCTCTATCACTAAATCCATATCTATCTATTATCTAATCTATCTATAAATCAATCGAAAATAACTAATACTACCAATCTTTTCTTTTTTATCCCAAGGCAAATATTCCCCTGGCAAACCTCACCCTAATTAACTTGGGCACAAATGATAAAGATTGGCCCAGTCCGCCGGAAGCAAGTTAGGAGTCTGCCCCAGAATGGAATTATTCTCTAACCAACAAGCACATAGCACATCACCTTTTGGGTGATTTTGTTTAAAATGTAGATTTATGTATCGAAATCGACGACCAACATTATTAAACGAATGAAGGGAGCTAAAAAAGTTTTAATGTTGGATCGGCGAGAGAGTATGCCAAAGTTGCAGACAATGAAATTGTCCTCCTCTTGGGGTCCAACAAACTTTGTTCTGGCTAGCAAAGGTCGACATACCCATTAAAAGCTTTCACGCAGAGTAATTGGATAATGGGTTACTGAAGAAGAAGAAGAAGAAGAAGAAGAAGAAGAAGAAGAAGAAGAAGAAGAAGAAGAAGAAGAAGAAGAAGACTACCACCACCAACATAATAACAACAATCATACATAAACGTAAAGAAGATGAATGATGAAGAAGAAGAAGAAGAAGAAGAACAACACAACAACAACAACAACAACAAAGAGAATCAAACTTAAGCGTAAAGAAGAAGAGAAGAAGAAGAAGAAGAAGAAGAAGAAAGAAGAAGAAGAAGAGAGAAAGAAAGTCCACATAAATGTTAGAGGAAGAGGAAGGAGAAGGAAAAAAGAAATAAAAGAAGAAGAATTAAGTCATACATTAATATAATAATAATAAGAAGAAGAAGAAGAAGAAGAAGAACAAGAAAAGAAACAAGAACAAGAGAAACAAGAAGTAAAAGTAGGTGAATAATGTACAAAAATGAAGCAAATAAATAAAATAATAATTAATAAAATGAAAGCTTAATAAAATAATAATAATAATCAAGAATAATAATCCAATAATAATAATCAATAAATAAATATAATGAATAATAATAATAAATATTAATAAAAGAGCACTAGAAAATAATAATAATAATAATAATAATAATAATAATATAATATAATAATAATATAATAATAATAAAATGAAGCATAGAAAATAATAATAATAATAATAATATAATAATAATAATTATAATAATAATAATAAATAATAATAAAATGAAGCACTAGAAAATAATAATATAATAATAATAATAATAATAATAATAATAATAATAATGAAGGCACATAGAAAATATAATAATAATAATTATAATAATAATTAATATAATAAAATGAAGCACTAAAATAATAATAATATATAATAATAATAATAATAATAATAATAATAATAAAATGAAGCACTAGAAAATAATAATATAATAATAATAATAATAATAATAATAATAATGAAATAATAAAAATAAAGCAGAAATAATAATAATAAATAATAATAATAAAAATAATAGAATAATATATAATAATAATAATAATAATAATATAATAAATAAAATGAAGCACTAGAAAATAAATAATAATAATATTAATAATAATAATAATAATAAATAATAATAATAAATAATAATAAAATGAAGCACTAGAATAATAATAAAAGTAATATAATAATAATAATATATATAATAATAATAGAAGAAGAAGAAGAAGAAGAAGAGAAGAAAGAAGAAGGAGAAATGATAATGAAGAAACAACAAGACCCTAAAAAGACGGGTGAATAAAACCGATGACAAAGTAAATCTGAAATACATAATGATTTTAATGCTGCACTGATTAATCAACTGCGTTGTTGCTGCTGCTGTTGCTGCTGCTGCTACTGCTGTGATGACGAAAGAGATGACCTGATGATGATGATTATGAAAAAAAGATGTCTCTCATAAAGAAATGTCTTTCCGTACTTTTAACTGGCAGCATTCCTAATGAAGTTATATCGTGAAGTAAAAGCTAACCAAAATAAATCCCTGATGCAGAATTTCGATGGCTTGAAACCTTTTCGCCCCTTTTTCTACCCCCACCACACAACACCACCCCCTAACTATTTTGCAAGGGCCTCTTTTCGCATCTGTTAGTGCAAGAACTTCTTCTCCTCCTCTTAGCACTACATTTGATCATCGGAAGATAAGGGGGGGGGCGGACGGCGGGTGTCGGGGGGGGTCTAATTCCGTTAAGTGGACCCACTTGAGGTCGAATAAAAAGACTCTATACATTCATTACGCTAGAATTCCGTGTTTTCAATGTGACGGGTGACTCAAGTCGGACGCTGTAACTTCGTTCCCCCTACCCTAATTCTAGCAGGTTCTCTCAGCCGCCAGGGGCACCGACTCCTATTAAGAAAACCATATGATAATTTTTTCATTGAATATATATTTTTTGCATGCTTTCCAAAAAAAAAAAAAAAGCCCAAAAAAATAGAATTATATAAAAAATTTAATAAAAAATATATATTTAAACGAAAAAAATGTAATTTTTGATTATTTCTCTATTTTTGATATTTCTATTGAGTCCCCTAAACAAGTAACCCCTTAAAATCGATTACAATAAAGAAATATTACAAAAAGAAATTTTAATAAAGAATAGAAATATATGTATGAGTTAATGTATGGTATGCATTCTCATCTACAAAAATACAGAATTTTGCGAATAACTGTGAAATGGTAATGTGTTGTTTGGATAATTTATTCAAGAATCTAGAATCAAATATCTTGGGTTTTTTACAATAGATCTCCAGAGAATGTTGAGAATCTACCGATAATAACAATATATATATATATATATATATATTTATATATATATATATATAATGTAGATCCTAAGAAACTTCCATGGAAAATATCGTTATTCTATTTTTTTTAAGACGGAATTTATTTTCTGTACATGTTTTCTTTCTGCATCGGTGCTATTATTAATAAATAATATTACCTGTTTATTGGCTTTTTAAATGTATTTACACAGGGAAAGTGCACACATTTGGCAGTTTACAAGCTAAAAACGTGTAACATTTTATGAAAATACAATACAGGTTATACAAATAAGCCACACCAAATATTTCGAAAAAAATACCGAAAAAAAAAGTTAACAGATTTTATTTTTCTACAAAAACAAGTAAGAAATAATTGATATATATATATATATTATATATATATATATATATATATATATATAATATAATGCAGTTGAATTTAAAAAAGACACATCTTCCTTTTTTATCAAATTATTTATTTGTTGATTATTTTTTCAAGTTTCTGGCCAACTTTTTAAATATTTGGGTTGAATTCCGCGGATTAAGTCTACCAAAGTTCAATGTCCGCGAGTACTTCGGCACTTCGACGTGCCCATCCATCAGGGTGATGTGTTCAAGTTTTTTCAAAATTAAAATTAATGGATGAGGAGGCTGAAGGAAGAGAATTGATAGGAATGGTTATAAGGCAATTTAAAAAATGTGAAGTAACTGCATTGGAAATTAATTTTGTTTAAGGAATGGTTTTTATATTGTTTTATTTTAATTAGTATTTGGAAATTTTTGCATATTTTTTTTCTTAAAAATAAATCAGAGAGGGGGGCATAAATGTATTTTAGGTGTGTGGAAAATGGAGCTTATTATCTGTTTTAAATAGAGAGTTAGAACGACGTGACAAATGTCGTTGAGGTAAAACCGATGTATGTATTTCATTATATATATATAATAATATATACTATATATATAACGTGTTTTAAAAATATTTTTGTACTTTTTTGACGGCAACCTTTGTGTTCTGAAAACAAAAGTTTCAACATTCCATAATTTTTTTTTCAGGAAATACAAGTTGTGTCCAAACGAGTAAGAAGTTTAAAGCTGTATTTTCCAAGATAGATATGAAAAATGAATGGAAACGTTGTTTTTTTTTTTTCAGAATAACAAAGGTGTGTCAAAATACAAAAAATCTTAATAACTTTTTTTTTACACGGTTGTGTATATATCATATTTTGCTTAATAGCATAATGCGGTATATTTAGTTGATTTTTGAAATGCTTATTCTAATGCGAAATGGTGAAAATGAATGTATTAATATTATAAGCGCGTGCATCGTCATAACCTCCCAATTTGTTAAAACGAATATGTGATCGAGCACAATATGTCACGCAATGTTAGAATATTACATACTTGAGAAAATTTAAAAACAAATAAGAAAAAAACACTCGTTACGACATCGGCAGTCACATGGATTAAATCATGGACACTCGTGAAACATACTTTTAATGGGTTTCTGAGGGCATCCTTGAAGATGGGATATTAATGCCACAATAATTAAGATAACATAAACCAATATAAATACAGGTAAAATAAAAAACACACTAAGTTGGTCCTATCTCTTTCCCTTCTCAATGTGTAAGTCTTCCCTAATCAAATCTACCATCTACAACATATATATATATTATATATATATATATATATATCTAAATTTATATATATATATATATATATATATGAGTACATGAAAAGGGTGGAATGAAAACATCCACAATGCTGTAAAAGAAGAAAACAATTTATAATATAATCATAGCTGATACTGATCAATATTCGATTTTGCAAAAATCATAATCAGGAGCTTATATATAATATATATATGCAGTATAAATAAAATAATTGAAAAAAACACAGGTTTAAATGAGTTAAATGGTGAGTTTATTGGCCGACGTCGCTGCAGTGTTTCGATCTATTAATTAGATCATCTTCAAGGCTTTTGTTGGTATGTGGAAGGTGAATAATTTTTTTTTATCTCAGAATAAGGAGAAAGGCTAGTAAAATAGCGGTCTGTTTTAAAATTTGAAAGTCTGAGAAAAAAAGAACGTTTGAAAAAATGAACGGTTTCAAATATGACCTCAAATATCTTTTTGCGGGGTGTGAGTATTAGAATGTGTAAGTGTTTTGTATCAAAAAAGCATGTTGCATTTTTTAAATGTGTTTTATGAATGTGTGGTTGCGCCGGAATTCTAACGTAGTGAATTATATATATATAATATATGTATATTATATATATAATATTAATATATAAATATATATATATATATATTTATTTTATTATTTATAATTACAAAAGTCGTCTAACATTGGTTTCTCTGTAATGAACACTTTTTTTCGGTGTTATTCGTCTTCAGAGGCGGTTTTGGAAAAACCTTTGAAAAAAATGGACAGTTTTAAACCCCCCGGAGTGTCACGCGATCCGTTAATAGCTTCCTGCATTTCGCTTTCGGTTCATTCAAACGGCATCACTATTTGGTTCCGTCATTTATGTTCTTGATGGTGATTTTAATTTTTTTCGTTTTTATATTTATTTTAAGTTTATGTTGTGTTTATTTATATATGAATTCTTAATTATGGCGGTCTGATTGTTTTGGTTAGTCAATTCCATATTAAGAATTTTTCCGGTGTGGACATGCTCGAAAAAATTTCTGTTTTTGGTTGTTTAGGAAATTTTCTTTCGGAGTGTTATTCCTTGAAAGGAAATACGGAAATTTTTCTGTTGTGCATAATGAGCCAATTTTTTTTAAACCATTTTGTAAATGGCTTCGATTGGTCTATAGTATTTTTCCATTCTAATTATTAAAATGTTTTTCTTGGGTTTTTTTTAATACTGCGCATATATACTTGGTTGGATAGGTGGTGGTCACGTTCTCTTATTTTCGTGTTTGAAGGATGTTTAATGGTTTTAGTAGCGTTGTTTAAAGTTACGCTTGCACCAATCCACCTATGTAGTTTTTCGCCGGTTTCCCACGATTGGTTTTTGTATTGTTTGTTCCTTAATTGTTGCCTGGTATAAAAAAAACAACAAAGACTAATGGATTCTGTTTGCATCTTTGTTGTAAAAGGACAGGTCTTTCTTTACCTTCTGCATGTGCATGTTGGGTCTTCTCTGGCTTGATGTTGGCTGTAAAAATCTGGTCTTCTATCGGTTGTCCCCACAGAGTAGCTTATTTTGATACATGTGTTTTTGTTAAAATTTTTGTTTGGTATCTAATGTTTAGGGGAAAATGGTTTTTTTAACCTAGGTTTATAAGAATTTGCCTATATTTTGTCCTTAAAGGGGTTGAAGTGCATTGGTGGTGTG
>CM042158.1:35811221-35813442 GCA_023376005.1 Doryteuthis pealeii | reverse complement strand
ACAGTAGATCAAAATCGATTTTTAGGAAGGTTTGCTATAATCAGTATAATCAATCGTATGAAATCTGATCTCACGATAAGTTAAAACGACATTTGGGTATTATTGGATAAATGCGTTGGCTAGCGGTTGCCTGCTGGAAAATCATGCTGCTGAAAACTCCAAACCGCGCTAAGATTGAACTCAGTTCTTTTTTTAACTAGATAAAATGAAATATCGAAAAACATATTCCTAAAATGGGGAAGTAAATATTTACATTTATTGTCGATAAATCTGGGTAGTGTTTTACTTTTAACGCCTTCAAACACTAAAAAAAGTTATTTGTCATATAAAGACATCAAACACTTAAAAATATCTTAAAGACGAGGGGGGTTAAAATATTTACATTTAAATTTGTGGAAAACAGGCCTGGGGAGGGGTCAACTATCGCTTTTTATATTGCAGTTAACTTTTCGGGAAAAAATGCCTTCAAACAGCTTAGGCGTTCAATAGTAGCGCGGATTTGGATATTCAGTGGCACGGGTAATTTCAGCAGGCAACTGCTTAGCATTTTAGAAGCTAAGACTTATTTATGGTAATATTACCTACAATTCTTCTAAGTCGTAGTATTTTATCACAGTTACTGCAGCGCTGCAACACAAGGGTATAACCTTGACGGAGTTGCACAAGAATGCTACGCGCGATCTTAAACAAATCATGGAAACAACACCTACAAGAAAGGAATTGTACGGACACTTACCCCTATCACACAAACTATCTGAGTGATACGATCAAGGCATGCTGGAAACGCTGTGATGCAAATGCGGTTCATAAGCCACGTCAGCTGCGTAAACCTGTACATGGGCACGTCAGTGTGTGTCGTCCAGCAAAGATCTACTTGACCAGCTCTACACGGATACTGTATGCCGTGCGAGGACCTCCCGATGGCGAATGAACGATATGGGGATTGGCAAGATATTATCATGGATATCCGTGCTACGAGTCCGACATGTGCTGGTGGTGGTGTGTGGTGGTGCTGCTGCCGCTGATGATGATGATGATGATTGATGATGATGACTGGTAAGGATAAGTCATTTCGAGGTTTCTTTAATATTTATCTCTCGAAATGATTCCTGAGTAGCGACCAAAATCTGACCCTCTCTCTTCTTTGGTTTTCTAACCTTACATTCATGTTGTTAATCTGGCCTATTGGGAATCTTTAGACTGAACCAAATTTTTACTTTTATGGAATTGTCTAAAATGCATTAAATGAAGCCTTCTCTATTCTTTCAAATTCATGAAATGACTTGGGCGAACATTTTTTGAGAGAATTCCGTACCATTTAATGCTGTGAAGCCGTTTTAAAAATCTGATTCACTTAAATTTACAATCACATAAACATGACCAGACGATAAGAAAGAAAAAAGACAAGTACATTTTGGAAAAAAGTACGAAACTATATTTTCAATATTTCACAGAAACGATAGAATTACGATCACAATCTGATTCGTTCGATGATGAATGATTGATTTATTTGATTTTATAAATACATATTTGTATCGAAGGATCATTTTAGGATAGAACATGTTCCTTTGATAGCTGCTATCTTTTTATTGTTCATTTTCTATTATAATTTTTGAAGTCAAGGCCCTGTCCTGGGGCTAACACTTGATTTTCTTTTTCAATATATATTGTATCCTAAGGAACTTTTAGGATGGAGCATGTTCTTTGATATTTGCTATTGTATTTATAGACTTGGCTTTCCTGGTATTGTTTCATGTATTTTTCATCTGTGTATTTGTATATTGTTTCATGTGTAGCATAATTGGCGCCCCTACCCGGGAACACCATATTTGTGGCCTTTGTGCCAGACACAGAGAAACCTTAATAGGATGTAGCATGATTCTCAGACCTTACGAGCAAGAAGATATGGAATTCTCATTATCACCTGTGACTCGGCGATAGCAGGAAGTCTAAGATTTTGCTATTAAAATTTATTTTAATCGGTTTGTCAGAAAAAATGGATGGTTGACCTCTTAGGTGACACATGCAATTTGGTAGAACAGTTTAGAACTACGAAAGGTTCTACGACATTCTAGAAAGTTCCCACCCATTTCTATATAATGAAGGACCTTATTTTGTAAATTGTTTCAAGGTATTTTTTCATCTGTATATTGTTTTTCAAGGTATCTTTTCATCTGTGTATCTGCTATCTGTGTGTATCTTCGTGTGACTTCTCAAATAT
>CM042158.1:35791221-35806221 GCA_023376005.1 Doryteuthis pealeii | reverse complement strand
CCCACACTACTGTCAGTTCCTGACATTTTACAGATAATTTTTATAAACCTTGTAGGAAAGTAAAAAAATATTTTCAGAAACATGTTAAACAAGTTTAATTAATGTACTAGCAAATATTTGCAACCTTTTGGGTGCAAGTATTTTAGGTTTTGATGTAATAAAATATTGTATAAATTAGAATACTATTTTAGAAAATGATAAACTGAGGGGTTATAATCGAGAAAATGAACAGCTTTAAATCTAACTCTTCCATCATTTTTCCATACTCCGTTTTCATTTTTTCCTAATTCATCTATTTAGTTAGATTAATGAAGTATTTTAATAAATTACAGTTCTTTTGTCCTTGTTTAAGGATTTCTTTTAAGATTTATCCGCCAAGATTTTGTTTCAGATTCGTTAAGAAGATAACCAAACAATAGAAATCATAATACTAAAGCATATATTTATTAAAATCAACATTCTTCATATCAAAATGCAAATTAGCCCTTATGTAAACGCTATTTTGTGAATATATAAATATACTTGCATGTTTTGTATGTAGAATTAATCAAACAGTATTATAAGGTATACAAATTTTGATCAATCAATTGAGGTTTAAATAAAAAAAATAAATTCATGGTGGAATGTGACGTAAAATAAGGGAATTGTGACTTGAGTAGTGATTTGTTTCGGTTTACAGACAGGAAACACAATCTCCATTATAATAGATATAAGTTTGTTTTTTTTTAATTAAAAAAGATATGATGATGTGATCAGCAGTTTTATCTTATAATATAAGAGGCAATATAACTAGTTTTTGATTAGGGTGTTTTTGCAACAAAACACAAAAAACAAAAAAAACATTAATTTGACCCAGAAAAAAAGAACCCTCAGATTTGGTAATAAAACTGGTTAATTTTAATAGGGGTTTTAGGTTTAGGTTAGGGTAAGGTTAGGGGTTAGGGTTTATGGTTAGTTAATGGAAAATAAATAATAATTTGGGTTTGTTTTATCTGGTCATCCTGTAATATGTTTTAATTTCGACCGATTTGCAAGTTTACCTTTTTCTCCTACCCTATTTTCTTTTCAAAACCACACCCTCTGCCATAATTTTTAGGATCAGCATTTTATTTTATATATAGGAGTATGATAATTATTTTTATTAATGAATGTTTAAAAACAACCTTTACATAAATACTAAACTTACGTTGTTTCTATCATTATTATTTAAATGAGCATGTTAATATGAAATGCCTTACATTGAAACATCGCTTAAACATATCAACAATTAGATGTATTTTAGTGTCATACTCAGGACTCCTCTTATAGGGGATGGTGGTACTCATTTACAGGGGGTTGTAGTTGGTTTAAATTCCAAAGCCCAATACAGACGGCCATTTTGTGCTGGTCGGACTCATTACAAGGGAAGGTTTTGATTTATTGTAAAAGCCCGTTACAGGCTTTGCAGTTCATTTTGATTCTTTTTTTAAATATTTATTTGTCAAATACACAATATAGTGCGCATTAATTCCATACTATGGAGTCCATAAGTTTGGACAATTCCCGACCCGGGTGTTTGGATTCTACTTTCTGAATATTTCAGTGCTTAATATATTTTTTTTCCCTACACATTTCCCCCCCCACTTCCAAAATGTCACCCTCTGCCATAATTTTTACAACAGCTACTCCGTGCACATATTATTGCTTCTTATCCATTCTTCCGTTTCCTCTGATACTTATATCCATTATTTTTTTTTTCTTTTTTCTCTTTTTTTTTTTATAATTGAAAACACGCGTGACAAAATTTCTACTTCATTTTCTTACTAAGTCCCAGACTTTATCAACTCGCGTCCCCCACCTTTTCATGGAGCGTCAAAAACAGTCAAGCTTTTAGGGAAGCACCGCAAAAAAAAAAAACCCAAAAAACCCAGCCGCACTCTCAACCCTTTCCGAATCTTACACAGCTCTCGCAAAAAGCCGAGATTAGGTCAGTGATTTTTATTGAATTAGCGCACCGTCGAGGGGCCATTAAGATGGGCAAATTGTTTCTTGAACGTGTTCCGGGGTCGACGATTCGTGGGTGGGTTGGGGTGCGAATTGGCGACTAAGCAACGCGCGAGTCTAGGATTCAACATCAGGAATCGTATTCAAACCGAACATATTGCTTGACCGCTGGTGTCCACGGAAGACTGCAAAAATTACGGGCATAACAGCACATGTAAGAGGTCACTACGGGAAGCTGGGATTGGGACGGGGGAGTCGGGTGACCACCCACCAAGTTAATTGGTTTTCAGTTCATGATATCCTTGACAGCGGGAAGCAGCAAGCGTCCGGTTCATAAGAGATGCGGATTGACCACACGCAGAGAAAAAATGGAAATACTGGGATATAGTATAGTTCTTATATATATATATATATTATAATATATATATATATATATATATATATATATGGTTGTTAGTTTATTATTATATGTATATGAACAATCACACACAACACACACACCACACACATATATATATATATATATATATATATATATATATTATAATTATGAGGAAATAACAGATTTTTTAAATCCGACAAAAATGGTGTGCAAAAGTTGAGGAACACTTTATATATTGTATTGTTCATTACATTGTATATTGTAGTATTCATCACACACACACACACACACACGCACACACACACAACACACAAACACATATATATAATATATATATATATATATATATATATATATATTAGATTATGTAGTTTGGTATATATCAAAGTAAAGAGTGCACGATGTCATTGATAAAAAATACATATATAATAATCAGGGTAGCGAAGCCTGAAAAAGAACGGTGTTTGGTATGTCAGTTTCTCGCCTATAAGATCTCCACTCGTATACATTTCCACACCATATTATATATATATATATATATATATATATATATATATATATATTTATATATATTTATATATATAAATTTTCCATCAGACTATTTCTACGAATCTTTCAAAACATTTCCGTGGTTGATATGCGAAAAACAAAAACAAACAAACAACAAACAAACATTTTGCTTACAGAACCTGCTGTTTCTAAATGATACCCATCTAAATAATTAACACGCTCATCATTGATTCATTAGGTGATCGAGCGGGAACCAGTGGTATCAACGTGATTTACCTTAAGCTTTATAATTAGTAATTCTTTTCTTCGAAGATTATTTTTGTACGACCATGTTGATCATTATATTTCATTAGCCATTCTGTTAGCTTGTTTTTTTTTGTGTTTTTTTTTTTCAAGGATTTTCTAGGAACGCTTTCTTCGAAAACAACATCATTTGATTCTTCGTTTCTTGTACTTTTAGAAGATCTCCTTTCTTTTCTTTTCTTTCTTTACTTTGAGCCTAATTCATCGTTCATCTTCAAAACTAGATTTATAGAACAATCAGGTAAGGATTTTTTCCCTTGATCCCGGAGAAATAACGAAATATAATTTGATCTTGTGTTCCGTAGAAAGATGGCTATTTTTAGAAACATCTACTTACACTGGAGCGGTTACGAAATCCAGAATATCTTCCCAATGATCAATAGAATTTGCAGGATCAATCAATATATCATTAGAAATATATAATATATATGTACAGTTGTATCTTGAGATACGAGTTTCATTCGTTACGCTCGTAACTCAATTTCCTCTTATATCAAATCAATTTTCCACATTGAAATGAAATTAAAATTCATTAATACTTTTCCAGTCCATCCCACAAAAAAACACACCTGAAATTTTATAGTTCCCTTTTTAATAAGAAAAATAACCCTATATTGCATAAAACAAATAGAATGTAATGAATTATGTGCTGTAATATGTCTTACTGTTTATTTATTTATTCAATATACGAGAGGGAGTCAAAATCTAATGCCATTGTGTATAGGACAGGTATAATTACCAACAAAGGAACATGTATCATACAGCAAAATGAAGTTGGTCCTCAGTGGATCCCATCCCTACTTCTCCACATAGGTCAGTCAAAAAATAATGCGATTTTGTATAGGACAGGTATAATTACCAACAAAGGAACATGTATCGTACATCAAAATGAAGCTGGTCCTCTGTGGATTACATCCCTACTTCTCCACATAGTTACCGTTTATCTCAATATCAATGTTCTACCTTCGAATGAAAGCATGTATCCCTGTCCCGTAAAATTCTGTTGAATGTTCTTTCAGCCACTTCTTGCGTTTCTCTCAATAGCAATGTTCCACTTTCAAATGAGAGTATGTATAACTGCCCCGTAAAATTCTGTTGATTGTTCTTTGAGCCACTTCTTCATTATAGATTTCACTTCCTCGCCACTGGAATAATGTTTCCCACTCACACCCTCTTTCATGTGAGCGAAGAAAGCCAAGTGTGCCGTACTATTTACTCATAGCTGGAGGGAGAGTAGTTGGATGCATACCTTTCCCAAGAGTATTAGCGCTATGGGAAATGCAAACAGGATCGTCCATTTGAACTCGAGATGCCGTGTCTATTTCCTACGACTCTAACCATTTACCACTCGCCTCTATATACTAAATGTACATAGATTCGCTATTGTGTAAGGAAAACGGAATTGTTCAATAAAAAGTGGCAGGACATAAACTAAATGTGAATATAGTACTCGGAAAATGTAATCTAAATCTAATGCCTGTGTTGCATACCCTCTTCATTACTTTCTTCTTACTTCTATTCTTCTTCTGTTCTTCTGACATCTTAAGTTCTTCTAGGACTCTTCTAACGTCTGGGCTTATCTTGGGGACTTCGTGTCTGGTCTTGCATTGGGGATTTCTCTTATTCAGAAGCCCTGTGTCATTGTTAGTTTTTTGATAATAACACAAGACTTCGATTTACTTTGATCATGTTTTATTCTCGACATCCCCCACCAGACTACATGCACAGATCGAGTCGGAGCGTGTATAACATGGCTCACCACCGCCATGGCTTCTCACCGACTGACTAAAATCTATTTCTAATCTAAACCGGAAGAGGATCTTCTCCACCGATTCTCACGGTATCCACCGGAAGGAAGGATCAGGACGGGCCAAGCCTTGTCATTCAAATCCTTCAAGGCCATGGGCTGCAGCTTATAACGGCCATTTTGATTTCTACACTATTGCACATAAATATTAGGTATCTAATAATTATGTAACAGCTGTGATCATAGTGTTTTCGGTCATACTTCTGGTAAGGAACAGATGAGTGTCTAATCTTCTTGCTTGACCAATGATAAAGTATGCAAACTTCTCTTCTATTTACCCATAGCTTAGGAAGGAAATGTGGATTTATACATTTTGTAACATAATCTATGCGGTTGCATAAGATTATTGTCAATCTCCAGTATTTCTAAAGGGGTGACCCTTTTCATATCACGGTCGGGACTTTCCATGGAATAGTACAGAAAGCCCGCCAAATTACGTGAAGTCACGTGGGACCTGGTTTGGTCCTCAGTTTTCAGTTGGACGTCGTTGACAGAGAAGATGTTTCTGCCTCAACTGGAACTCACTGCATACGCACGCTATGTTAGTCAGATAAATAGTTACATGAAATGTTAGTTAAGTAAATAAAAATTTAAGAAAAATAACACGGTCTTGTGATTAATGAATGTCTTGGTAACAAGACTGATTTAAGAGAAGAAATGAGTTAAGTGCGACCGACATCCAAGACGAAGTCACCAAGACGAAGTCCCCAAGAAGAAGAACAAAAGATAGAAGATGAACATTAGAAGAATAGAAAAAGTAATGAGAAGGGTATACAACACTTTTCCAGAGGTATTAGCTTGAAGAGAACTGCAAACAACCTCGCCCAGGATTGAAATACGGGTCACCGATTCCAGTGTCTTATGCTTAGTGCACTTCTATATAAGTCTCTGTCTAATTCATGATATAACATTACTACGACCCAAAAACAGAATCCTCGTGGATCTAACAGGGATCGAACTAACTGCATTAATTTTGTTTTGTGAAAACCGCAAACAGCCTCGCCCAGGATTGAAATACGGGTCATCGACTCCATTGTCTTACGCTTAGTGCACTTCTATGTAAGTATCTGTCTAATTCATGATATAACATTCCTACGACCCAAAGCCAGTATTTTCGTGGATCTAAGAGGGATCGAACTGACTGCATTAATTTTGTTTGGTGAAAACCGCAAACAGCCTCGCCCAGGATTGGAATACGGGTCACCAATTCCATTGTCTTACGCTTAGCGCACTACTGTGTAAGTCTCTGTCTAATTCATGATGTAACCTTCATACGACCTAAAACCAGTATTTTCGTGGATCTAAGAGGGATCGAACTGACTGCATTAATTTTATTTTGTGAAAACCTCAAACAGTCTCAGCCCAGGATTGGAACACGGGTCATCAATTCCATTGTCTGTGTAAGTCTGTCTAATTCATGATGTAACATTCATACGACCCAAAGCCAGTATTTTCGTGGATCTAACAGGGATCGAACTGACTGCATTAATTTTGTTTTGTGAAAACCGCAAACAGTCTCAGCCCAGGATTGGAACACGGGTCACCAATTCCATTGTCTGTGTAAGTCTGTCTAATTCATGATGTAACATTCATACGACCCAAAGCCAGTATTTTCGTGGATCTAACAGTTATCGAACTGATTGCATTAATTTTGCTTTGTGAAGCCTAGTAATAAATATCACTTTTGGGCCGGGCCCTGTTTCTGGAAGGACAGAGTTTCATTATCTTTCCATTATAGGATTTTAGGCGAAAACTTAACCCAGCTTCCAAATCAAATAATTTCCAATTTTCTAGCCAAAAGCATCAACGATTTAACATTAAAGAGCTATTTATTGAAAACTAACAGATGATTACGGATTCGATGGAGAGAATTTGATTCAATAAATACGTAAAGATAAATAAATATTTTATTGAATAAAATAAATCATTTAACTCAAATCATTGTTTTCATAAACAATAAGATATTTGAAAAATTCAATCTTATTTTTGCTGAAATGTCAAATTAGAGCAATAAAAAATCTCAAGTATTGTTTACTGCACATTACTGGCTAATTCTGTGAATTAAAATTCAAGGTCTGTACCAGTTGCAGGGCAGAAACTGCTTTATTTACATATCATAGTAATTTGATTTTAATTTCTATTAATTGCGATAATTTATTTATAAAACTCGCAAAATGTCCTATTGAAAATATATAGCTGAATGCATTAATTTTTTTATCGTTATTATCGATTTATAAAGAGGAATATGCGGATTAAATATGCATGTTATTCAATAACTGTTAAATTAAACAATATAAAAGGCGCATTGATATCTACAGAGTATAAGTATTGTCGAAGACCAAGATTCTTTGATATATTCTGCAGTTAATTTTTATTATAAAATGCTACGTAATACGAGGTGTGTCAGAAAAGTTCCAGTATGTCAGAAAAGTTCGATGCGAGCGGCAGACAGGGGCAGATAATCAACCAGCATGTCTACAAAGAGACACTGCGGCGTTTGCTTCGATCAGTGCGCGAAAAGGGGCGAGAGATATGACAGGACAATTCGTGGGTGCTTCACCCTGACAACGCATCTGCCCACACTGGCCCAGAAGAACATTACTGTGCTGGCGCAACCTTCTTACTCGCTCTGCGAAACTCTTTTCAACGGCTATGGTTGTATTATTCACTTCCAAATATGTCTTTAATCAATTAATTTTCTTGATTAAATCATTACAATTAACACTGATGATACTTTTTGGTGAAACTTAAGTAGGTTATCTATGTGTGTGTATAATGTTGCGTACTGTCAGTGATTTAAGAATGCCGTTATAGCGTTTGCCTGCCCATCATGGGATGGACTAGAGTCCAAAAGAGTTACTTTGCCATCAGGGATTCGCCACTAGCTGGCATTACTGCCGGGTTATTCAAACTCAGTCCGGGAGGCCATCTCTCTCTCTCTCTCTCTCTCTCTCTCTCTCTCTCTCTCTCTCTCTGGACTAGACGAGTGGTGTCTCTGTCCATTAACGTGGGGGCCTTGCCACACTTTTAGACTCGTACCCATGTGTGTACATACCCCTGTATAGACCCTACCACATGGGTCATGCACAACTAAGTGACTCCTATATTCAGTAAGAACTCTTTCTTACTTCCCATAGACTTTCCTCTTCTCTGTTTGTATCTTGTTATAGATGTCATGTTCCATGTGCTCAGACAATAAAGTCTGTACTTTTGTTGTATTGTACCTCTTTGTATTATAGTATGTATATATTACCCAGCGTTAGAGACTTCTCCGAAGCCTTCTAACGTATTAAAAGAACCAGTTTTGGCCATTAAAGCAAAAACTACACACATAATTATCATACTGGTATAACGGGATAGATATTATAGCCATATATAATAGAAAATGGATGCATCCCAAAAGATCTTTTTTATGGTGAATTAGCAAAAGGCTCCTGATCGGATTTAAATATGTCTGCAGGAGAACTATGAGACTATGCCATATTGACACATGGGAGGTAGATGCAAAAAATAGAGGCCTGGCGCCTCAACGTTAAGCAAGGCACGGAGAAGGGTGAGGCAGAGAGGAGAGTAGCCTCGACAGAAAAGAGAACCAGAAAGAGAGAGAAAAGCCAGCAGCCACAGAAAGCATCACACTTTGTGTGCATTCAGTGCACCAAAGACTGTCACTCAAGAATTGGCCTGCAGAGTCACTTGCACAGATTCAGATGATTCTTTTATTATTTTGGACACTACGCCATCGTTCTTAGTGGACGGAAAGGATCCAATAAAAAATTAACAATTATAGCAATAGTAGTATCGTGATATATTTATGTTGATACTTTTGAATAAGACTCATAAAGAAAATTAACTGTATTTGCTGAGTGTTAAAGAAATATCTCATTATGATTTTAGAATAAATTACTATTAAATATATATTTATACATACGAGTCTATGTTTTGTGCCGATTATGTATCGTTCCAATTTAATATCTGGGTTGAATATGCAACAAAAAGCCAAACATATATTCATACATTTACAATATTGATTAAATATATTACAGACAATGATATTGATTTTGATACAGATTAATCGATTTTGTTTTATTGGCGTAGCGAATTTTATACTTGCGTTTAAAATTCGCAAGCTATAAATAAAAAAGTGCTCACCAATGTTCCAGTGTGTGTATGGGTCTATATGTGTATGTATAATGGAAGCGCGTGGTGTAATGGTTAAAGTCATAGGAAATGGACTCGTCGCCACAAGTTCAAATCCTGGATGTGGTAGTTGCATTTCACTTACCGCTAATACCCTTGAGCAAGGTATGAACCCTACTCTCCCTCCAAATAAATAGTAGGGCAGACTGGGCTTGGTTAGGCGACCGGTCTAGGGGAAGGAAAACTCTGAATTCAAACCTGTTGAACTCCGCTTAAGAAATTGACCCTGTGTCACATCCTACTCGTGCGGAGGGGTTGGTAGATATATATATGTGTATGTTTCTGTGTATGTGTAAGTGTGTTTATATACACAACTGTGGTTTACTATTCACCTAGTCAATCAGTTAAGATTATCCTCTACCATTATGTATACTAGTGAAATATATGCACCTTCCGCGGGCTAGTATTTAAGTTTTAATGTAATAAAATATTATATCAAATTAAAAAGGCCAAGGAAACTAAATAAGAATACTGATAAAAAGATTTGAAACAGGGGGGCTATAATGGAACACTTTTTTCAAAAAAACCCACTCATCTTTACGGTCTGTTAAGAACTTTGAACTTTTTCACTTTGTATCATTTTGTAAACTTGTTCGTTTGTGTTCATCAATTTATATATTTATCGTTCTTGTTAATTCCATCGTTCTTGTTAATTCCATCGTTCTTGTTAATTCCATCGTTCTTGTTAATTCCATCGTTCTTGTTAATTCCATCGTCCTCAGGTTTTCCTTCATCGTTGCCTTATTTAGTCGTTTATTGTTTTCTTAGACCGTCTTGGTTAAGCTATCTGTTAAGTTACGCAGTCTAACAATACAGAATATCAACCCTAGTTGTCTTATTTTATGCGGAAGACGTTTTCTTTTATTCATTCGTGTTGGGTATTCAATTTACTAGCAAAACTTAACTATTCAACACATGACACTACAACCAATCCAGCCTGGGAACAATGTCAATGCAGGGGTGCTCCACATTACCCAACGCTGCAATATGGAACTTCAACATTAAATGCAGTTTAACGTCATAACCAGGACACTAAGACCCTCAGCCACCGACTTCTAGCGCACATGTGATTAAAAAATCCTAACAGATACTATCACCCCAGGTCTCAGTGGACCTGGGAGTAATGAAAATACAAGGTTACTCCACACTACCCAAAGCTCAAAATGGAACTACATCATTAGATGAAGTTCAACGTCACACCCTGAATACTGGATTGACTGAAGTTAGCTTAAAACTACATATCAAAATGTCTTGATGGTAAGGGGATGAGCGCGCCTAAGCGATGCCGCTAATCTGTTTCAATCGAACATAATGAAAAGATGAAAAGAAGAAAATAAAGAAAAAAAGTTAAATCAAGATTGTTATACAATTTATCTATTGAACTATTTCGCAATAGCTATTATTATTAATTATAAAATGTTGTTATAATTAAATTATTATACTGTGGTATATCCAGGTCCTGCTAGTTTTCTATCATTACCAATGTTTAAAACCACTGATACCTAATAAAAGTAATATTATTTTATTTCATCCTGTCTATATTGAAACGTGGATAAAGGTAAGGATCTAACAAATTCAGAAAAACGAAAAATTACAGTTTTTGAGCGAAGAAATGTTCACATTAGTGATATTAACGGAGCTTTGCAGAGATCAGCGAATAATAAAGAAGGCTATTGAAAACATAACTAATTTGAGAGATCTAAGCAAAGGAAAAGGATTTGGGAACATGCTACCTCTAAATCTGAAAGGGACGGGTCAGTTGTTGACTTAATTGCTAATTACGACTAATTAAAACCAATTAAACTGATTTTTTTAAAACAATGAGTAGTCCTAAAACCAAGGAATATCTGAGTACAAATATTGTGTCCCTAACATAAATAAATAAAAATCCTTTAGGAAATGAAAGTTGATAATCTCAGCTTTAGTATAATAATAATAATAATAATAATAATAATAATAATAATAATATGTATATATATATATATATATATATATATATATATATATATATATATATATATATTGAATAGTCTTATATCCAGTGTTTTGTGAGATTACAGAAGTATGGGATATAAAGGGGCCCATCACTATCAATTTCATTGAAAAAAAGGTGCAACTGTATAAGAAATGTATTCTTATTGAAAACTCCTTAAGCCAAATTCGTCTTATTTATTGAATGACCCTCCTATATGGTAGAGCGTATTTCAGTTCACACAATAAAGAAAAGGCTCAGAGCTGAATAAGACAATTTGCTCTAGTAATACTGTACGACCATTGAAATTGAACCGGCTGACGTAATCTTATTATAATGGAGATTGTGGGTTTGTCTGTCTGTAACCGAAACTATATTACTATTCAAGTCACAATTCCCTTTGTTATTTACATCACATTCTCCATGATTTTATTTTTTTATTTAAATCTCAATTATTAGTAAAATTGTTTTACATCATTAAGACTGTTAACAATATCTACATACTAATAACATGCAATTATATTTATATATTCAACGAAATAGCGGTTTACAGTGTAAATGGGAAGGCTAATTTGCATATTGATCTTAAAAAATTTGATTTTAATAAATATAGGCTTAGTATTATTGATTTCTAATTGTTTGGTTTTATCTTAATAAATATGAGCAAAATCTCGGGGATAAATCTTAACAGAAATCTATTAACATAAAGAAATAACTGTAATTTTATTCTTTTCTTCCTATTTTAACTAAATAGTTAAATTAGGAAAATTTACCACTGAAAGACGGGAGTAAGGGAAAATGGTGGAACAGTTAGTTTCAAAGTTGTTCTATTTTCCGATTATACCCCCTCTGTTCCAAATATTTTTATCTGAATTCTTATTCAGTTTCATTAGCCTTTCTAATTTAACATGATATTTTATTATATTAAAACTTAAATACTTGCACCCGGAGGGTGCATATATTTGCTAGTAAACATAACAAAATCAATGGATAATGGATTGATGGCTATTATCTAGAAGAAGGGCCACCATATTTAAACGCTAAGGGTTCAATGTCGTATCATATGTATTTTTTTATTTGTTTATTATATATGTTTATAAATTTAATTACATTTGCTTATCAACCGAATTCTTATTTCTTATTTGTGCCGCCACCCCAGCTAAAAAATGGACCATTCCATTTTTATGATAAAGAAATAAAGGGAAGAAAAAAACCTGTTGTAGAGAAAAATATAATGAGAAAGCAAGAAAGAAAATAGTGGAAAGATAGAGGGAGAGGATGAACGCGCGGAAGCGATGACGCTAATCTGTTTCAAACGAACATAATGAAAAGTTGAAAGGAAGAAAATAAAGAAAAAGGAGTGAGAGAGTTAAATCAAGATTTTTTAACATTTTACATATTGGACTAATTCGCAATAGCTGTTAAGTAAACATATCAAATACTGTAATAATTAGTGTTATAGGTGATATACCCTATAGACTAATGGAATGCGCCGACGGTTACTATAAGTAACAGGGACAATTATGGCTTGTAGAGTAAGCCAATGCGAGTCAGCTCATGACTCTATTGTCGGACGTATTTCCCACTTCTCTGTACTGTAATTGTCTACTCTTTTGTTAATACATTTTCCTACATTTGTTACCCGTCGTTTTGTTCTTATTTGACCCCTTAAAACAATTAGATTATCATACTGTGATATATCCACAGGTCCTGACAGTTCTTAAATAATGTAATTATCTGATCAACTGGTCTACTTGACTTTGCTGTTGAGCCTGTTCAATACTTCGATGGGGGACCATTTAAGCAACAGAAAGTACTGCAAGAAACTCAATATCAAAATGTCTTGATGGTAAGGGGATGAGCGCGCATAAGCGATGACGCTAATCTGTTTCAACCGAACATAATGAAAAGATAAAAAGAAGAAAATAAAGAAAACAGAGTTAAATAAAGATTGTTATACATTTTACCCATTGAACTATTTCGCAATAGCTATTAAGTAAACATATCAAATGTTGTTATAGTTAAATTATCATACTGTGATATATCCAGGTCCTGCTAGTTTTCTATCATTACCAATGTTTAAAGAGACCAACGGAGATAAATATCAAAATGGTGAAGGTAGATTGCAAAATGTTGGCATTGCAGTCTCGGAAGACTATATAATTCTTGTTACAGCGCCTCCTGTGACTGTGAAGTCCGATTTTCGAAAAAAAATTATCGGCCAAGGATATCACATGGGAAGGTTGTCCCTGAAGATGTTGATGTGCCGGTGCTTTACTGCGGGAAGTCAGCAGTTACCGGTTATAAGACCATTTTCGTTTTGTGTAGAGTTGGGTGCCAGGGGCGATCTCCGTCGGTGGGAGAGATGTGTTCATCTCACTAGACAGCTACCGCCCACCTCAAGGTGGGTAGCCCTCAGATATCTAGGTGCTGTCCCGCCACAACCCGCCTCCTTCATTGGGTGCATCGAGCTAAGGGATTTATCCTAACAAGCAGGTTGTAAACATATGCACCAAACAAAACTAACAAAACGCCAAATCTATCTATTCCAGTTTTTTCTTTCTTTCTTTCTTTCTATCTATCTATCTATCTCAGTTTTTATCTATCTATCTATCTCAGTTTTTATCTATCTATCTATCTATCTATCTATCTATCTATATATATATATATATATATATATAATATATATATATATATACATTTTTATATATCTACCTATCTAACTCAGTCTTTATCTAACTATCGATCTCAGTTTTTATTTATCTATCTATGTATCTATCTATCTCAGTCTCTATCTATCTATCTATCTATCTATCTATCTATCCCAGTCTTTATCTATCTATCTATATATATGTATATATATATATATCCATCTCAGTCTTTATCTCTATCTATCAATCTATCTATCTATCTCAGTTTTTATCTATCGATCTATCAATCAATCTATCTATCTATCTATCTCAGTCTTTATCTATCGATCTATCTAGCTATCTCAGTCTTTATCTATCAATCTAACTTTTTAAAGGATAAACCTTTTAATAGACCTTTTATGCGCATGCGCTGTAGACTTATTCATAACGATTGATTAATTCATTGATCAGATTGCGTAATCAAACATCTATAATTTAACTTTTATTAAACAATTAAAATGAGATTTAAACACGTTCAGCGATCGTATTTATTTTGAGAGGCTATTAAAATTTCCATCGCTGGAAATCCCCTCCATCTTTTACGAATGTAGCCATAAACGCTGGAAGAATCGTTATGTATTCATGAGACGAGATACCTGTGATCGATCTACTCGGTCTGCTATCTTCAAATTTGCCCTACGGGACAGTAAACTCTGCGATAAGACTTTTATATCCTCGCAGGATTAATAAGTTTTCAAAGTTCGATCTATGGCCAGATAGATGAACATTTGAACATATCCAAACATACGTATGGGGAAAAATTACTAATATGTATGTGTGTCCATAGTCAGAAATATAGGTGGAACAAAATATTGGTTTTACAAGGACGTGGAAACAAAGCCAAATACGGATGCTCACAAAATCAGACAGGCAGATATTTAGCTTCATAATGTGAATAACCCGTGACAGATCTCTACTCTCTCTCTCTCCCTCTCTCTCTCTCTCTCTCTCTCTCTCTCTCTCTCTCTCTCTCTCTCTTAGTATATATATATATATATATATTATATATATATATATATATAAACAATTTTTTTTGTGATGAAACAAAGAAAATACAGTGCTCAATCACAAATTGTGAGAGCTAATATTTATTTAATTTGCTGAGTTTTTATAGATCAATGTTTATTATAAACAGCTACCTCGGTTTCATGCTACG
>CM042158.1:35753721-35788721 GCA_023376005.1 Doryteuthis pealeii | reverse complement strand
TGTTTGCTTTTATCTTAATGAATATGAGCAAAATTCTCGTGGATAAATCTTAAAAGAAATCCATTAACAAGAGGAAATAACTGTAATTTTATTCTTTACTTCCTATTTTAACTAAATAGGTAAATTAGAAAAATTTAGCATTAAAACACGGAAGTGATGGAAGAATAAGTTTCAGCTGTTCTATTTCGCGACTATACCGCCCTCGATTTCAAATCTTTTTATCTGCATTCTTATTTAGTTTCATTAGCCTTTCTGATTTAATCTAATATTTTATTACATTGAAACTTAAATACGTGCACCCGGAGGGTGCATATATTTGCTAGTACTAATAATATTGTTAGATGTAAAATAAACGGTCTACCATGGTTTCAATCAAAAATTGATCTCGTCAGGACCCCAGTCTACATTAACCAAGTTGATGTAATTACTGCTCTATATTTTTTAATATTATTTACTGACGCCACTGCGACTGAAATGTTAAAGCGGCAATCGGATACTATATATATATATATATATATATATATATATATATATATATATATATATATATATATAATCCAAAAGTCCAGAGAAGAAATCTTCCTTACGACACAATAGTTTTATTTAAAAAACCTGTCGCAGTTTGAGAGCTCAATGTGTGATCTTAATGTTAGAGTCACAGAGCAAATATATAAGTAAAGAAATAACAAAAGACTCAGAGATTTAGCATTATAGTCTATTTCAGGCGAGAAACTGAAATAGACTATAATTCTAAATCTCTAAGTCTTTTGTTATTTCTTTACTTATATATATATATATATATATATATTATATATATATATATATATATATATATATCTTATTATAATGGAGATTGTGTGCTTTTCTGTCTGTAACCGAAACTATATCACTACTCAAGTCACAATTCCCTTTGTTATTTACGTCACGTTCTCCATGATTTTATTTCTATTTAAACCTCAATTATGAATAAACTTGTTTTACATTATTAATACTGTTAATCATATCTACAAATGAATAATATGCAATTGTACTTATATATACACTAAAATAGCAGTTTACAGTGTGAACAGGAAGACTAATTTGCATATTGAAATTAAAGATTTGATCTTAATAAATATGTGCTTAGTATTATTGATTTTTAATTGTATGGTTTTATCTTAATGAATATGATAAAAAATCTCTTCAATAAATCTTAAAAGAAATCGATTAAAGATAAGAAATAATTCAGATTTTATTCTTTACTTCCTATTTTAACTAAGTTATTAAATTAGGAAAATTTAGCAATGAAAGACGAGAGTGATAGAAGAGTAAGTTTCAGTTGTTCTATTTTTCGATTATACACCCCTCTGTTTCAAATCATTTTATTTGCATTTTTATTTAGTTTCATTAGCCTTTCTAATATAATATATTCTATAAATATATTCTATTACATTAAAACTTAAATACTTGCACCCGGAGGGTGCATATATTTGCTAGTATATATATATATATATATATATATATATATATATATAACTTCACTGAAGGCAACCACCACGATACTATGACTGTTTACAGCCAGAAAGTGTTACCAATAAAATCAGTCATTATCAAATAGGAACATAGATTATACCTAATGAAGCTTTCTGTTGAATCTTTCGTGTAGACCATGTAAATAACCACTTACCTAGCAGCGCAGTGTCCATCTAGATAATGGTAAATAAACAGCATGTTTATTTCACATAAGCTACTACAATAAAAAAAAGTTATTTTGCCCACGTTCAAAGTTCTGCTCTGACCGGAAACTTTGGTCAGAAACATCCTGTTATTCGATGGGGGACAAGATCCCATCAGATCACGGGCAACCTGGAATCCTCCCTTTTGTGGAAACATGTCCAGAAAAAAAAAAGGGGTATAAAAAATACAGCTCACCATTTTGTTTGATGTTTTTACTAGAAAATATATTAGAAGTGTGAAAACTGGTAAAGGAACGTTTCACGCTGATTATAATAGTGAGATTTCAATGTGTGAGTTTTAATGTTGTTCTACATGTATGAGTTAGTTGTAATCAATAGATTTGATTTTGTGTCTGCAGTTATTTAGTCTGAAGTAAAATAGTCATTCTAGCAGTTGTCAGTGTGTTAGGGTCCAGTAAATATATAGCATGTTTGCTTACGCAATTAGATTATGTCTCCCGCACCTTCTCTCTCGGTATGTTTGTCTGTTAGTCTCTATCTCTCTATATATATATCTTTCTCTCTTTTTCCACACACACACACACACATACACACACGCGCACACGCATACACACGCACACACACACACATATATATATATACATAAATTTTCTCCTGATGATGACCCATGGTCGAAACTAGTGGAGAAAAATAAATAATATAAAATAAAGATTCCTGCTTTTCTTATCACTTTTATTCAATGGCGCTTGGTAACTTCCAGTCTGTTTGTCTGTCTCTCTCTCTCTCACTGTCTCTCTCTCTCTCTCTCTCACTCTGTGTCTCTCTGTGTCTCTCTGTGTCTCTCTGTGTCTGTGTCTGTGTCTCTCTCTCTCTCTCTCTCTGTGTCTCTCTCTGTGTCTCTGTTCCTCTGTCTGTCTGTCTGTCTCTGTCTGTCTGTCTGTCTCTCTCTCTCTCTCTCTCTATATATATATATAACAGTTCGGGTAGCGAAGGCATAAAGTCAATGACATTTGTTAGATTTCAGTTTCTGGCCTATGCGATTTTCATAACAAATATATATATATATATATATATATATATATATATATATTATATATATATGTGTGTGTGTGTGTGTGTGTGTGTGTGTGTGTGTGTGTGTGTGTGTGTGTGAGTGCGTGCGTGTGTGTGTGTGGGTGTGGGTGTGTATTAAACATCGTATATATATTTTGAAAGCTTCTTTTTCCTCTATACATTTTAGACATTAATATCCCTGTAGTTCCACATTTACTGTAGCCTCTCGGTAACCATTTCTATAATCTATGCACCACCACTAATTTTCTTTATCTTTCTGTTTTTATTTTGTTTGCTCTGTCTGTCTATCTGTCTCTTTTCCTCTCTCTCTCTCTCTCTCTCTCTCTCTCTCTCTCTCTTCTCTCTCTCTCTCTCTCTCTCTATTTATTTATCACTCGCACCTTCTCTTTCTTTTCCTTTCCCGCCTTCCCATCATACTCTGTTCCCCTCTATCCCTTTTCTCCCCCTCTCTCTCTCTCTCTCTCTCTCTCTATCTCTTTCTCTCTCTCTCCCTATTTATTTATCACTCGCGCCTTTCTTTTCTTAATCTTAATCAATTATAAAAATTATTTTTTACTCTCGCCGTTTTTTCAGTAACAAAAATTAAATATTTACAAATAAATAATTACGATTTTATGTCAGATGTATATGTAAAATATTCAAAATAACCATTTGATTAATAATTGATAAATGTACGTAACATTATATTTGAGAGGGCCAGGACTAAGTTTGATTTAAAATTGTTTACTTGTTTTTATTCCTTTTATAAATTTGATTATTTTACTTACTTATAATAAAAACCCTCTGACACTGAATTTCAATTCAACCCCACCTCAGGAAAAATCTTTTAAAAAATTTAAATTTTACACCGCCCGGAGTGTGCTATTTTTGCTATTTAAGTAAATAGATATTTTCCTTTAAAAAACGTTTCCACTCAAAAATTTGGATTTTAATGTTTCCGGTACTTAAGTAATAAAAAGGCAAAATGTAAAAGCCACTTAAAATTTTCGAGAAAAACAATTTCCTTTTATTTGTCAGCCACACCCTTAATTAATAACATTGATTTTTAAATTAATGAAGGAGCAACAACATGATGTTTACATGGAGAAACGGTTATTATTTACCTTTTTAAAGCAAAAAACAGCGATACCTTGACTTACGAGTTTAACTCTTTTCGATCGTAACGCAATTCCCTCGTATATCAAAACGATTTTCCCCATTCAAATAAACTGAAAAGCCATTAATCCGTTCCCGACACCCGCCCTGAAACAAGCTATTTTTTGTTATGTTTTATTCAAATAAGAAACAATTGTATAAAAAAGCATAATAAAATAGAATGTTATGAATTATGTAGTATGTTTTAATGATTTATTTATTGATATTTTCTTAGGACTAAAAGTTTGGAGATTAAAATGATCTTAGAGAACTTATTAACATAAGCGTATCTGAAGCTCACTCGTAACTCAAATAGTAATTTATAAAGCAATAAACTGATGAGTGCCAGCTGGAAAATCGTGTAAGTTGGAGAACTTGGAAATCAAGGTACCACTGTATATAAAAATGTATAGATATATATATATTATATAACCACAGTATATACATATATATATATATATATATATATATATATAGAGAGAGAGAGAGAGAGAGACAGACAGACAGACAGACAGACAGAGAGAAAGAAAGATGGAGAGACGTAGACATGAAGAATAGACAATTAAAATAGAAATGTTTATTTTTAAAATTTTATTTGCCGATTCATATTTTATAAATTCTGTCGGTAAAAAGATTATACATATCCACGATATATATATATATATATATATATATATATATATATATATATATATATATATATATATATATATATATCAAAAAGGTATCGAGATTTTTGTACGTTTTGACAGAACTTGTATTCTGAAAAAACAACCAACCTTTTATTCAATATTTTTTTCCGAATACAAGGTGGGTCAAAATGTAACAAGTTTAAAGCTGTATTGATCAAGATAAAAATGAAGAATGAATGGAACATTTTTTTTTTCAGAATACAATGTGTGTCAAAAAGTAAATAGAATCTCGATACTTTTGACACACCTTATATATATATATATATATATATATATATATATATATATATTATTAGCAATTTTTCTATGTCTTAATTTGAAAAGATAAGAGCATCATAGGAAATGCTGACAAACAACTACGTTGGGTGTAGGTTTTTACGTGTTCAATCTCGGCCGGGTTCATTTAAGCGAGGTAGTATGTACCCGAAATCCTCAATGATCTAACAAACATCAATGTTGATGCATCCAACCGTATCCTAAGATACGGTTGGATGTAATTTGCAAAATAGCTCGTAACTCAGGAAACTCATAAGATGAGGCATTCGTAAGTCAAATATATATATTTGTTAATGTATAAGTAGTAACTTACCGGTGGGTATGAGTACGATCGTTGGAAGCGCACAGTATCCAGAGGTTAAGATTGAGAAAAAAACAAATACAAAGTGCTCAGTACAATGTAGAGCAAAAATTTATTTTAACAATGGAAAGGAGTAACCTACTCGAGTTTCATCGTTTGATTCTTCAGGGTTACATTAGTTAAATTAATCGAGTTTTCGATTAATCTTAGATGGTATAATACATTTTTTGTGATTACCACACGTGAGCTTCGGCTTTTGGTTGGTCCCACGTTAAAACGAGACCTTGTGTCCTGCTCTCATATGTGGGATGAGAGGCAAATACTTGTAGATAAGACCAACACTATGCCTGTGTATACCCAATCTTTCAGGTAACCCCACACGATAGCGAAACTGAAAGAAAGCACCCGTAGAGAGATAACAGCTATTCCAATGGATATGCTAAACTGCATTTAACGTGATATGAGAAATCGATCTCTCAAATGATTTTGTCAAGGTCATAATATTCAAATCGTAGATTACATCTAAAACGACTGTCTATCAGTTATACAATAAATACACTTAGTACTCTGTGTCCCTTTTTTTTATCTGAGAAAATAACATTTAAAATGTGTCCCATCATTATGGTCCAACCTGTACATTATACATTTTCATTTATGTTCATGTGACTTTTTATGGGATAATATTTTTGTTATGGAAACATGTAAGCCAATAAATTTTCTGGTTTAGAGGAAATAGTCATTTCGTTGATTAACCGAATGATTGAAATTACATTCTTCTTTTTTTGTTCGGTTACGACACAATATCTTAGCACAGGTCTTCAAACTTTTATTTCTTTAAAGGGAAATAAATACTTTCCTATTTTTAATGTAATTTGGAAGATATACCGAATAGAAAATATAATCCTAAACTATAAGGCTCAAACGGCAATAAAGATTATTACTATTCCGATCTCCATACCTCTGAATGTACGTGGCGTGTATAAACTGACTCATCTAATGCATTGAAGTTCAGTAAATAAAATGGCCGATCAACAAGCGTGAACTCTTTTTTTTTCTTTCTGTTTTTTCTTTTCTCTGTATACATAAATTTGGAATAGTTTCTTTCTCGTAAATCAAAAAAAAATCCCAAAATTTCACAATTGAAATTTATTTTTGCACATCCCCGTTAATATTTCCACCCCAAACAGTTTATTTTCTTTCATACCTGATAGCTGTTTATCTTATTCATATTTTTAAGAATATATTTAGAGCCGGCTAAAAAGTTCGTAGGTAGGACAATTGGACACATAATATAGTGAATGAAGGCATTGGGTTAAGACGGTTCTAAGTGACAGTCATCTCGAGGCTACAGGTTCAATCCTGGTCAAGGACGACAGTAACATAGAACAGTAATTAACACAGGTTAACACCTGTACCTCGGCTATAGTTAGCGGAATGAGAAGAGGGTATCCACGTGGATTGAATAAAGGGTTGGGTTCAAAGTTCCGTGATGGTTCTCGATTACGACAAGAAGGTTCTCGAGTTCGAAAAGAAGGTTCCGAGTTCGGGAAGGCTTCCGAGTCCAAAAAGAAGGTTCTTTAGTTCGATAAGGCTCTCGAGTCCGACAAGAAATACCTGAAGAAGGCCGGAGGGCACATCGGTCGAAACGTTGTACATATAACAATGAAGATGAGGACAATAGTTCGAATAATTCAAATAATACTGAACAAGTTTCATGTATTATCTGTGCACATAATTATTGAAATTAATTTCTGCTTTTTATTATCAATCTAACTAGAGTGTGATGCATTTATGGATTGGATACGAAAGACACGAGAAAAAAGAAATCTTCTTTGTTCATACCGGTAATGGGGACATTTCAAATCAATTTTTATTAATCAACCGGGGAAACTGATTTCACAAAACCAAAAATTAGTCTACTTATAAATATTTATGCCACTAGTTTGGATACCAAACAAGACCTATTAATTTTAAGTTATAGAATTAAAGCAATTTACATTTTGGTTATACAACTTCAATGTTTTAGTCACGTTACAATAAATATTGTAGATCGTAATAGCCTTTTTGACCAATTAATATTTCATTTGAAATATTGTTTTATAAGAAAATTAAGTTTTTTGGACAGTTTTGATTTTTAGACTGCATTCTGAATCTCTCTCTCTCTCTCTCTCTCTCTCTCTCTCTCTCTCTTTATATATATATATATATATATATAGAGAGAGAGAGAGGAAGAGAGAGAGAGAAAGAGGGTGGAGAAAAAGAGAAATATAGAGAGGAAGGTTGTCTACAGAGGCCTAACAAAAAGGGTAGAGGCCACCCGAAATATTGGATGTACTAAAGAAGATCAGAACCAATTCAAACTTGATACTTTTGAATTTTGTTTTTTGTTCTTATATTTTCCGATGTTTTTAATGTAAACACAAACGTTCCAAATAACACACACACAAACTCATATATATATATATATATATATATATATATATATATATATATATATATATATATATTGTCTGGTCTTGGTAATATGATTCAATTAGAAAACACGTATCAAAGAATAAAAATGTATGAAAAAAAAGTTTGATTAAAGAAAAATAACTTATTTTTCATTAAATGACACTGTCAGTGTCATATAATTTAAACTCCAATATTTTTCTTCTGTTGACCGTAGCCTGTATAGACATTTTTTAATTAAATATAACTCATATTTTATGTTATATATAATAAATATACTTTACATATAATACACACTTCAACTTGTATTTTATACGTAAATAATTTCTTCTTCTTCTTCTTCTTCTTCTTCTTCTTCTTCTTATTATTATTATTATTATTATTATTATTATTATTATTATTATTATTATTATTATTATTATTATTATTATTATTATTTACTCCTTTTGAGTTTTCACATCAGTGTTAACTGATAGTCTTTCACTGGAGTCTGAGTGACAGCAAGTCTACTCAGGTCTCCAGGACTCTTCTAAGTATTCTGGCAGATTGCAGCAGTGCAGTGTTCTGAATGGTTTCAATTCTTCCTCTGATTTCCAAACTTTCCAAACCCTTTTCCAATCCTTTTTGGACCGTTCCCAGTGCACCAACTACAATTGGTATAACTTTCACTTTCATATTCCATAACTTTTTCAGTTCTCTGCCGAGGTCCAGATATTTGTCCATTTTTTCATTTTTCTTTAGCTTTACCCTGTGATCTTCTGGAACTGCAAAATCCACCAGTTGACAATTTCTTTCTTTTTTGTTTATCAACACTAGGTCTGGTCTTCTTGCTGGGATAAGTTGATCCGTTTTTATTTCAAAGTCCCAGAGAATTTTATGCGTTTCGTTCTCAAGAAAAGATTCTGGTTTATGCATATACCATTTTGTTGTATGGTCAAAATTTAATTTTTTGCATAACTCCCAGTGGATCACCTTCCCAAATTATTATTATTATTATTATTATTATTATTATTATTATTATTATTACTATTACTATTACTGTAGCTCACGCTGATGATTTGTTTTGAGTTATTGTTTTTGTTATCGTCATTTTTGTTGCCATTTTTCTAATAAGACTCCCTACAAAAACACCAATAATAATAATAATAATAATAATAATAATAATAATAATAATTGATAAATTTTATTGCCGACGGAAAATATAAGTTTTCCAGCGTCTCCTCAAATATTACCCCCGATAAATCATATCATATTTCTCTTGATTTTTTTTCCCTATTTTTTTTGTTAAAACATAGATTGTAAAGATCTTTGTCACGAAACACGTCCATTTTTATAGAAATTGTATGTTTTTTTCTGGAGATTTATAATAGCAAACATAAAATCGAATATGAGCAAAATCTGTTCAGTAACCACAATCGCCTTTGTCGAAATTACGATGAGTAATGTGTCGTCTGCTTGCAACCAAAATATATTCTAGATTCACTCAGATAAAGGGGATTAAGAGATCTCGAATAATATGGTAGATATGACGTTTTCGTCTCTTTTCAATAGGATATACTGCGTCATATACCCAAGTTTGACCAAAAGGAAGGAAAACATTGTGATATGATCCGAGGGGAGAGGGTTGGCGTTGAGATCGTAAAATTTAATTAACTGACCTCTCTTTGACCAGATCTGAGTCCAAGACGGCAAGGCAATAATCTTCGGATTATGTTAGTCTTGATTCAGATTGATCTAAATAAGGGAACGTTAAATTCTGATCAAATAGAGTGGAGCGGTTTATTGCGAAAAGGGGAAAAAGAAACAAAATGGAGAATACAAAATGGTGGAAAGGGAGAGAACTTAGTTTAGTCAGTAGATTACGTGCCTGTAAGGAGTTACAAGGTAAGAAATAGAGGAAGTAAAGAAAGAGACAGCGAAAGAGGAAAGATAACTTATTCGTTGATGAATGTCATAGTTCTATTTTAAAATACCGAATGAAACGGAAAGAGAGTAGGGGACAGAAAGAATATCAAAGTAAATAGTAATATTGAAGGATCGGATTAGAGTTAATATTTATGTGAATATTTCTGCACACAATCATACAGAAATGCATCATGATTCAAATAACTTTCCTAATTCTTATGAGATTCTTCACGCTAATAGATTTCATGATGTTATGTTTAGTTTGGATTATTTCTTTAACTGCATATCAACTCCTTTTGGCTTCTTTAATGTCAACATTTGATTTATCTATAAATATTAAATTATAATAATAACTATACTAGCAGGACCTGAATATATACAGGAGTATGATGATTTAATAATTACACCGTCTGTTAAATGGTAAATAGAATCTTCATTATTTTTGCACAAAAAGCAAGACCTTTAATTGCATATCAACTCGTTATGGCTTATTTAATGTCAACATTTGATTTGTCTATAAATATTAAATTATAATAATAACTATACTAGCAAGACCTGAAGATATACAACAGTATGACGATTTAATAATTACCGTCTGTTAAATGGTAAATAGAATCTTCATTATTTTTGCACAAAAAGCAAGACCTTTAATTGCATATCAACTCGTTATGGCTTATTTAATGTCAACATTTGATTTGTCTATAAATATTAAATTATAATAATAACTATACTAGCAGGACCTGAATATATACAACAGTATGACGATTTAATAATTACACCGTCTGTTAAATGGTAAATAGAATCTTCATTATTTTTGCACAAAAAGCAAGACCTTTAATTGCATATCAACTCGTTATGGCTTATTTAATGTCAACATTTGATTTGTCTATAAATATTAAATTATAATAATAACTATACTAGCAGGACCTGAATATATACAACAGTATGACGATTTAATAATTACACCGTCTGTTAAATGGTAAATTGAATCTTCATTATTTTTGCACAAAAAGCAAGACCTTTAATTGCATATCAACTCGTTATGGCTTATTTAATGTCAACATTTGATTTGTCTATAAATATTAAATTATAATAATAACTATACTAGCAGACCTGAATATATACAACAGTATGACGATTTAATAATTACCCGTCTGTTAAATGGTAAATAGAATCTTCATTATTTTTGCACAAAAGCAAGACCTTTAATTGCATATCAACTCGTTATGGCTTATTTAATGTCAACATTTGATTTATCTATAAATATTAAATTATTATAATAACTATACGAGCAGGACCTGAATATATACAGCAGTATGATGATTTAATAATTACACCGTCTGTTAAATGGTAAATAGAATCTTCATTATTTTTGCACCAAAAGCAAGACCTTTAATTGCATATCAACTCGTTATGGCTTATTTAATGTTAAAATCTGATTCATCAATAAATATTAAATTATAATAATAACTATACTAGCAGGACCTGAAGATATACAACAGTATGATGATTTAATAATTACACCATCTGTTAAATGATAAATAGAATCTTCATTATTTTTGCACAAAAAGCAAGCTCTGGTGATAATGAATGTGTATATATATTTACTTTGTCGTTTTTTTTTTTCATTTTCGTAATTCCCTTTGGATATACATACATACATACATACATACACACCAACTTTCCTTTATATATGTACTACAAGTGGCTAACCATCATTGATTGGGTAGTGTGAGAACAAAAAAAAACTGATTTCTTTACTTTTGAGATGTACACATGCTGGACTTTTTAATTTGAATTCCAATGCTATTTCTATGTATATTACATTTTTAGATTTCTTTAAATATAAATCAGATCTTCCTAATTTTGCGCAAAAAGCAAAAACCGGTGATAGTCAATGTTTATATATATATATATATATATATATATATATATATATATATATATTTAGTCGTTAATTGGGACCATATGACCTTTAGGCACCCCTTTTGCTTTGCTGATTTATAAGTACATTTTTTTCATTTATACCGTCAACATCCGGTTGTTTGTTAGGGGTTAGGGTTAGGGGTTAGAGTCAGGGTTAAGATTAGGGTTTAGGGTTAGGGGGCAGTTTTATCATTTAAAAAAAACTCTAAAAATCGTCTAACAAACAACCTGATGTTGATGGTGTAAATGAAACAATGTACTTATGAATCAGCAAAGCAAAAGGGGTGCCTAAAGGTCATATGGTCCGTTAATTTTTTTTCTTAATTTCCTCCGGGCATACATACAAACATACATACAGACGCACCAACTTTATTTTATATATGTCTATATAGATTAGGATTTTGCAAACGCGTACGACTTTACTAAAATTAAAACACTTATATGTAACACAAAGAAAACTGAAAATTGCAAACATTTTTACTTAAGGGCTAATCATAATAGTCCAATATTTACAATGTACAATAATTTTGATTTAACTCTCACTCTCAATCTTTGTTTTTTCAATCTTTCATTTTTTCTTTATACCATTATGTTCATTGAAACAGATTAGTGTTATCGCTTCCGTGCGTACACACCCTCTATTTGTCTTTCTTCTAATCTCTTTCTTTCTTTCTTTCTTTTTACATTTTTTCTGTGTCGCATGTCTTTTTTTCCCCATTCTTTCTATATGATAAAAACGGAATGGTCCATTACTTAGCAGACGTAACGACATTCGTAAAAAATGAGAATTGGGCTGATAAGCGACACCAGAAAATCTGGAATTACTGTTTGCATTGCATTTCATCTTAGATGATTTGGACAGTATCATTTTTAACCAGAGGTTGTTGCAAGATGATAATGGTCTTATAATTAAGGAACACGAGTATAATCTCTATATATTTCTTGTTCCTAACATTCTCGGTTATAACAATTATCAATTTTGACTAAATTGTTCTTAGCTTTTTTATTATAACTAATCTAGTTTATTATTTGACAAGGCTTGAAAGAATAAAAAAGCCAACACAGGTTAAGCTCAGTCGTTAGAGCATATGGCCAGAAATCTTACGGTTCCGTGTTCGATACCGAACCTTCGCAAATTTGATTTAATTTTGTTTTTTCAACATAAAAACTTTCTTTCTGTATTTAATTCGTGTACATATGTTTCAGATTTTGAATCCTACCCAAGATCTATTTATTCATTTCATAAATATATATATATAAATATATAATATAATAATAATTTAAAGGCAAATACAATGCGTATGAAAAATAAAAACAATACGCATTGTATTTGCCTTCAAATTATTAATATATTATAACATACTTAACAATACCTCAAGCAAATTACCAATTACTTTTATATATATATATATATATATATATATATATATATATATATATATAATATATATATATATATATATAGAGAGAGAGAGAGAGAGAGAGAGATACATAAGAATTACAATGTACTTTTAGTCGGACAATTTCTGGACGGAATGGAAATTGGCAAGTGAAGAAACCGATTTTTAAAAAATAAAGAAAGAGGCTACTTAGCCGGCTCCGATCAAATATGCAAACCTGCTTTTAGGCTTATTTAACCGGTCCTCGTAAAATAGACAAGCCTACTTTTATGCTTATTTTACTGTCGCTGTAAATATTTCTTAGGCATGTAAGTAATGTTAAAAATAACAACACAGATTTAACACAAAAGTTTATTATGTTCATTAAAAATGTATATTTCATTATATCACACACACACACACACACACACACACATATATATATATATATATATATATATATATATGTATATATGTATATATATATATAATATATATATATATATGAAAAAGGTGGCTTAAATGTGAAATTGGTCACAATGGTTAGTTGATGCAAGTTTCACAATGATAAGATAGCGATAGTGAATATAACAAATATGAATTGCTCAATATGTGAGTAGGGCAAATTTATCATTATAAATGTACACCGTAATAACCTACTCGAGTTTCACCATGATGATCGTCAGGTTTAAATCCACTGAATTAATCAAGATATTGAATAATTACAGCTTGTTGCACGTGTGTATTTTTTGATAATCCAAAAAATACCAAAGATACACACGCAACCGGCTGTAATTAATTAATATATAGATTAATTCAGTGAATTTAATCCTAAATATCCTTATGGTGAAACTCGAGTAGGTTCTTACTGTGTACCATTTATAATATATATATATATATTATATATATATATATATTATATATATATATATTATATAGCAATAGACAGCCAAAGAGAGAGAGAGAGAGAGAGAGAGAGAAGAGAGAGAGAGAGAGAGAGAATTAAAGAGAGATTCTTATATATTTGTATGGAGATCTATATATATGCTCACAGATAGAGGTATATATATAATATATATATATATATATATATATATATGTGTGTGTGTGTGTGTAAGAGTGAATGTAAGAGAGAGAGAGAAAAGATAGAGGCTTATATTTATGTGAATATCCATATGTATTCACACAGAAATAGAGTGAATAGGGAAATACCCCGGTAAACCAAATGAAAGAGAGAGTAATAAATATATTTCAATAATGAAATAGAAAAAAATTCAAACAAAAATGGAGGAAATATATAAATTCCTAGCTAAACAACTATTTTTTATTTTATTTTGTTCGCCAAGTAAGAAAGACAAAGAGATATTTGTGCATAAAGCATTCTCGTACAGATGAACGATTTAAGTTATTATTCACAATTTGAATTATGAGCGAAATACATTTTCAAGGGTAATGTGATTTTCTGTGAACGATTCCCAAACCCCCTCGCGTTTTTTTGGTTTTTTTTTTTTTTTTTCAAAATCGTCGGTTGGTGAAAAGCCATCCCACCCCGTCAGACACCCACTCGCCATTCAGTTTGCTCAATGTCTTCATTCTATAATACCCCCCCCCCAACCACGTGACCTGCTCGAGACATGAGTCACAGCTGAGGCAACTAATCATCGGGAACGATTCTTAATATAAGATATCTTTACGATAATTTAGTTTATGTTTTTACAAATCTGCTTGGCAGGTTGTCATTTCTTGTTTCGGGACGGCAGAGAATCCGAAGAACTTTTCCCTCTTTGAATTATTCCTATTTCCAGACATTCGTCCCTCCCACTCCTATTTATCTATTTCTTTGCTGTTTGGTCTTTTCCTGATTTATAACTGCCGTAATGAGTCCCCCATTCGTTATATGTTGCCCCCTTCCGCCCCTTCTTACGAAACGGAGAGTGTAGTTAATATACGTCTGTCCATGTGAATGTTAACTTGTGAATGAAAAGCCAAGTTCAACCTTCCATAAAACATAATGCTCTTGGTGTGTCTATATCTGTCAGTCTATCTTTATATATATCGGTCTATCTATCTATCAAGCTGCATGCCTGACTGTTTGCCTAACTATCTATCTATTAATTTTAATATGAACATATAAAAGTCGTCAGGGTGGCCTAAAGTTGGTATCAGCCAATTAGCGCTAGACGAAGGAGATTCTTTTTGCGTATGAGGTGGAGCGTCACACCTACCATCAGCTCCTTACGTTATCGCACAGGTCCCTGTGCTACTCATACGCTGAGTTGGCGAGGGCTGGTATCGAACTAGGAACCTTGTGGTTTCTAGCCGAACACTCTACCGACGGAGATAACCTGGTATTATCTCGTTACTATTAGTTTCATGCTTACTGCAATCCTCAGACGAGAGACAAATGGTTGAGATTTTAAAAACGAGTAGTTTTTTATAAACACTAAAAAAAAAAATAAAAAAAAAACTTCTGTTTTTTTTAATCTCAACCATTTGACTCTTGTCTGAAGATTGCATAAGCATGAAACTAATAGTAACGAGTTAACAATATCCATAATATAATATATTATTGATTGTAACATCTGCTCTGCTATATTAGCATTGAGCACCTTTATATGCCAATACTTTTCTCATTCATTCTCTATTCATGCTATATTATATATACTAGCAAATATATGGACCCTCTGGGTGTAAGTATTTACGTTTTAAGGTAATAAAATATATAAAATTAGAAAGGCTAATGAAACTAAATAAGAATGCAGATGAAAAGATTTGAAACAGAGGGGAGTATAATCGAAAAATAGAACAACTGAAACTTATTCTTCCTTCACTCCCGTCTTTTATTGCTAAATTTTCCTAATTTAACTATTTAGCTAAAATACGAAGTAGAGAATGAAATTACAGTTATTCATTCTTGTTAATAGATTTCTTACAAGATTTTTCTCCGTGATTTTTACTCATATTCATTAAGATAAAAGCAAACAATTAGAAATCAATAATACTAAACACAAATTTATTAAAATCATTTTTTTAATATCACTATGCAAATTATCCTTCCTGTTCACACTATAAACCACTATTTTGTTGTATATATATGCAAATACAATCGTATGTTATTAGTATGTAGATATGGTCAATAGTATTAATAATGTAAAACAATTTTATTAATAATTGAGGTTTAAATAAAATAAAATCGTGGAGAATGTGACGTAAATGATTAAGGGAATTATGACTTGAGTAGTGGAATAATTTCGGTTACATACAGACAAACACACAACCTTCATTATAATATATATATATATATATATATATATATATATATATATATATATATATATATATGGCCACATTAAATTATTCAAATTATGAAATCTTTAAGTCCGTTACCCAAATGTGTAGATCTCATAATCAACATGAAAGGTAAGTAGACACATTCATGTCTTTCCCATGGGCATCGGCGTAAAGCCAACTTTATATCCACATGATTGAATCTGTGTGTGTGTGTGTGTGTGCGCGCGCACGCGTGCGTATCCATGTGTGCCTGTGCGTGCTTATAAAAGTTCGTTATGTTTAATCATGTCAAAATCTGTTGAGGATTTCCCGTGTGTATTAAGTAGCAACGTCGTTGGGGTGGCCTAAAGTCGGTATCAGCTAGTTAACAAAAGTGACTATCCCTTTTTCACTAGCGTTAGGAAAAGGAGATTGTTTTTGCCTCTATGGTGGAGCACCATTCTTACATCAGCACCTTACTTTACCGCACAGATCCCTGTGCTACTCATGCGCTGAGTATACGCATACGCACTTTCTTGGGTTCTGTGACTCGGATGAAAATAAATCATGAAACGACACTTGGTTACTCAGTTTCTCGCTTATGCGATTTTCAGTTCACTTGGTTTGAAAATCGTATATATATTTAGCGACCCCTACGCACGAGCAGGATGTGACACAAGGTCAATTTCTTAGGCGGAGTTTAACAGGTTTGAATTCAGAATTTTCCTTCTCCTAGACCGGTTGCCTAACCAATGTTAAAGAGTCCAGTATGCCCTACTATTCATCCATAGCTGGAGGGAAAGTAGAATTCATACCTTTCCCAAGGGGCCTAGCGCTAAGTGAAATGCAATTACCACGACCAGGATTTGAACTCGTGGCGACGAGTCCATTTCCCATGACTTTAACCATTACAATACGCGCTTCCTACTTTGAAAATCGTATAGGTGAGAAACTATCAGTAACCAGGGCCTTGTTGACTGCGTGTGTGTGTGTGCACGTATTTATAAAAATCTTGTTAAGTTTAATCACACCAAATTCTTTTGACTATTTCTCTTTAGTGTACATATATGACATTACCTCGCTTCTGTGATTCGGACGAGGATAGAGCATATTTATATTTAAGTTAGTGTATCGTGGACACAAAGTCAATGACGCTTGGTTACCGACAGTTTCTTGCCTATGCAATTTTGTCAGAAACTGTCTGTAACCAAGACCTTGTTGAATTCATGTCCACATGTGTGATCCTCTCTTCCAGTTGTGAGAGATAGTTAGTTAGATAGATAGATAGATAGATAGATAAAGAGAGACAAAGAGACAGAGAGTCAGAGAGATAGAAAGAGAGAGAGAGAGAGAGAGAGAGAGAGGGAGAGAGGGAGAGAGAGAGAGAGTATGTTGGGGGATTTATAAAATTTCGTTATGTTTAACCACGTCAAGTTCTTTTGAGTATTTCCCTTGGGTATACATATATGAAATTCCTTCGGTTCTGTGAATCGGAAAGCAAATAGAGATGGGGCATTTTATCATCAAATCTAGCAAGTGACAAAGGAAATGAAGAAAGATAAGTGATTACTCTATACAGACTATTTTATATTTGATATCTTTATTCATTAATGTCGATTACGCTGCTGTCGAATTCACCGTGAAATAAAAGATACAGTGGGGGATTAACATTCGGGTCTAAAAGAAATGAATTTGACGGAAATAAATAGCGGAAGTTATATAAAATAACAAATTTAAGAAAGAAAAAAAGATCCCTAAAAGTTTCACATGAATGGTTGAATGGGTAAAATAAATGTAATATAATTAAATGATCGACAAAGAGAAGGGGAAATGATGCCATTAATATGAATAATTGGATATGGTTTAAATTTTTTAGGGGCCAAATGGGAAAAAGAAAGAGAAATGATTAAAAGGAATCTATTCAATTTAGCTATAAGGAAGCATTTATTTAAATTATCTAGCTTCCATTTTTAGATGTACTGGGTTGCTTTTTTAAATCCTATTTCTGAAACATAGACATACGTTGTATATGCTTCTGTATACCTCGAGGTTATAAGGATGTATCTTACGTTGTATTTATCTTGTTCTTTGTGTACATTGTTTTTTGTATTTCTGTTACACTTACATACGTTGTGTATATTGGGTTATTATAAACTTTTGTTTATTAAATTATGGTGTCCCAGAAAAAGACAGGACCCACAAATTTTGCAGTTTAGGGTGAGGGTTAGGGTTAGGGTTGGGTTTAGGGTTTAGGGTTAGTTTAATTGGAAAATAAATAATAAAACTGTTAATTTTCCCATTAAACAAATACATTAGGGTTTAGAATTAGGGTTAGGGTTAGGGTTAGGGTTGGGGGTTGCCTCTCTGTCTCTCTTTATCTATCTATCTATCTATCTATCTATCTATCTCTCACAACAGGAAGAGAGGGTCAAACATATGGACATGAAGTCAACAAGGTCTTGGGGGGTAGGGTTTAGGGTTAGTTTAATGGGAAAATAAATAAATAATTTGGGTTCTGTTTTTTCTCAGTCAGCCTGTACAGGCTGACCCGGAGGCTGACCCAGAATAAACAGAACCCAAATTATTTATTTATTTTCCCATTAAACTAACTCTAAACCATAACCCCCAATCCTAAATCTCACCCTAACCCTAATGTATTTGTTTAATGTGAAAATTAACAATATATGCTTATGTATAGCTCACGATTCGTACGAGGTTATAGGGATGTATCTTACGTTGTTTTTATCTTGTTTTTTTAGTGTACATTGTTTTTGTATTTCTGTTACACTTACATACGTTGTGTATTTTGGGTTATTATGAACTTTTGTTTATTAAAAATCTAAATTATTACCGTATTTTCTATACCTCAAGATTTGTAGAAGGTTTTATGGATGCATCTGGCGTTGCCTTTTTAAATCCTTTATATTTCTGAAACACATACCTCTCTGTCTATCAACGGAAGGAGTCACTGTGGCGTAATGGCTGACGTGATGGACACTAATATCGTAATATTGGAGACAGTGGTCTAATGGTTAGAATCGTCGTTACGAGTTCAAATTCTGGACGAATCTACAATTCATATACCGCTAATACCCCGGGGGAAGGTATTAATCCAACTACTCTTCCCCAGCTATGGGTAAATAGTAGGGCAGACTAGGCTCTTTAAGCTTCGTTAGGCAATCGCTTCAGAAGAAGGAAAACTCTGAATTCAAACCTGTTGAACTCAGCTTGGAGAGGTCACTTCTAGAATAGGCTCAGACCTAATTAATGATCTATTTTCATTAATTTAATAAGTGAGTTCGAATTTCAGTAGTACTTTTACGGGCTGAACTTGAAAATCGGTCGGAAAATTAAAATATATTACAGGGTGACCCAGAAAAAACAGAACCCAAATTATTTATTTATTTACCCATTAAACAAACCCTAAACCTCAATACTAACCCTAACACTAACCCTAAACCCTAACACTAACCCTAAACCCTAACCCTAACCATAAGCCCTCTTAGTTAAAATTAACAGTTTTATTACAAAATTTGTGGGTTTTGTTTGTTTGTGGGTCACCCTGTATTCATAGTGACCCAGAAAAATCAGGACCCAAATTATTTATCTATTTTCCCATTAAACTAACCCTAAACCCCAACCCTAATCCTAACCCTAACTCTAACCCTAACCCTAACTCTAACAATAGACCCTAACCCTAACCCTAAATCCCCTAGTTAAAATTAACAGTTTTATTACTAACTTTGTGGGTTCTGTTTGTTTCTGTGTTACGCTAATTTTCCGACCGTTTTGCAAGTATAGCCCTTTTACGTTCACTCTCAAACTAATACCCATGCAAAATGTATAAGCTCCTCATCTCTGTGTGTTAAATAGCACCACTGCTGTATTTGTACAATAATGCTCTTAGCATTAAATAATCAAATAAGGTTGACATGTAATTAACTCAAGAAACCAAAGGAACATCTCTGTTTATCTATTTATCTATGTCTCAATAACTCTGCTTTTGTTTTTCCCATCTAAATTGATATTCAATGTATCTATATATGTATCAATCTATCAATCAATCAATCTATCTATCTATCTATCTATCTATCTATCTATCTATCTGTATGTATGTATGTATGTATGTATGTATAGGTCTGTTTGTTGTCATCTAACAGTTAACTAGATATCGCATCTATCTATCTATCTATCTATCTATCTATATATATATATATATATATATATATATATATTATATATATATATATATATATCTGTATGTATGTATGTATGTATGTATGTTTCAGTTTGTTCACATATAAGTTGTAGCTTGATATCCCATCAATCAATCTATCTATCTATTCAGATAGATAGATAGATCTCTATTTATCTATCTATCTATCTATCTATCTATCTATATATTATATATATATATATATATATATATATATATAATATATTATATATATATATATGATAGATAGATAGATAGTAGAATAAATAAATAAATAAATAGATAACTATCTATCTGTCTATCTGGCTATATGCATGTATGTATGTCTCAGTTTGTTTATCTAAGTTTTAGATAGATATCTTTCTTTATATCTTGGTTTGATTTTTCTCTTTATCCCAGTTGAAGTGATACTGTCCACGCGTTCGTATCCATCTCTCGCTCTCACCCTCTCTATCTCTGTCTCTGTCTGTCTCTGTCTCTGTCTCTGTCTCTCTGTCTGTCTGTCTGTCTGTCTCTCTCTCTCTCTCTCTCTGTATGTATGTTTGTACGTATTTCTCAGTTGGTTCTTTTAGCTAGATATCTATCTTTCTATCTTGGCTTGATTTTTCTCCTTATCCTATATGAAATGATGCTGTCCACGTCTTCATATATATAAATCAATCAATCAATCTATCAATATATCTATCTATCTATCTATCTTTTACAGATTATGGAAATTGAATTGAAAATAATTTCTTTCAACATAAATTATGACGGGTTCAATTAAATCAAGAGACTTCGTGTCTCTTTCTGATCCTCTTGGATAATAGCCAATAAAAACGCATCGACGAATAAAACAAAACAAAACAAAACAAAAGCCATAAAAATATATTGAATACTAAATGTTTCTATTATATTTATTTTTAAATAAAACCCCATTCATATCTTGATTCGTATAGCTTACCTTTATATTTGCAATTTCCTTTATGAATTATATTTCTATTATTTTTTCAATCATATCTGTTTATCTTTCCTGACTCATTCAGATTTTGCATCGTATAAAGATTCTCATTTTTCAGAATGTATTTTTGTATATTTTGTATTGATTTTTTTGTTTTGCTTCTTTTTTTTTTTTTTTCGCGTTTTTTTTTCTTCTTTCTCTCATCCCCTAAATCCTCGACATTCACCGGCCATTATTCTGCCGAATCAGTCCGGGTTTTTCCGGTCCTATTCGCTTTCACCTTTTGGAAAACAAGGATTGACAACAAGATCCCTGGAGGGATTGGAAGAGATGGCTATCTCGCTAAATCTATGCCTATCGGTCTGCTTTGAACAGAGGCAGTTTTTTTTCATTTCGATTTGCCACCGTAACACATGCCAGCGTGCATTTACCTCCCCTCCTCAAATTCTATGCCCTCTCTCTATATATATTTCAATATCTTTCTTCCATCTCTCTTTCTCTCTCTTTCTCTTTCTCTCTCGCTCTCTCTCTCTCTCTCTTCTCTTTTCTTCTCTCTCTCCCTCTCTCACACTTTCGCTTTCTGTCTTTCTCTTTCTCTTTGTATCCCCTCTTTCAAGATCTTTACCTCTCAATTTGAAATAAATCCAATTGCTGATTTTTCTTCTCTCTCATTCTGTTTCTCTCTCTCTCCCCCTCTCTCTCCCCCTCTATCCCCCTCTCTCTCTCTTCTCTCTCTCTCTCTCTCTCTCTCTCTCTATATATAATATATATATATATATATATATAATAATAAGGATATCTACTGAGTCAGACGAACCTACTATTAGTTTCGCATAAAGCTCTTCAGGGCTAAAATCTGACTATATTTTTTTTTTTCTGACTATCAGATTTTAGCCCTGAAGAGCTTTATGCGAAACTAATAGTAGGTTCGTCTGACTCAGTAGATATCCTTATTACTTGGCTCTACTTAGGTATCGAGCACTTTTTACAAATTAGCTTCTCCTAGCGGTTATATGAATATATATATATCTTATATACATATATATGCATACAAATTGTTTTTTCTTTTGGCCAAATACTATACCAATAGATTATTTTTTGTTGGTACGAATATCTTGGTCTTTTCTTTTTTTCAAAATTTTTTTTTCTTCCTGGTTGATGTTTGGTAGTATATTTTTACAATCAAACTCTCTGCCGGGTTTTTCTCTCCGCAAGGATCTACCAACACGCGTATATTATATATATATATATATATATTATATATATATATATATATATATATATATAGATAGATAGATAGATAGATAGATAGATAAAGGGTATGAAAACACTCAATGTTGTTAAATGAATATATTTTTATTTCTTTTTCATTGCTAATATTGACAATATTTCGATTTATAAAAATCATCATCAGAGCATAATGATAATTAGGTCCGTTTTTAGATGTAAATATTTGTAAATAACCTACTCAAGTTTCACCATAAAATATCTTCAGGGTTAATTGTAATAAAATAATTAATTGATTAATTACAGGCAATTGCGGGAGGGAATAACGTAATTCTGACCATTGTAATATAATTACAGTTCTTACCTCCATTTCATCTGCATGACCCACTTTGAAAAAGAGAATTTACTGCTATGAAGATATAAGGGCGCCAAGAGTGCTCTATCCATTTAGGAGAGCTATACAATGTTGGTGTAATTAGCAGCCACCTGAAAATTCCATTTCTGAGAAATTAACCCACCAGCGCTGTGGACCATATGTATTGTCATCCACATACAATCAGGTTTCGACGAATAACGCCTCTTAGAGATAACGTAGTCAGGGAGTCAACGGTGGTTTGTAACAGACATATTCTCAACTATGTGATTTTCAAACAAAAGCTCTATTAAATATATTGGACAAACTATATTACCAGTGTTAATGTCTGCACGAAACACATGTTTACGTAAAGTATTCACAGTATATACGTGCACACACACACACACACACACACACACACACACACACATGCACACACACCACACACACATATATATATATATATATATATGTATATATATATATACAGAAAGTTAAGGTAGCAACTCTAACTTAGATATACATGATCTATTAACGATATGGACCACTAATTACTTATGAATATTGAAGTCTATATTACCAATATTAATATATATATATATATATATATTATATTATTATATATATATATATATATATATATATGAGAAGTAAACAAAATATACATACAGCGATTGATTTTTCTCGATTTTTTTAGCCTTACATTTGAATAGGTATGCCCGCCTAATTCATTAATTATTAATTAATCAATTTTCAAAATTAGGTACGACTTCAATTAACCACATATTCTCCCAAATATATATATATATATATATATATATATATATATATATATATATATATATAATTTCATATATATATATGCGTATGTGTGTCTTAATTGGTAAAAAGAGATAATCACAACACACACACACACACACAATATATATATATATATATATATATATATATACATATATATATATATATATATATATATATATATTATATATATATGTATATATTTATATATATATGTTACATTGACTCCATGCCGACGCTACCTTAACTTAAATACGAATGCCTATACATAATATTGAACTCTTTTTACTTATAAATATAGCACCGGTATTATTTAATATATATATATATATATATATATATATATAGAGAGAGAGAGAGAGAGAGAGACAGAGACAGAGACAGAGAATACAAAGCGAGGGATATACAAATATGCATATGCTTATTTACACCAAGTGCGTTGTGTTACACATGTCCTGAAATATATATGTGTGCATATGTGCGTATATGAATGCATATGTGTGAATACCTGTGTTTATGAATGCACGTGTCTATATCTTTATGAATGTATGCATGTATTTATGTATGTGTAAACGATTATTCTTAGGTGTTTTTCCATAGAATCCTTATCATTTTTCTGGAGAAAATTCGGGATTTATAGCAATAAATTCTTAGCTTATCAAAAGTACGAAGTGGAAAAATAAAAATTAATCGAAGCTACGAAGTGTCATTTTTTTTTTCTCAAATAAAAAGCCATGAAAATGTTTAAATACGACAATTGGGGAAACACTGAAAACCTTTTTTGCTTTATTTTATTTCATTTTATTGCTTCCTCCCCAGGGAACACGATTAGAAGGGCAAGGAGTGACTCTCACTGCTAGAATCAGATTGGCCAGCTCCGAAGATTGCAAAACAATTCATGTGAATGCAAGAAGACCAGGAGATAAGGGGGTCCGAAGATTCCAACTATGACATGCGATGTGTAAACAAAAACTGACGTGTTTTTAGGCGAAATAGTCAACTGTGAATTAATCAGGAGACCTCCTCGAGTCCTCTGGTCGCTTCTCACCACCAACCCATGGAAAAAAAAGGGAGACAAAACTGTTATCTAATGTAACGGAGGCTCAACAGGAGACACTTATTTGCTGATCAGGTGAAGGGGGGGGGAGACTGAAAGAAAGTTAAACAATAAAGTGAAAGGGAATGAAGAATATTTTCAAGAATAATTACTTGGAGTTTTATCGAAGGGAAAGAAAATGCACTGTGGATTTGTTGATGTAACTATCTAAAGAAAGAAAGAATAAGAAAGAAAAAAGAAAAAAGAAAAAAAGAAGTAAGCCTTGTTCTACGATGTAAGTGTGGCCAACACCTGATAATAAAAGCAATGCAATCAGATTGTGCGATGTGCAAAATGGGAACGGATGTGATATTTACAAAATGAGGTGGAAGAAAGAGAGGGAAAATAAATGAATAAATAATATATATTATATATATATATATATATATATATATATATATAATATATATGTGTGTGTGTGGTGTGTGTGTGTGTGTGTGTAAGAGAGAGATAGAGAGAGAGATAGAGAGAGATAGAATGAGAGTAAGAGAGAGAAAGAGAGTGAGAGAGAGAGAGAGAGGGGGGTAGAAACAGTGTGGGGGGTAAAACGAGAATGTGTGAGATATTTAAAAATGAAGCGTACAGAAGAAAGAAATAAAAGGAAAAGAATTATATATATATGTATAATATATATATATGTGTGTGTGTGGTGTGTGTGTGTATGTGTGTGCGTGTGTGGTGTTGAGAGAGAGAGAGAGAGAGTGAGAGTGAGAAAGAGAGAAAGTGTGTGTGGGGCGATAAATGAGAAATTGTGAGATATTTAAAATTGAGGTGTACTGAAAGAAAGAAATAAAGAGAAAAATTAATATATTATATATATATATATATATATATATATATTATATATATGTGTGTGTGTGTGTGTGTGTGTGTGTGTGTATCTATATACATATGAATATATATGTATACATATATATGTATATATATGTATATATATTTATATATATATATGTATATAATATGTATGCGTGTGTGTATATATAATACATGTGTGTGTGTGTCTCTGAAAACGAGAATGGAAAAGATATTTATAAAACGAAGTGTAAAGAAAGAAAGAGTGGGAAAAGAATTACACCCCCGCACACACACATGTACAGATATTGACAGAAGTGAATAGACACCACTATAAACTACAGTTTAATTCTTATGTTATGTCTACAATGAATATAACTTGTTTCAGCTGTTGTTTAGACTTAGAGTTTCTATTTCAGGTTCAAAATATGATTACTGCATCACACCACGTACAAAAGGAGCGTTAGAGTTCAGTTGGTAGTGTCCACCTGGGAACCACAAGTTTCTAGGTTCGATACGGGCCCTCGCCAACTCAGCGTTTGAGAAGCACAGGGATCTGTGTGGTAAAGTGCGGAGATGATGGTAGGTCCCACACCTACCATCATCTCTTCACTTTACTACACAGATCCCTGTGCTTCTCAAACGCTGAGTTGGCGAGGGCCCGTATCGAACCTAGAAACTGGGGCACCACCCCAGACGCTAAAATAAAATATACTTGGTCTAACACTAGTGAAAAGGGGTTAACCCCCTCACAGTCTGGCTGACACCAACATTAGTCCACCCCGATGACTTTACTTTTATTTACTTACTTTATTGTAATACTTTCATTCAATAATTACTATTGAAATAAAGCAAAGAAAAACTGTTATAAGATAAGCGGAAAAAAAGAAAACAATGAATGAATGAAATAAAGAAAAGAAAAACTGTTATAAGATATGAAGGGGAAAAATGAAAAGAAAGAAAAGCGAACGAAAGATTGAATGAAATAACCAAAAGAAAAACTGTTATAAGATGAGAAGGAAAAAAAGAAAGAAAAGCGAACGATAGATTGGATGAAAGAATGGAATAAGCAAAAGAAAAACTGTTATAAGATGAGAAGAAAAAAGAAAAGAAAGAAAAGCGAACGAAACACTGAATGAAAGAATGAAATAACGATAGATTGGATGAAAGAATGAAATAACCAAAAGAAAAACTGTTATAAGATGAGAAGGAAAAAAAGAAAGAAAAGCGAACGAAATAGTGAAGGAAAGAATGAAATAACCAAAAGAAAAACTGTTATAAAATGAGAAGGAAAAGGGAAAAGAAATACAAGCGAATGAAAGAATAAATGAAAGAATGAAATAATCAAAATAAAAACTGTTATAAGATGAGAAGGAAAAAAAGAAAGGAAAGAAAGGCGAACGAAAGAATGAATGGAAGAATGAAATGAACAAAAGAAAAACTGTTATAAGATGAGAAGGAAAAAAAGAAAGGAAAGAAAGGCGAACGAAAGAATGAATGGAAGAATCAAATGAACAAAAGAAAAACTGTTATAAGATGAGAAGGAAAAAGGAAAAGAAACAAAAGCGAACGAAAGAATGAATGGAAGAATCAAATGAACAAAAGAAAAACTGTTATAAGATGAGAAGGAAAAAGGAAAAGAAAGAAAAGCGAACGAAAGATTGAATGAAAGAATGAAATGAACAAAAGAAAAAACTGTTATAAGATGAGAAGGAAAAAAGGAAAAGAAAGAAAAGCGAACGAAAGATTGAATGAAAGAATCAAATGAACAAAAGAAACTGTTATAAGATGAGAAGGAAAAAGGAAAAGAAAGAAAAGCGAACGAAAGATTGAATGAAAGAATGAAATGAACAAAAGAAAAACTGTTATAAGATGAGAAGGAAAAAGGAAAAGAAACAAAAGCGAACGAAAGAATGAATGAAAGAATGAAATGAACAACAGAAAAACTGTTATAAGATTAGAAGGAAAAAAAGTGAAGAAAGAAAAGCGAACGAAAGATTGAATGGAAGAATGAAATGAACAAAATAAAAACTGTTATGAGATGAGAAGGAAAAAAAGAAAAAGAAAATAAAGCGAACGAAAGAATGAATGAAAGAATGAAATGAACAAAAGAAAAACTGTTTATAAGATGAAAAGGAAAAAGGAAAAGAAATAAAAGCGAACGAAAGAATGAATGAAACAATAAAATAAACAAAAGAAAAACTGTTATAAGATGAGAAGGAAAAAAAAGAAAAGAAAATAAATAAAAAAGAGAAGGAAATAAAACGAGGTATAATGAAAGATCATATCAGATCAACCTATTTGTGCTCCTCATCCACTGAATTGTTTGGGACCGATATCGAACTCAGGGTTCCAAGACGGATACTCTACCGACTGAGCCAAACTGGCCCCAACTTTAATCAAAAGTACACCTCATAAAACATAACATAAAAATGGAAAATACAGAAAACCTGAAAAAATTGACTAAGGGGTAAATAAACAAAAGGAATACCTGCAAAATAGAAAATAAGATATTAAATTGAATCAAAACAAATTCTACAAATATAAATCAGATAGAGAATAAAAATCCAAGCATATCATCTATACTTTATACCTAAGGAACTTTTTTGTACACTATATATATATATATATATATAATATATATTATATATATATTATATATATATATATATATATATATATCTAATCTATAAAAGAGAGATTTTGGTATGTACGTGTCGACGTATAACTCCAAAACGGGAGGTCACTCAGATTTAAAATCTTGCATACACATTGATATCGTTCTAACTAAGAAACACTCCAAATTTGGTTATTGATTTTTACTGATTAAGGGATATAATTAATTAATCAAACAAAAATCAAACGATTTTTCGAAAGCCATAGCATAGCTGCTGCTGCTGCTAATGCTTGGTATATCAGCAGGAGCTCGGCTGACTGTTTTACCAGCAGAAAGAAAGAAAGAAAGAAAAAAACAACGAAAATGTTAGCGACTCGCCTAAAACAGTCAGGCGAGTCGCTAACATTTTTCAGCAAAGAAAGAAAGAAAGAAAACAATGAAAATGTTAGCGACAAACTTGAACTATGACTAAATTTTAACGTAAAATAAATTCGTTTTTTTTATAATCTTTCTAAATATTATTTATATTTATCGTATGTTTTTTAAACTAACTTTTATTTTACAATGTACACTCACTTAAATTAAATTGTTGTCATGCACAAAAAATTGTAGAAAAATGAAAATTGTTTCAAAACACAAGTTTACCGTTACATTTTTTTAAAAATAAGATTTTAAATGTCAATAAAAATCAGTCACCAGTATAGGGTTGTATAAATGTAAATTTAAAAAAAATGATAAAACGAGTTGTTTAGTAATTAATACTAATGGTTTTAAAAAAAGTCTCAATAGTTTAGAGAACTAATGAAAACGTTTTAAAATGTAAGCAAAAATAGATATTGCATTCTTTTTATCGTTAAGAACTAGATTTGAATTGTCATGTAGAAAAAATTCAAAGAAATAAATTACAATCTATTTCTAACTTATCAAGCAATTAAAAACTGAATTTAAAATTGTCCCCAAATACTATTATTATTTTCAAACTGGAGTTTCAGTGAAACTTTTCATGAAAAGAAGAGAAAATAATCTTGCTCAAATTTGTACGAGTCTTTATCAATTGAATTATTTTTTATAGCGAATTATAAAAAAATTATTTTGCTTCGGACAGCAAAAGTATGTTTTAAGGAAAAATAAAATCTTATTCATATCGCAATCTTTTTATTCCTGTCTTTTAAAATATTAATTTAGTTAGAAATGAAATGAAATAATCTATCTTCCAAATATTTATTTGGTAAGAAAGAGCGAAGTAAAGTAAAAAAAAAAGAAAAAAGTAAGCGCTTATTGTTTATTTAATAAATATAATCTAACTCAACTTTGTATATATACGAAAAAATTAAAAACCAAGGAATTTTAGAAAGAAAAGCCTTTTACAAAAATAGGTAGTTAAATTATAACTACTTATTTCGTAACTAAGTAAACATAGTTGTATATTCGTATTGTAATAAAAACAAAAAAGATATATAATAAAAATACGATGTCGTTAACATTTCATATATAAACAAAACTGTATGATATGTTCTTACCTTAAACATAAAATAAAAATGATTCTAATGTACGTAACTTGAATGAGAAAATTTGTTCTTTAATTTATCATAATTCTAATGATAAATAAATAGGCAGATTTTTTTTTTCCTATTTTTTATTTTTAGTCCGGTCATGGACCGGGTACTTTAGCTAGTATATATATAAAGTAAAAAAGAATAATTCCCATAGATATCATATATTCTGTTCTTTTACTTACATATATATATATATATAAATATTCTTAAATAAATTTATGCTCTACATTGTATTGAGCACTTTGTATTTGTTTTTTCTCAACCTTAACCTCTGGATATTGTGCGCTTCCAACGATCGTTCTTATACCCACCGATAAGTTAATACTTATACATATACAAATATATATATATATATATATATATGCATGCATTATATATATATATATGTGCATGCATACATTATATCTATATCCATACATTATATATATATATATATATATATATATATATATATATATATGCATACAAAACAGAATTCCCATAGATATAGAGTATAGATGATATCCGTTCTAAAAATATTCTTCAGTGTAGGTAGCGATTTGAAAAATCGGGAATTAATTTTCTATCTATTTATTTTCCGGGAGAGCAACATGTTATCTCCGGTGTTTACGATTTTAGCCATGGAATTGATTTTAATATCAATTATTATCATGTGAGACTAAACAAAAACACTCAGCTCATAACTACCGTCTACACTCAATATATTTAAATGGCTGGGTTAGCTCAGTCGGTAGAGCGTTCGGCTAGAAGCCATAAGGTTCCTAGTTCGATACCGGCCCTCGCCAACTCAGCGTATGAGTAGTACAGGGATCTGTGCGGTAAAGTGAGGTGCTAATGATAGGCGTGATTCTCCACCTCAGACGTAAAATCAATCTCCTTGGTCTAGCGCTAGTGAAAAAGGGAAAGACTCCCTTGCTGATTGGCTGATACAGACTTTAGGCCACCTCGACAACTTTACTATATATATATATATATATATATATATATATATATATATATAAGAGTTTTATAATTTTCTTCAAGCATTGTGTATATATTGCTTAGGAGGTTGATTTAGAAGACTATCACAATGCAGATGTAAAGAAATCAACATCCTAACCAATATATATATATATATATATATATATATATATATATATATATATATATATATATATATATATATATATATATATAATCCAAAAGTCCAGCGCATAAATCATCCTTACGACACAAGAGTTTTATTTAAAAAACCTGTCGTATTTTGAGAGCTCAATGTGTGCTCTTAATGTTAGAGTCACAGAGCAAATATATAAGTAAAGAAATAACAAAAGACTTAGAGATTTAGCATTATAGTCTATTTCAGGGAGCTTAGACAAATTGTCTAACTCTCCCGATTCATCAGAAATCGGGAGAGTTAGACAATTTGTCTAAGCTCCCTGAAATAGACTATAATGCTAAATCTCTAAGTCTTTTGTTATTTCTTTACTATATATATATATATATATATATTATATATATATATATAAGGCGTGATTAAAAGTATCGGGGATTCTTTGTACTTTTTGACACACCTAACACTTTGAAAAAAATAACGTTCCATTCATCTTTTTTTATTCAGAATACAAGGTGTGTCACAAAAGTACCAAGTTTAAAGCTATATTTACCAAGATAGAAATAAAGAACGAATGGAACGTTCATTTTTTTCAGGATACAAGGTGTGCCAAAAAGTACAAAATCTCGATACTTTTTTGACACACCTTGTATATGTATATGTATATATGTGAAGAGGTGTCAGGCATGGAAAATATTTCAAAATAGTACTTAAATCTACGCAAGTTCATATCTACCAAACATGTGTGATTTTAATATTGGATGTTCATGCTTCTTGTGAACTATCCTTATCAACATAAAATCCGATGAAGACTAGCAAGTGGTGTCCTGCCTCAGAGGCATGTAGTGCCCTGGTTCAGTGGTATGTCACATTTCATATTGATTCCAAATTAAATTCTTGACCAATCACAGCACTTCCCGCCTTTTTTTAATGTAATCAATTCTAGATCCTACTTATGCATATGAAACCTTTTCAAAGTAGGAAATCTCATGATACTATCAATCCCACAAAGAGTCAGCAAAAGAAAAAGAAGGTGGCTTGATTATAACACTATACTGCATCTGATAAAGCGTCCATATTTGTATTGAGTACTATTGGGAGCTTACAACATATCATACTCGTACGAGGGAGAGTCAAAAAGTAATGCCATTTTGTTTAGGACAGTTTGGCTTGGTTTGGTTTTACGGCATATCAACCTGAGTGGGTCATTTAATGCTGATAAAGTTTTGAAATAAATCAATTCTTAATGGATATTACAATTTTATTATAAATACATTTTTTCTATTTAACCCATAGATGGGACCCTAATAGGTACTACCACTCCGGGTCAGAGTTGACCAGAGAGCAATGGTGATGAAGGAGTGCTCCACATTCCCCAAAAACCTCCAAACCTGGACCCTCACCATCAGATAGAGTTTAACGTCATTCCCAGGACATGTAGACCCTCAGTCACCGCCTTCTAGCACCCATATGATAAAAAGGAGTTGTGGTTTGCCATGAGGGCAATAGGGTTGGGAAAATCATATAGGTGCTAGGGCTTGACGTGGCCAGCCGATTGATCGGAGGGGGCCTCTCCGACCCCAAGATAGGGTCAAAGTCATGAACTGCTCATCCAACTGGGTTCTATCTCTAAGCGTCACGGGTCGCCACCCACGGCCAACAGGTGGCCCCATTGGGGGAGTCTTACCCCACAGAGGTGCAGTCGGTGCATTCTAACGCCCCAGTCGACACGGTGGTGTTTAGGACAGGTATAATTACCAATACAGGAACAACTATTCCATTCTGACCTGTAGTTAAATCTGTTAGATTCCCTTTGATGAGTCAAATAGAATTTTAAAATTATTCTTCCGCCTTATCTTCTGGCGCTGAAGAATACCCGACTGCAACTCTGTATACGAGTAACCCCGCCCCCAATAAGGCCATCTATATAACATATGTGGTGATCTATGATGCTTAAGGACGGATTCTTGCTGCTGAGCTGTCCGCTTTGCCCCTTACTTAACTAGACGGGCAGTTGAAGAGGCTCCGATCAATCGGCTTGTCACGTCAGCCCCTAGCACTTATATAATTATCCTAATCCTATTGCTCTTATGCATCATTTTATCATGTTCTCGAAGTCGGTGGCTGAGGGTCCTATTGTTCAGGGTATGACGTTAAACTACATCTAATGGTGAAGTTCAAATTTTTGAGCTCTGAAGAGAGGGGAGTACCCCATCATCGCCATTATTTCCTGGTCCACTCTCACCCTTGGTGTTAGTACTTGTTACGGTGCCATCCAGGGGTAAAATAGAAAAAAATGAGTTCTAAAAATGTATTTAATTTTTCTTAATTAAATACCCAACTTGGATGAATAAAACAAAAAAATCTGCGACATGAAATAATTCAAGGGATTGACATGCTGTAAAATCCAACCAACCAACCAACCAGGCAAGGAAAATTATTAGTATTTGACATGAATACTTGATGCAATATATCTGTAAATTATTCATACTAGCAAAATAAAAAAAACACCCTACGAGAGATGTAAAAATAGACTTTTGAAACATATTGCATGAGGGGTGGGAGTTAAAAATTCAATGTCAGCGAGTTTGTACCCTAAGTAATTAAAATCATCAAATTCATTAAAGGGTTAAAAAATTAAAACAATTTGAAATGTAAACTTTAAATATGTATTAAAATAAAACAAACTATATATAGATACATAATACCAGTCATGTATTTATTAAAACTTGTTTTAAAAAACAATGAGGACTGTCTAATGTTGCATGTTCAAATTTTGAGTGTATTTATTCTATGTTATGACGATTTTGGGTAATGTGACGTAAGCAGTGACGTAGCTTTTGTTACAGACAAAAACCGGAAGCAAATCTCCATTACTAATAGATTAACAATTTACTATAATTGGTTACTAAGGTTTATTATTAGCTACTTGAAATCCTTTAATTTTGTGCAAATAAAATGGACTTTTATTCCTTTCCATACATACATAAAACGTTGATTCCTTTTTGTCAGGAACCAAAAGACAAGAAAAATCACAGGAAAATGGTAGAATTATTCAAGGAATATTATAAAAAAACACCAAATACGATCGAAAAATAGTAAATCCTTTGGAGGTTACAAAAGGAGTACATTTTCTCCACATAGGAAGCCAAACAGCATCTTGTTCTATATTAACACATTTCGTAAGCATCCTTCAGTTGTACCAAAGCAAATACCAAATTGTAGATAAAAAATATTATCAGTTAATTCTTGTAATAGAAGAATTTTCGACGGAAGAAAAATAAAACCCTAGGAAAAGGCATTACAATCAACACATACACAAATAAACTCCCATACATTCCGGAAAATGAGGAAAAAAAAAGTACGAATAAAAAATATCAATAAAGAAAAAAGAATTATCATCTGGTTTAACTTTCCATTTTTGTTCCGTTTTAATTTTATTTCTATTTTTTAGGCTTCCATATTGATGTTTTTCTCAACGTCTTTTGGCGCCTTTTAGTGAAAATGTCTAACTTCCACATCGATTTAAAAAAATATATTTCTGCTTCTATTTTATACACTTTTCTTGGTTTATCTGTTGACAGAAATACTCCGTCCTGTCGGTGGGGCGTTAGAATACACCGACTGCACCTCTGCAATGAAGTCACGTGTTTGATGTGGGTGCCAACCCGTGATGCTATAGGTAGGAACCAAGATGGTTGAGCAGTCCATGACATGCAACACTCCTATTATGCCCTTACTTAGGCTAGATCGGCATTTGGAGAGCCCTCCTCCTATCAATCGGCTGGTCAGGTCAAGTCTTAGTACATATATGATAGCCCCAACCATATTGTCCACAACCCTTTTTATAATATGGGTGTTAGAAGGCAGTGGCTAAGGGTCTTCGTGTCCTGGGAATGACGTTAAACTCCATCTGATGGTGAGTTTCCAGTTTTAGGAGGTCTGGGGAACGCAGAGTGCCCTTTTTATCACCATTTCCCCCTGGTTAACTCTGACCCAGAATGGTAGTACCTATGGGTTAAATAGTAATATGTGTTTATAAAAAAATGATTATCCATTAAGATTTAATCTATTTCAAAACACTGTCGGCACTAAATCATCCACTGAGGTTGATCTGCCGTAAAACGAAACAAAACAAGTCAAACAGAAATACTTTTGGTGATCTTTTTAAGAATGTTCATCTAATATATATATATATATATATATACTGAATTTAAGTCCCA
>CM042158.1:35733721-35751221 GCA_023376005.1 Doryteuthis pealeii | reverse complement strand
GGTGAATAAAACCGATGACAAAGTAAATGAAATACATAATGATTCTAATGCTGCTACTGATTAATCAACTGCTGTTGTTGCTGCTGTTTTTGCTGCTGCTGTTGCTGCTGCTACTGCTGATGATGAAGATGATGATGATGAAAAAAGAATGTCTCATAAAGAAATGTCTCCGTACTTTTAACTGGCAGCATTCCTAATGAGTTTATATCGTGAAGTAAAGCTAACAATAAATCCCTGATGCAGAATTTCGATGGCTTGAAACCTTTTCGCCCTTTTTCTACACCCCCACCCCCAACTATTGCAAGGGCCTCTTTTCGCATCTGTTTAGTGCAAGAACTTCTTTCTCCTCTTAGCACTACATTGATCATCGGAAGATAAGGGGGCGGGGCGGACGCGGGTGTCGGGGGTCTAATTCCGTTAAGTGGACCCACTTGAGGTCGAATAAAAAGACTCTATACATTCATTACGCTAGAATTCCGTGTTTTCAATGTGACGGGTGACTCAAGTCGGACGCTGTAAGCTTCGTTCCCCCTCCCCTAATTCTAGCAGGTTCTCCAGCCGCAGGGGCACCGACTCCTATTAAGAAAACCATATGATAATTTTTTCATTGAATGTATATTTTTTGCATGCTTTCCAAAAAAAAAAAAAAAAGCCCAAAAAGAATAGAATTATATAAAAAAAATTTTAAAAATTATATATTAAACGAAAAAAAAATTTTTGATTATTTCTATTTTTGATATTTCTATTGAGTGTCCTAAACAAAGTAACCCTTAAATCGATTACAATAAAGAAATATTACAAGAAAGAAATTTTGTAATAAAGAAATAGAAATATATGTATTTGAGTTAATGTATGTATGCATTCTCATCTACCAAAATACAGAATTTTGCGAATAACTGTGAAATGGTAATGTGTTGTTTGGATAATTTATTCAAGAATCTAGAATCAAATATCTTGGGGTTTTTTTTGGTGGGGGGTACAATAGGATCTCCAGAGAATGATGAGATCTACCGATAATAACAATATATATATATATATATATATATATATATATATATATATATATATATATATATATATATATATATATATAATGTAGATCCTAAGAACTTCCCTGGAAAAATCGTTATCCTATTTTTTTTAAGACGGAATTTATTTTCTGTACCATGTTTCTTCTGCATCGGTGCTATTATTAATAAAATATTACCTGTTATTGGCTTTTTAAATGTATTTACACAGGGAAAGTGCACACATTTGGCAGTTACAAGCTAAAAACGTGTAACATTTTATGAAATACAATACAGGTTATACAAATAAGCCACACAAATATTTCGAAAAAATACTCGAAAAAAAAAGTTAAACAGATTTTATTTTTCTACAAAAAAACAGTAAGAAATAATTTGTATATATAATATATATATATATATATATATATATATATATATATGCATGTTGAATTAAACAAAAGACACATCTCCTTTTTAACAATTTTATTTGTGATTTTTTCAAGTTTTCTGGCTAACCTTTTAATATTTGGGTGGAATTCGTGGATTAGTCTACCAAAGTTCATGTCCCGAGTACTTTCGGCACTTTGAAGTGCCATCATCAGGGGTGGTGATGTGTTCCAGTTTTTTTTTTTCAAATTATATTAATGGATGAGGAGGCTGGAAGGAAGAGTATTGATAGGAAAATTGTTATAGGCATTTTAAAAATGTGAGTACTGCATTGGAAATTAATTTTGTTTAAGGATGGTTTATATTGTTTTATTTATCTAGTATTTGGAGATTTTGTTTATGTTTTCTTTGTGCAGAATGTGTTTATTTTCCGTTAGGATATTTCGGTAATTAGAGAGGGGGCATGAATGTAATTTTAAGTGTTGTGAAATTGAGTTCTTATCTGTTAAATGGAGAGTTAGACGACGTGACAATGTTGTTGAGGTAAAACCGATCTATGTATTTTCCTATATATATATATATATATATATATATATATATATATATATATATAAGTGTTTCAAAAAATATTTTTGTACTTTTTGACGCACCTTGTGTTCTGAAAAAACGTTTCATTCATTAATTTTTTTCAGAATACATGTTCTGTCCAAAAGAGTAAGAATTTTAAAGCTGTATTTACCAAGATAGAAAAAATGAATGAAACGTGTTTTTTTTTCCTCAGAATACAAGGTGTGTCAAAAAGTACAAAAAATCTTAATACTTTTTTGACACAGGTTACGTATGTATACATAGTTTGCTTAAAGCATTATACGTATATTTAGTTGATTTTGAAGGCTTATTCTAATGCGAAGGTAGAAAATGAATGTATTAATATTATAACTACTAAAAGTAGAGGAATCATATGTAAAATGGGGAGGTAATATTTTATTATGAATTAAAATAATAAAATAAAAGGGGATACGAAGGCCTTTTCGACCGGTACTTTTTCAAGTATTTACACCGGTTGACAATTAAAAGTCAGAAATGTAAAGAATTTGTTAAGAACAAATGGGGTAAACCAGAGAGTGTGGGGGGGACAAAAAAATGGGGAAAGAAGGGTATGTATATGTGCCCTAGGTTAAACCAGGGTTATGTTATGTTATGCCTCCCAACAGATAAATGGAGTGTCTCGGTGTTTGTCTGTACAGAGTAGGTCTAAGAAAAGAAATACTAACAGCCTCAAGGACTGCTAGATGTTGCTTAGACCTAGCTCTGTCCCCCCCCACACACTCTCTGGTTTACCCCATTTATTCTTAACACATTCTTTACATTTCTGACTTTTAATTATCAACCGGTGTAAATACTTGAAAAAGTACCGGTCGAAAAGGCCTTCGTATCCCCTTTTATTTTATTATTTTAATTCATAATAAAATATTACCTCCCCATTTTACATATGATTCCTCTACTTTTAGTAGTTTACAAATTTGCATGTACCAAACATCTATTAATATTATAACGTGCACCGTTATAACCTCATTTGTAAAAACGATATGTGATCGGAGCACAAAATGTCGCTGCATGTTAGAATATTAATACATGAAAACATTAAAAACAAATACAGAAAAAACACACGTTACGACATCGGCACTCATATGGATTAATATGGACACTCGTGAACATACTTTTATGGGTTCTGAGGGCATCTGAAGATGGGATATTAATGCCACAATATTAAGATAACTTCAACAATATAAAATACAGGTAAATGAAAACACACTAGTTGCCTATTCTTCCTTCGCAATGGGATAAGTCTTCGTAATCAATCTACCATCTACAAACCATATATATATATATATATATATATATATATATATTATATATATATATATATATATATATTATATATATATATATTTTAAGAATGGAAATGAAATAAATAAATTAATCGAGTCCCATTCGGACGAGCATGTTTATAACACCAAAGATTAATCGTAAACTCGATTAATTTAAAAGTAACCCTGAAGAATTTATCGATGAAACTCGAGTAGGTTACTCATTTCCATTCTTAAAATAAATTTATACTCTACATTGTATTGAGCACTTTGTATTTGTTTTTTCTCAACCTTAACCTCTGGATATTGTGCGCTTCCAACGATCGTTCTTATACCCACCGGTAAGTTAATACTTATACATATACAAATATATATATATATATATATATATATATATATATATATATATATATATGTAGTATATAAAAAAAAAAATTGAAAAAAAACACAGCTTTAAATGAGTTAAATGGTGAGTTTATTGGCCGACGCTGCAGTGTTTCGATCTATTAATTAGATCATCTTCAGGGCTTTTCTTGGTATGTGGAAGGTGATAACATTTTTTTTTATCTCAGAATAAGGAGAAAGGCGAGTAATAGTCCTTGTTTATCGGTCTGTTTAAAATTTGAAGTCTGAGAAAAAAGAACGTTGAAAAAATGAACGGTTTGAAATATGACGTCAAATATTCTTTTTTGCGGTGTGAGTGTTTGTATCGAGAAAAGCATTGTGCATTTTTTATGTGTTTATGAATGTGTGGTTGCGCGGAATTCTAGCGTAATGAATGTATTATATATATATATATATATATATATATAATTATATATATATATATTAGCTTTTATTTATTTACTTGGAACAATTTTACAACCAATGGTTTCCTGCTAACGCATTCATCAGGTAAACGAAATATTTTTTTTATGACATAAATAGTGTAAATGGTTAAATGTGTGCGTTTTTTAAATGTATTCTCGTGTTGCATGTTTACGTGTTTACGTGATGTCGAATGTGCTTTTTGTACTTGTGCGTATCTTTGTTTGTGCGTGTGCGTATGTTGTCATAAAGGATTATTATATATATATATATATATATATATAAATATATATATATATATATATATATATTATTTATTTATTTATTTTATATATTATATAAGTTAAAAGAAAGGAAATGAACCCGACAGTATAAGTATGAAAAAGATGGAATGAAAACACCACACAGTGCTGTTAAAGAGAAAACAATTTATAACATAATCATAGCTGATATTGATCAATTTTTCGATTTTACAAAAATCATCTTCAGAGCCCGTTTAATCCGTGGTGTTTGTGATCGGAGATAAAAGTCAAATCAGTTCAAAATACAAAACCTTGATTTTGCAAAAAAGAGAACGAAAGTTGTTACATTATTTTCCAATGTGGGCATTCCCGCCGTATTTTTGTCGGTCACCACGATATGTATATCTTTTTTGTCGGTCACCCCTCTATTGTAGCGGATTTTGAGATGTTGGCAACAAGACGAATTAACTCATTCAAAAAGGGGATGGGTATTAAACAATATGACGGTTGGCTTTTAAAAGATTTTTAGAAAAATAATTTTTATTTTTGTATATTTATATATATTTTGTATATTTATGTATTTTTCACAAAAAAAAAAAAAAAAATTACCTATACTTCTTTGCCTAGCATGGTTATGAGTACATGTAGACGTGCCGTCATGCGGGAAGACGTGACTCTGCGGTAACGAATACGATGCGGAAAAAGTCACATCATGTTATAGTAGTTGCGCACTTATGATTGACAAGTTGATTTGGCGAGTTTCATGTGTGGCGTGTCCGGTTGGCCTAGAGGTAGAGTCTCTGACTTTGCGTCCTGGGTTCGCCGGTTCGATCTCTGTCGGGGGGAGATCGTAGGTATACACTGCTGATGAAACCAAAATTAGGTCGAAACAGCTGTAGAGTGTTCCTCACATCGCACATGGTATTCGCCGAATTTGCTTGTCATGATTAATTAAAATTATATAAATAAAATTTCTCTCCGCAAAAAAAAAAAAAATTATATATATATATATATATATATATATATATATATATATACTGAACAAAACGTGACACGCTGGGTCAGCCATTCAGCTCTGGGTAGATAATTGAGATTTTGGAAGAGCGAGTTTGCAAAGCGAATAAGATTAAAAATAAATAAAGAGATACGGCCAGACAAAACTTTAAAATCATTTTGTAAGCTCTTTAAGAAATGGAATATTTGACCTAATTTAAGTTACCGGTTGCTGCTTGTGAAATTTAACATGGAAATACATTTCAAATTCTCATCTCTCTCTCTCTCTCTCTCTCCTCTCGAGAAACTAACATTATATAACGATGAGGTAATCAAGAGATACATAGAGGGGAAAAGTGATATGCAGAAAGTGAAATAAGGGATTGGTCAGTTTTTGAATTAATTGCAAATTACGACTACTTAAAACCAATTGAAACGGAAGTTTTTTCAAACATAATACAATCCTAAAAGTAAGGAATAATTTAGTATAATTTTGTGTCATTAAACTGAAAAGTAAAAAGCCTCTAGGGAATAAAGGTTGATTAACTCAGCTTTTCATGGGCCGGGTTAGCTCAGTCGGTAGAGCGTTTGGCTAAAAAACACGAGGTTCCTAGTTCGATACCGGTCCTCGCCAACTCAGCATATGAGTAGCACAGGGGACTGTGCGGTAAAGTAAGGAGCTGATGGTAGGTGTGGCGCTCCACCTCAGATGCTAAAAACAATCTCCTTGGTCTAGCGCTAGTGAAAAGGGGATATACTCCCTCGTTGATTGGCTGATACCGACTTTAGGCCGCCCCGACGACTTTACTTTACCTTATGTATAATAATAGATATACTTGCAATAGTACCTATTAAATGAGCCCATTATTACATTACTGTTTAAATCTCAATTATTAAGAAAATATATAATATTATTAATATTATTGGCCTTATGCAATTACATTTATATATATAGCCAAATAGCGTATAACAGTGTAAATGAGAATGATAATATGCATATTAGATATGCAATCTTAAATAACGATTCTAATAAATATTTGCTTAGTTTTATTGATCGCTAATTGTTTGGATTAATTTTAATAACTAAACAAATCCATTACCAAAAAGGAATAATGTAATGTTAATGTATGATTTAGTTAAATAGTTGAATTTTAAAAAAATGAAATGAAAGCTAGAACTGATGGAAAGAGCTAGCGTTTAAACTATTCTATTCTTAGAACTAGCAAATATATGCACCCTTTGGGTGCAAGTATTTAGGTTTTGATGTTATAAAATATTGTATCAAATTATAAACTATTTAGAAAATGATAAACTGAGGGGGTATAATCGAAAAATAGAACAGCTTTAAATCTAACTCTTCATCATTTTCTTTCACACCCGTCTTTCATTTTTCCTAATTTATCTATTTAGTTAGATTATGAAGTATTTAATAAAATTACAGTTCTTTCGTCTTGTTTATGGATTTCTTTTAAGATTTATCCCCGAGATTTTTGTTCAGATTCGTCAAAAGAAAACCAAACAATTAGAAATCAATAATACTAAGCATATATTTATTAAAATCAAATTTTAAATATCAATATGCAAATTAGCCTTCTCGTTCACACTGTAAACCGCTATTTTGTTGTATATATAAATACAATTACATGCTATTAGTAGGTAGATATGGTCAACAGTATTAATAAGGTGTAACAATTTTATCAATAATTGAGGTTTAAATAAAAATAAATTCATGGTAAATGTGACGTCAATAACTAAGGGAATTATGACTTGAATAGTGATTTAGTTTCGGTTACATACAGTCAAACACACAATCTCCATTATAATAAGATATAACCAATCTGTTTTAAATAAGTTTAAAGTAATAATTAATAGTTAATTATCTATATAGAAATAAATGAAATTAAGTGTAATCTTTTTTATATGGGTTCTTATTTTATTTCATTAGTCTTTCTAATTAAATATATTTCATTACATTAAAACTTAAATAATTACGCCCGAGGGCGCATATTCCTGCTAGTACAAAAAATAACTATGTTTAACATACAACATAGAAAAATCACATAGCAATCAACAACAAAAAAATAAACAGTAAATTATCTAAACAACAATACAATTATATATATATATATATATATATATATATATATATATATATATATATATGTGTGTGTGTGTGTGTGTTTGTGTATATGTGTGTGTGTGTTTGTGCATACATATGTATGCATATATATATATGTTGAAAAAGTAAAATTGAAAAATGAATAAAGAAAATGTAGAATGTGTATATATATATATATATATTATATATATATATATATATATATATATATATGTGTGTGTGTGTGTGTGTGTGTGTGTGTGGTGTGTGCTGAATAAATAAAGGAAAGAAAATGTGTCCTCTATTATTTTTTCAATATATTGTCGGATTCCCTTACATTTTTCAACTTACATACACACACACGGACACACACACACATTTATATATATATATATATATATATATATATATATATATATATATATATATATATTCAAGCGACTCCTGGCAGATTTATTTCCTAATTATAATATTTACCGTTCTGTTTTGTTTAGTCGTGTAAGTAACGAGATAGTGTGAATTATTCAATAGAAACGCTATTTAATTTCGGGTATGAATACGCATGCGCGATTTTTCTTCTTTCTTTTGTTCAACCATTTTTAAAAATATCTTTCTCTTCATAAGTTAATAAAAAACATCTCCACGTTGTTTCTTTACTTGTTTCCAGAGGCGAATGTTTTTTTTCTTCTTTTTCTTTTATCCTTTTTTAAGTATATAAAACAATAACAATCAGTGTTGCAAGTAAAGTTTTTTTAAAACTTTTCATCGTAGTGTGCCCTTTGGCCTTTATGTGTGGAAGGATTTAAAAGTTCAACGTTTGATTTATTTCTCCAAAACAAAAACCAATGACGTTTCTTGTTTTAGTGCATAGATTTCCTGTCATATATAATATACACGAAAGAAACAATGTTAAATTTTCCCTTAAGGAAAGAAAAACCTTAAAGTCGATTGCACACTTATCTGTTTATTAGGTGGTTTGCTGGAGGCTGAGTGACAGCAAGTCTCCTCAGATGTTCAGGACTCTTCTGAATATTCTAGCCGATCATAAAAATGATCAAATTGGATGGACTCGATTCTTTCTCTAATCTACAATTCTTCCAGATTCTTTTCAAGACCCGTAGGGACCGTTCTAAGGGCACAAATTATAATTGGTATCAACTTCACCACCGTGTTCTACAGTTTTCTCAGATCTCTGGCAAGGTCAAAGTATTTGTTTATCTTTTTACTTTCTGTCACTTTCCCTTTCAGTAACATCTTTCACTTTACTATTATACTAGCAAATATATGCTCCCTCCTTTTTAAAGTAATAAATATTATATTAAATTAGAAAGGCTAATCAAAATTAAATAAGAATACAGATAAAAGGATTTGAAACAGAGTGGGTATAATCGAAAAATAGAACAACTGAAACTTACTCTTCCATCCCTCTTGTCTTTCATTGCTAAATTTTCCTAATTTAAATATGTTTGTTAAAATAGGAAGTAAAAAATAAATTGACAATTATTCCTTCTTGTTAATGGATTTCTATCAAGATTTATCGAAGGGATATTTGACCATATTCATTAGAATAAAACCAAACAATTAGAAATCAATAATACTAAGCACATATTTATTAAAATCAAGACACAACCTCCATTATAATAGGATTATTATTATTATTATTATTATTATTATTATTATTATCATTATTATTCAATCTAATTACTGTTCATGTCATTTATGGCTTCGAAGTGTAAATCAAACTGAACACGTTCTGAAGCCAGTGATGTTGAATGACCGGCATTAGGACCGGCATTTAACTGTTAAGAACGAAATAAGAGCATCCGTGTCCAATTGGTATATTCAAGTCATTGTTTACTTAAACTGTCCACTCCTCTTTCCATCTGATTTATGAAGACTCTAATAAAATATATGATTCACTGAACTACCGGACATAAATTCGGCATTGCTGTTACTGAAGGCATTCAAAAGTGGGGGGACTACCGTTTTTATGATGGGCTGACTCTATCCAATATAAATTTCATGTTCTCTCAATATACAAAACCCCTTTCCGATGTACCTAAATTCCAGGAGGTGCCTCCCCATCAACAAAAGTCCCTTCCCAAGAGTTGATGGGGAGGCCTCTGTAGATGACAGTTTAATTTAACTCCTTGAGGAATTAGACATTTTTACCCAATTTTAAGGGAATATTTTCCGAGGATCCCATTAGCACACAAACACGCAGCATATTACATGGGGGAGTGGCGCCTGAGGGTCCGAATTTTATTTGTTTCCCGGGCAATTAGACCTTCCTAATCAGTTTTACGATATTCCAGACCCCACCAATTGGAGGCGGTGGTTGCTTCTCTGTAAATAACTTTAAACCATACACCTAGAGGTCAACGGTGTTCTAGTATCAAAGTTAATCAAATAGAAAAGAAAAACGACAATGATTATGTTCTTATCATCAACATCATGTCGTGTTGACAACACGCATTTCTTTGAGTATCTCTCGCCACCCTTCCCTGGCAAATCCTTCGCACAGCATCCAGTGACCCAAAAGAACTGATCGATGTAAGATTTTGCTGCTCGACCAACACTGTTGTGTCCATGTCTGGATATCCACAACAGAATGTCACTTATGAGTTCGTCTTTTAATCTTCAGCAGTACCCAGAATATCTTGCTCGTCTTACCTGGATAGTTTGTGGGAGAGATGTAAATGGTCGTACAACTGTTTTTATGAGGGGAATTGATTTTACATATGGTTTACAGTGTGAACTGGAAGGCTAATTTGCATATTGATATCAAACATTGGATTTTGATAAATATATGATTAGTATTATTGATTTCTAATTGTTTGGTTTTATCTTAATGAATATGAGCAAGTATCCCGAGGATAAATCTTAAAAATAAATCCTTTAACAAGAAGAAATAACTTTAATTTTATTCATTTCCTTCCTAATTTAACTAAATAGTTAAATTAAGAAAATTTATCAATGAAAGACGGGAGTGATGGAAGAGTAAATTTCAGTTGTTCTATTTTTCGATTATATGCCCTCTGTTTCAAATCTTTTTATCTGCATTCTTATTTAGTTTCATTAGCCTTTCTAATTTAATATAATATTTTATTACATCAAAACTTTAAAAAAATATTTATATATTACGCAGGAACCATATGTAGTTCCTATCTAGTTTTTTTGTCTGAAATTGTTTCATTAAAGTCTATGTGTGATATAGGCTTGTTGGTTGGTTGATTGATTTTAACGGCATATCAATCCGTCTGGGGTTATGTCAGTAATATATGTTGTGTATTTATATTTATACTATTTTAGTAATTGGTTTTAATTATCTAAATGTTTTGTCATTGTCCTTAGAGCCATCTGTAAAGATGTGGAGGTGATTGGGGTAGCTTTCTTGAATATTTGTAGAGTTTATCTTGATAAGACCTTATACGATATCGGGCATATAGTAGAGAGACAGAGAGACAAAGAAATAGATTAGAGATGATAGTTGATGATTGGTGGTCGTACTTGGCAACTTCTTCTTACTGTTGGTTCCTGCTCATTCCTCTTCTGGTTCTATCTCCTCGCCAATTTTCTCTGTTAATCTGTTCACCTTCTTTCAAGGGTGTGTTTTTTCTTCGTTGATTCTTCTTTGGGCTGGGCTGGTCATTGCTTGTTTTAACATGTAATTAACACAACCAGACTTATTTGTTTCTTGATCAAGTTTTATTTCCAGCCCTGCCCATTTGATTCCACCGGAGGTGAGTTGCGAACCTTGAGAGACATACTCTTTGATAGGGCGCCAGCTCGCAGTGGATCTAAAAACTAATTCCCACGTCTAAAGCGTCTACTAGAAGGTCAACTGGAATGCCACCATTGTCACTCATAGGCTCTACTAATTTTCCACGGACCCTGTAATTTTTAAGTAACAGACCCTAATTAAAAATTCTAAGTACAGGTACGTTCATAATTTATAATTTCTCATAAATTATGTAACACACAAGTGGAACAGTCATATATATATATATATATATATATATATATATATATATATATATATATATTCATTAAAACTGAAACTTTGGCCCTTTCTTAGTCTAGACGGGCGGTCGGAGAGGCCCCCTCCGATCAATCGGTTGGTCAGGTCAAGCCCTAGCAACTATATGACTACCCAACCCTATTGCCCCTATGACAAGCCCCAATCCATTTTATTCTATGGGTGCTAAAATGCGGTGGCTGAGGATCTACATGTCCTGGGAATGACGTTAATCTCTATCTGATGGTGAGGTTCCAGTTTTGGAGGTTTGAAGAATGTGGAACACCCCTTCATCACTATTTATCCCTGGTCCACTCTGGCCCGGAGTGGTAGTACCTGTTAGGGTCTCGTCTATGGGTTAAATAGAAAAATGTATTTATAAAAAAAATTGAATATCCATTAAAAATGTATTTATTTCAAAACTTTATCGTCATCAAATGACCCACTGAGGTTGATATGCCGTTAAACAAAACAAACCAAACTAAAACTGAAATACTTGCGCCTGATGTCACATATTTTTGCTAGTAAAAAGAAAAAACATTTTCAAATTAAATTTTCAACTCAATGATAAGATTTATAGATCTTTGTTCACGATGATCGTCTTTTTCAATTTGCCAAATACTTGAGATAACTACGAATTGCTAATTAGAATACTTCCCTCCTTTCTAAATAAAACCAGCCATATCATTATGAACCGCATTTACAATGGTAATTCAATCTATTCAAGGGACGTCTAGTCTTTATTTAAAGTTAAATATATTATCTACAATTCTCTATTGAAACAGTCGAGAAAAGAAAACATAAAAACACAATAAATATAAACATTATAAGAAAGAGCATGGAATTAAGCAAAAGGTTTCATTTATATTTATATGTTATATGTTGTTTTTTTTATCTAGATGGACAATCTTTTCTAAGTCTCCTTTCTTTCTCTTCTACAGCCACAATACGAAGCAATATCTCCAGAGGGAAAACCTGCTATGAATTAACATCAATAAATCTGTCTCAAGGAAACGGGGCATCCGACATGAATCTCATAAATTATTTGACCGAATCAACGAATCTCAATTTTTATTTTTTGTTTTTGCTAAAAAAGAAATTTTTTTGAAAAAAAGATCTAAAAAAACAAAATCTCAAAAGATATATAGAGGATATTTCTTAGCGAGAGACAAAATATTATTTCGTTATAAAATATCGGCACGTCTATTTTTTCTTTTTCTTTTTTTTTTTTTTTTCTTTGTAGATTTCCAACAAATCTGCAGACAAACGCGATAGGTGAACAAGAAAGTATAGAGAATATTTTGTTTTGATTGTTTTGTTTGTTTTACGGCATATCAACCCTTTTCGGGTCATTTAATACCGAAATAAATCATTTTCATGAATGTTTCTATGTTTCAAGTTCTTAATATCTTCAAATTGGTATGAAAATTTTCAATAACTTCAGTTATTTTGTTTTGTTTTGGTTTGATTTATTTAATGGTATAATAACCCTGATGGTTATCTAATGCCCCAAACCAGAGCGTGAGATAAAAATTGATCCTCAAGTTTCCTTTACTGGTTTATTTTTGTAGATGTAGTTTGTTGATGAATTTTATATCTGATTCATAATTTTCGTTATATTTTTATTTCTCTCAAGAAGGATAACATGTCATCCATGTTTATATTCTCTATCAGATCCCTAATATTATTTGCATTAAAATATTATTTTCTGTTTGTATCGAGACTGGATATTTATCTTGAATTCAAATGAAGACAGGGGCAGATCAGATCAACTAATACAAAAAGTAATAATGTCTAGGGGTCTAGTGGCCAGTCTGGACAACTATACGAAGTTTAGAGGAAGTCTTGATGAGTCAGTGTGTATTATGCATTGTTTGTCATCAAAACTCTATTGCCCTTATGACAAGCCCGAATCCTATTTATCATTTATTTTTTCTAATAATAATAATAATAATAATAATAATAATAATAATAATAGAAAAAAGTTAGCCAAACCTGGAATGATATTAAGACATTGTTGAACAAATACACAAAAACACACACACACACACACATACACACACACACACACACACACACACACACACACACACACAGAGACTTATACATACACTCGTGCAGTGAATTTCAAAGAAGACAGTCTTACGACGGAATGGACAGAACCTAGCAGTAAGCTAACAGCTCCAGAACTTCAGAAATCTGACGAAGAGATCTTTATCTCGAAATATTAAAAATAATTCAAACAACATCATAGTTACCTCATTTTTCTTTACACTTACATTGTCATAGCATTCACAACCATCCACCAAACCAATATAAACACAATGCTTCAATCTTCAGCCTGTGATCTGCAAAATCTACCAGCTGGCAAGTTTTCTTCTTTTTCTTTTGTTAATCAATGTCTGGTTTTCTGGCTGGGAAAAAAGTGATCCGTCTTTATCTCAAAGTCCCAGAGAATTTTATGCGTTAATTTCTCAAGAATAGATTCTTGTTGTATGGTCAAAATTTAGTTTCTTGTAAAATTCCCTGTTTCTTCTTCTTCTTCTTCTTCTCTTCTTCTTCTTCTTCTTCTTCTTCTTCTTCTTCTTCTTTCTTCTTCTTTCTTCTTCTTCTTCTTCATTATTATTATTATTATTATTATTATTTGGTTTTCAAATGTTGTATTCAATTACGAAAATGCTGGGGACTTTTGCAAACATCTTACATTTTTGCAAAGATGAATATATAACTATTTTTTAAATCATTCTTTTTGTAATAATTATACAGAACCAAAAATTACAACCCTATTTATCTATATTATTCCAACTACCCCCTCCCCCTTTGGTATGACAACTGATCTAAGTAGAGGGAAGACTACATGAGTAACGCTCCCTACAATCAAAGCAAGTTATGAGACCAGTGAGTGACTGAGAGCAATGAATATGAAATATACAGTAAAGCGTCTCAAGTAAATATTTCCGACCTAATCGAAATTATCTTCTTATCCATTGTGGATCATTATATTATTCTCTCTAATTATCCCATTTGTCAGACTCGGTGCAAGATGGAAAAAGAATTTGTTTGATGATGCCGTTGGAATATGAAATACTGGCTGATTAAGAAAGAAACCCAAGATTTTTTTTTTGACTGTGGATTGGCTTAATTAGAGTATCCTTAAAGAAAGATTAAAAATATGTTTAAAATCTAACATGTGGTAGAAAATGGCATTCGGTAATCTTTTATTTAATATGCTCTTTTGTGTTCGTAAATCCTTTGGTTAAATTGCGTTGTGTTTCACCAATTGATTTTTTATTTAGAATATTTTACAATATAGAACTTCCTTTCTTCATTCCTTCTTTTCTTTCTTTCTTTCTTTCCTTCTTTCTTTCATTCTTTCTTTCTTAGTTTCTATCTATGTTTATTTTTACTCTTTCTTTCATATTTTCTTTCATCTTGAATAACCTCTCTCTTTCTCTTTCTCTCCCTCTTTCTCTTTCTTTCTTTCTTTCTTTCTCTCTCTCCTCCCTCTCTCTCTCCCCTCTCTCTCTCTCTCTCTCTCTCTATCTATCTATCTATCTATCTTTCTGTTTGTATTTCTATCTTTATCTTTCTGCATATCACCAGCCTTTCTCTTTCTCCCTTCTCCCCCTTTCTTCCACGTTTCTCTTTCTCTTTTCCCTTTTCCCCTTGTTTATCTCTCTCCAATAATTCCAAATCAATTAGGAACCGGAAGTAGACTGCCGTTGAAGACATGCGCTGAAGGGATAGTGATAGCATATACATTAGAGTTGAAAAAGTATTCAGAAGACAGAGATTAAAATCCCGTTTTTTTTTGTTGTTGTTGTTTTTTGTTGTTGTTTTTCTGAGAATATCAAAGAAAGGGAAAATTTATAGATATAAATATGGGAGTGCCTTGATCGGAAAGACAATATATTTATTGACATTGATTCGAGTTAATTCGATTTTACACATGAAAAAAGATACTCGGCTTGTTAGATAGATATGAGCACACAAATATAGGTGTGAGCAAAGATAGACATGAGTAGACAAAGATATCAAAACAGAAAAATAAATACGATGAAAGAATATTATTCAGTCTGATATTTAGATATAAACTTATTAATGTATTTTTATAGGGGCCTGGGGGCAAACTCATGGGCTGCCCCTTACAGAACACATTCTAGTTACACAACTACTCAGAGGAACCAATTTATCTCCACGTTTATCACTGGTTTGAATTCTGTTTTCCTTCTCCTAGACTAGTTGCCATAAGTATCCGGATATTAAAATGAGATATGATAGAATATTGACTAGTAAAGTTCTTCTCGCCCAGTCTCGTCCAGGAATTGAACTCACCGAATCCATTTCATACGACGGTAGCCATTAAACCCCACGCTTCTAATTAACGATAGAAATTTTATTTGTATTTCAGGAAGGGATGTAATCACCCAAAGGAATGGTTACCATTTAAATATGAATTCGAATACACAACAACTCAGAAGAACCAATTTATCTCCAAGTTTATCACTGGTTTGAATATTGACTCATTTTTTGTTATCGACAAAGGTCAAAAGTCAAAATTTCTTACATGGAGTCAGATTTGGGGCCAAAATATTGTTTATATCTCATACATATCTTTTATCAATAACTACACCCATCTTCATTCTGCCCACTCAGCTGGGGCTTTGGAATACACCAACTGCACCTCTGTAGAGGGATAAGACCAATGGGGACCAATTGTTGGCCGTGGGTGGCAACCCATGATGCTTAAGGATGGAACCCTGGTGGTTGAGCAGTCTATGACATGCAACACTCCCACGTTGGCCTTTACTTAAGCTAGACAGGCGGTTGGAGAGGCCCCCTCCTATCAATCAGCTGGCCACATCAAGCCCTAGCACCTATATGATTGTCCCAACCACTTTGCCCTTATGGCAAACCCTCAATTATTTTTATTATATATGTGCTGTGGCTGAATTCTGTTTTCCTAGACTGTATCCGGATATTAAAATGAGATACGATAGAATATTTACTAGTAAAGTACTTCTCGCCCAGCCTCGTCCAGGAATTGAACTCACCGAGTCCATTTCATACGACGGTAACCATTAGACCCCGCACTTCCAATTAACAATAGAAATTTTGTTTGTTTGTTTTGTTTTACGGCATATTAACCTCAGTGGGTCATTTAATGCCGATAAAGTTTTGAAATAAATCAATTCTTAATGGATAATACAATTTTTTTATAAATACATTTTTCTATTTAACCCATAGATGGGACCCTAACAGGTACTACCACTCCGGGTCAGAGTGGACCAGGGAGCAATGGTGATGAAGGGGTGCTCCACATTCCCCAAACCTCCAAAACTGGAACCTCACTATCAGATAGAGTTTAACGTCATTCCCAGGACATGTAGACCCGCAGTCACCGCCTTCTAGCACCCATATGATAAAAAGAGGTTGGGGCTTGCCATAAGAGCAATAGGGTTGGGGAAATCATGTAGGTGCTAGGGCTTGACGTGACCAGCCGATTAATCGGAGGGGGCCTCTCCGACCGCCCGTCTAGCCCAAGATAGGGCTAAAGTGGAGTATTGCAAGTCATGAACTGCTCATCAACCAAATTTTGTTTGTATTTCAGGAAGGGGAAGTAATCACCCAAAGGAATGGTTACCTTTTAAATATGAATTCGAATCATCCCTAGAATTCCGAGCTGGTCTGATGCTTTTCTGAACGTCACATAGAAATGATTAGCTGTCATATCGTCCCAGTTCAAAAGTGTGTATCTAATGTTCTTCAGGGAAAAACGACTCGGTTTTCCTTAGGAATGAGTGACATCTCAACTATGTTCTTGTCATCAGTCAGTCTCTATGGTACCAAGAGAAGAGATTAAGAGACTTAGTACTTTGGATCACCTATAATTACCTTACATACCAAAACGCTTATGGCTACTTGACGCTTTGTAAGCACTGACAGGCTGAGACCACTGTTCACTGCTCTGATTGATTAGATATATAAAAATATAACCGAGAAGAATAAAACAGGTTCCATATATATATATATATATATATATATATATATATATATATATATATATTATATATATA
>CM042158.1:35723721-35726221 GCA_023376005.1 Doryteuthis pealeii | reverse complement strand
AGGGCAATAGGGTTGGGGCAATCATATAGGTGCTAGGGCTTGACATGACCAGCCGATTGATCGGAGTGTGTCTCTCCGACCGCCCGTCTAGCCCAAGAAAGGGCCAAAGTGGAGTATTGCAAGTCAGGAACTGCTCATCCACCTGGGTTCTATCCTTAAGCATCACGGGTCGCCACCCACGGCCAACAGGTGGCTCCATTGGGGGAGTCTTACCCCTCTGCAGAGATACAGTCGGTGCATTCTAACGCCCCAGCCGACAGGGCGGGGATGAAGGCTTACTATATTCTAAAACATATCTAGTGCAATCTCAAACATTAATGAAGAAAAGTAAAGATGACCAGTTAAAACTGATGAGAAAAACTTGTGAGAAGTGAAAAAATAATTAAAAATGTTTAAAATTTTGGAACAATTCAGCTTTTTCACTACTAATCTTAACTTATTATTATGGAGATTGTGTGCTTTTCTGTCTGTAACCGAAACTATATTACTACTCATATCACTATTCCCTTAGTTACTGACATCACATTTTCCATGATTGTATTTTTATTTAAACCTCAATTATTAATAAAATTGTTTTACATTATTAATACTGTTAACCATGTCTACATACTGATAACATGCAATTATATTTATATATACAACAAAATAGTGGTTTACAGTGTGAACGGAAAGGCTAATTTGCATATTGATATTAAAAATGTGATTTTATTAAATATGTGCTTAGTATTATTGATTTCTAACTGTTTGGTTTTATTTTAATGAATATAATAAAAAATCTCTTCAATGAATCTTAAATTAACAAGAAAAAAGAACTGTCATTTTATTCTTTACTTCCTCTTATAACTAAATACTTAAATTAGAAAAAATAACAATGAAAGACGAGAGTGATGGAAGAGTAAGTTTCAGTTGTTCTATTTTTTATTATACTCCCTCTGTTTCAAATCTTTTTATTGGCATTCTTATTTAGTTTCATTAGTATTTCTAATTTAATATAATATTTTATTACATTAAACTTAAATACTTGCACCGGAGGGTGCATATATTTGCTAGTACTTTTAATAGAAATTATAGTAATTTGCATTTTATTCTAATGTATTATTTAATTAATAAATTAAACTAATATTATTGTGTATAAATAAATAAGAATAGATATACAATCTTAGCATCATGATCAATTTTAAAACTTTGAATAGCAGAGGAGTGAGTAAATTCTTTAACTTTTACTGAAAAAGTAAGGGGGTGAAAAAAAACGAAAAAAAAAAAAAAACAAAGTGTACTTTAATTATAAGTTGTTTTTATTGGGGGGGCTGTACTGTGAGAATTTCCAACAATATTTCCTGGTTTAAAAACATTTGTATAAATTTCAGTTACATCCATTTGTCATCAGGACACAGTCTTTAAGAGTTGTTTGTTTTTTAATCTATATTGTCATTTAAACTTTTAATCATTTAAATAACTAATGTCACTAAATAAAATGTAAGCATTAAGATCGTAAGCGAATGGTACTTATATCCAAATTGATGAGACCAATTCTAATATGTCGGTCTGTTGTCCTCATCTTTATTGTGGTATGTACGAGGGTGAGTAAAAAACGTAATGCCATTTTGTTTAGGACGGGTATAATTATCAACACAGGAACATGTATCATAGATTGAAATGAAGCTGGTCCACTGTGGATCACATCCCTACTGCTCCACATAGTCACCGGTTCTCTCAATAGCAATGTTCCACCTTCAAATGAGAACATGTATCCCTGCCCTGTAAAATTATGTTGGGTGTTCTTTGAGCCACTTCTTCACTACAGACTACACTTCTCCGTCACTGGAATAATGTTTGCCTCTCATCGGTCCCATGAAAGAGGATTTGAGAGGCAAAACATTCCAGTGACGTGAAAATGAAATTTTATCTATATTTGTGTGCATGTATACATGTGCCTATATATATATATATATATATATATATATATATATATATATATATATATATATATATTATTTTATTTATTTTTTGAACCAATATATATGCATATAGAGTAAAAAGTAGCTTGTAGGGCAAGATATTTACATCCATACATATATACATAGTAAAATTCGGGTGGTGTGTCGACACTAGTTCAATTCCTGGACGAAGCTGTTTGCATTTCACATAGAGCTAATACTCTTGGTATAAATCTATCATCCAACTACTCTCCGTCGAAAAGGAGGGAGGGTTAGGCTCTTAAAAATGGCTAGATAACCAGTGTAGGAGAAGGAAAACTCTGAATTAAAACCTGTTAAACATCGCGTAAGAAATTGATTTTGTGTCCCATTCTGCTCATGCGGAGGGGTTTGTATATATAATATATATATTATATATATATATATATATATAGAGAGAGAGAGAGAGAGAGATATATATATATAGATAGATATATATAGTAAAAGGATGAATTTGAACTCGGTTCATTGGTTGAATATTCCACATCGATAACCGCTGCACGACGTGCGCATCTTTTTTGATG
>CM042158.1:35711221-35713721 GCA_023376005.1 Doryteuthis pealeii | reverse complement strand
AGTTTTTCATCAATCGAAGCACCTCTGCAAATGACAATTTATACAGGTCTTCAAATCTCATATTGGTGAAATGGGTCTACACTTTAGGAAAGATGTTGGATGTTACGTATTGGGTAAGACGTGAAGTCGTATGGGTGGCCTGATGTGTGGATTAGAACGGAAAAGCGATGATTTGGCATGGTTTGATTGGACGAGTGAATGGTGCGTGGCGTAGGGGAGAAAGGGAGTATGAGACGTCAGAGAGAAAATTGAGTCTGAGAGAATGTGTGAACATGAGATTTCTTGCACGAGGCATTTGTAATTTGCGGGAAATAAGATACTCATGAGTGAAAAGAAGCGACCTTGTGTTATTATTAAAAACTCCGAATTGCACAAAGCCGGCCCCAAGTTGGTGTCCTGATTCCAAACATCATGCCAGTCTGATGAACAGCTGCCCATAACAAGATTCCAGCCTTCTCCGAGGTATTGCCGGTAGATATATATATATATATATATATATATATATATATATATATATATATATATATATATATATATATATATATATATATATATATATATATATATATATATATATATATATATATACTAGCAAATATATGCACCCTTCGGGTGCAAGTATTTAGGTTTTGATGTTATAAAATATTGTATCAAATTATAAACTATTTAGAAAATGATAAACTGAGGGGGTATAATCGAAAAATAGAACAGCTTTAGATTTAACTCTTCCATCATTTTCTTTCCCTCCCGTCTTTCATTTTTCCTAATTTATCTATTTAGTTAGATTATGAAGTATTTAATAAAATTACAGTTCTTTCGTCTTGTTTATGGATTTCTTTTAAGATTTATCCCCGAGATTTTTGCACAGATTCGTTAAGAGAAAACCAAACAATTAGAAATCAATAATACTAAGCATATATTTATCAAAATCAAATTTTAAATATCAATATGCAAATTAGCCTTCTCGTTCACACTGTAAACCGCTATTTTGTTGTATATATAAATACAATTACATGCTATTAGTACGTAGATATGGTCAACAGTATTAATAAGGTATAACAATTTTATCAATAATTGAGGTTTAAATAAATTCATGGTAAATGTGACTCAGTAACTAAGGGAATTGTGACTTGAATAGTGATTTAGTTTCGGTTACAGACAGACAAACACTCAATCTCCATTATAATAATATATATATATATATATATATATATATATAATCCAAAAATCCGGAGAAGAAATCTTCCTTAAGACATAGTTGTTTATTTTAAACGTGTCGCAGTTTGAAGAGCTCAATGTGCGCTCTTATTGTTAGAGTCACAGAGCAAATTTATAAGTAAAAATATAAGAAAAACTCAGATTTTTTGCATTATAATCTATTTCAGGAAAGCTTAGGCACAGTGTCTAACATACCCAAATTATCAGATGCTGAACAGCTTCCCACAACAAGGATTCCAGCCTTCTCCGATGTATTGCCGGTACAGAGATAAGTATATATATATATATAATATATATATTATTATTATATATATATATATATATATATATACACAGGTTATCCACCCATAGTCAATTGAGTTCACTGAAAGGGAATTTCGCTGGTGGCTACTACTTTTGCAGGAATTGCGAGGGACTGCTTAAACCGAATAGAGATCTCGTGTTGCCTTCATAAATATGTGTATTTATCAGTAGAAATTATCCTTCTGCTTGCTGCTGTGATGATAGCCCAGTTTAGAGGATGCTATCCCTGTTTGAAGCAGCCAACAAAGTCTAGCCGTACTAAGAGGAGACGTGATAAATCGAAATAGGACTGTGTGTGGATGACTGGCTATTCGTCAGTCCGATTGCTTAATCCCTCGTTCATATTTAGCTGTCAGTAAGAATCAGAGTTGTAACTGATAAATACATACATCGGTATATATATGTTACGATCACTAGAGAGCTAAAATATAGACCTAATATATATATATATATATATATATATATATATATATATATATATATATATATATATATATATATTCATCGAAGCTAGACCTGAGCTTTGGTCCTGATGATGGTCTAAATGACCGAAACGTTGCATCGTCGACAATAAATCTCCAGTTTCCATAACATCCCGTGTTTGTATACTTTTCTCCACAAATTGTCGGATTAATCTTCTCATATTTCACTCATATATATAATATATATATATATTATATATATATATATATATATATATATATATCAGGTAGCCAAATTTGATGCTTTTTTAATGAAATCTATATATTCATTATCTTTTCCAAGGGCACTAGGCTTCGTCTAGGATTTGAACTCATGTCACCGATTCCATTTCTAACGACCGTAGGCCTGCCTCGATAAAATAACTTATACATTTAGCCTTGATTTGTGATTGCAAATTCTAAATTCTAGGATGTTTCTTTCAACTAGAAATAAGCTAAGTGAAAAATCAAGTGAAAAGTAGTTTTATGGTTATATTTTTTACCTTCAGAAATTTGGT
>CM042158.1:35703721-35706221 GCA_023376005.1 Doryteuthis pealeii | reverse complement strand
TGAAGGGGTGGGTGATATGGCCTGGATGTTTTGATATGAAATTATCCCTATATAAGTTCTTCACTCTCACGGTCTTTTTTTCTTCCGATCATTTAGTAAGTTTGTTGAGAAGTAATTATTATTGGAATTATGTAGATGATCTGTTAAGGAATTAACATGGAACACATGCTCAGAGTATTCATCCGTTGAATTCTCAGGAGGGTTTGTTATTTTGTTAAGTGAATTTGATTTTGATTTTATTTTAATCCTCACAGACATGAATTAAGCATCTGCTAGTAACCGATTAATAGGTTTGAATTCAAAGTTTTCCTTCCCTTAAATCGGTTTCTATACCAAGGTTAAAGAACTCAGTCTGTCCTACGATTTAATTATCGCTGAAGGGAGTATAATTGGATTCATGTCCTTCCTAAAGTTATGACGCAAGATCGCAAAAATGGGACATCCAGTGATGATCAATTTCGTTATTCAATAGCAATTTATCGGCAAAACGACCTTTACAACACAATGTCTATCAAATGTTACTTCATTTAAACAGCATATATATATATATATATATATATATATATATATATATATATATATATATATATATATATTACATAATCTATGCATAGATTATTGTCAACCCCCTGTATTTCTGAAGGGATTGCCCCTTTTCATATCACGGGCGGGACTTTCCATGGAATATTACAGAAAGCCCGCGAAATACGTGAAGTCACGTGTGACCTGATTGGCTCTCAGTTTCAGCTTGGACGTCAGGCAGATAAGGCCTATCTCTGCCTTAGCTGGAGCTCACTGCACCTCGCGTTATGTTAGTTAGAGAAATATGTTTAGTTAAGTAAATAAAGGTTTAAATAAATAATATGGTTTTGTGGTTGATGAATGTCTTGGCAACAAGACTGACCTAGAAGCAGAAATGAATCAAGAACAGAGAAATAGAAGACCAGACACGAAGTCCCCAAGACTAGGTCCATACGCTGTGGGTATCTGGGGCCCACCGAGCTTCGTCAGAATACGTTTTTATTTTCTAAATTTATGAGTATATTTTAATAAAATAAATAGCTAAACTGTTTAAACTGCTTATTTTTCTTTTATATATGTTTTAATATTAATTTTTTTATACATTTTTTAAAATTTTCTCATATATCTTTAATTTTCTAATATATATATATATTTTAAATCTTACTTTTCGACTTAAGGCCGATTTTTAGAAAAAGCTGTATATGTGCACGAGATATAACTGTCTTTATAGTATCAATAGTTTCTTAATTTCTTAAAACAAAGAGCTTATGTTTTTTTATTATTTAACTGGGGGTCTACCAACAAAAATTAAAGATAATTCTAATAATATTTCAGACAAAAAAGCTATTAAAAAAATAAATTTATTTTAACATAGGGGAGTGATAAATTTTACACGTCTAATTGGACGGTTCCTACTGACCTCTAATCTGCCGTACCAAATTTACCCCCCCCCCCATGTTTAACACAATGAAACTTGAATAAAGGTTAATATTATCTTTAGGATTTTTAAACCATTGAAAAGAAAAAAACATTTCAAAAACTCCTGATGATTTTTTAAATTTTTTCAGCGCACGGAAATAATGAAAATTATGAACGAAAACAATGTTTATATTTTGGCACTGTTAAATCAATTGAAATTTAACGTAGCCAAAAACAAGTTATGACTACCGGCTTTTTCAAAGTTTCTATGAAAAATAAACTAACAGACAAATTTTCAGGAAAAATCCGATATTTTCCTATCTTTTGAAGAAGTACTGTTTGAAATAGTTTTTTTCTATTTTTATATTGGGGGTAATATTTTTTACGAGGTCTCCCTCCGCCATATTTTATTTTATGTAATCTGAAAAAACAAACCAATGGAAGACGATAAATTGGACACGTCAAATTGGAGGTTCCTACAGGTCCCTGTAGGATCAGTTATAACTTTTCTTTAAAAAAAAACAGTTACGGAATAGTAAAAACATAATATTTAATCTCCGATTTCTAATCTGCACTGCTATTTTAGCATTGAGTACCTTCATATGCTAATACTTTTCACATTCATTCTCCATTATATATACTAGCAAATATATGCACCCTCCGGGTGCAAGTATTTAAGTTTTAATATAATAAAATATCATATTAAATTAGAAAGGCCAATGAAACTGAATAAGAATTTAGATAAAAAGATTTGGAACAGAGGGGGTATGATTGGAAAATAAAACAACTTTGAACTGACACTTCCATCATTTTCCGTTACTCCCGTCTTTCATTGGTAAATTTTCCTAATTTAACTATTTAGTTAAAATAGGAAGTAAAGAATAATATTAGTTATTTCTTCTTGTTAAGGGATTTTTTTAAAGATTTATTGAAGAGATTTTTGCTCATATTCATTAAGATGAAAGCAAACAATTAGAAAACAATAATACTAAGCATATATTTATTAAAATCAAATTTTTAATATCAAAATGCAAATTAGCCTCACCATTCACACTGTAAA
>CM042158.1:35693721-35701221 GCA_023376005.1 Doryteuthis pealeii | reverse complement strand
CTGAATGTCAGACATAGAACCGAACCCATTGATATATCGTCGTTTTGTATATATAGATTGCCTTGGTGGTCGTAGAATGGAACAGTACAAGAGAAGAATTAAAAAAAGAATGTTGGGGTTAATTTTAAGTGAGGGATATGCGGGGTTGTAAATGTTTTGATGATGTCAATAGTTTATTTTACAGGAACATTGGTGAAAAGATTTTCGACATCGAGTGAGGCTATGATTTTTTTTTTTTTGAAGTTTGTAGAATTTGAATTTGTTCATAGCTAGATTTCATACTGTATTTGGTAAACATATATGGTGTAAAAAATTGGTTTAATCGAAATTGGCTATCACTCGGAAGCAATACAAAAATTGTTGTTCGAAAACTGAAAGCGCAGTTGATCAGAGTTTTGCTGCCCGATGTTTGAAAAATGTTTGGGTCATTTCCTTTCGTTGAGTAACATGATATTACAGATTAAACAGAACCCAAATTATTTATTCATTTTCCCATTAAACTAACCCTAAACCCCAACCCTAACCCTAACCCTAAACCCTAATCTTAACCCTACCCCCCTAGTTTAGTAACATGATATTACAAGGTGACTCAGAAAAAACAGTACCCACAGATTTTGTAATAAAACTGTTAATTTTAACTAGAGGGGTTAGGGTTAGGGTTAGGGTTTAGGATTAGTTTAATGGGAAAATAAATAAATAATGTGGGTTCTGTTTTTTCTGGGTCACCTTATAATATCATGTTACTCAACTAGGAAATAACTAAATTTCGTTCAGGTCGAAAACATCTCCATAATGTGGCTTAACATATACACGGCTTTTCCAGCACACCAAAGCAAAGTGCAAAAAGGAATGTTTAAGTTCATTATAATTGTACAGAAGTATTCAGATTAATAATAATAGGACTCTATTTGAATAGAAAAAGTTCTGAAGTGAATAGTTAGTAAATGTTGAAATATCTACAGGTAAAAAATACAATGAAAAATTGGTGCAGCCGTGTGAGAAATCAGATAGGTAAAGAGTTAAGCCATTCTCAGAGGCTCTTCCACAACTGGGATCCACACCCAGGCAGAATATAAACACTAATTGATAGTTCATTATACCTGAGCAGAAGGACTCAAAATTACAATTGAAATATTCCTTTATATAGTTTAAAAAACCGAGACAATTTGTTACAGAAATTTTGTTGGCCAAAAAGTAAAATCGGGGATTCAAAGTAATATATTTATCCAACCCCTCCGCAGGAGTAGGATACAAGGTCCAATTTCCACTATTTCTTCCTTCTTTTCCTTTTTTCTTTCTTTCTTTCATTCTTTCTTTTATTTCTTCTTTCTCTCTTTCTTATTTTGTTTGTTTCTTTCTTCCCTTTTGTTCTGAATTTTCAACTATTTTTTATGTGTTTCACTCCCATTCTTCATTTTTTCTTTCCTTATTTCTTTCTTTGTTTCTTCCTTCCTTCCTTTCTTTCTTTTTCCTTACTTTCTTATTTATTTTCAATTTCTTACTATTTTCCTCCATCTTTCTTCACTCTTTTTTCTGTTATCGACTTTTCCTTGTTTTGTTTTGAGTTATTTAGCTTTCACTTCTTTTCTTTTTACTGTCATACTGTCTTTTGTTCTTTCTTTTTCTTTCTTTTTCATTTCAATTCCTTTTCTCTCTCTCTCCCCTCTCTCTCCCCTCTCTCCCTATCTATTTGTCTCTGTCTGTCTGACACTCTCTATTTCTCTCTCTCTCTCTCTCTCTCTCTCTCTCTCTCTATATATATATATATATATATATATAATATATATATATATATATATATATATATAATATATATATATTCCTTTGTTTCTATCTTTCCTATTTTCGTTTTAAATTTCCAATTATTTTTTTTGTTTCCTATGATTTTCTTACAGATTTTCTTTTTCACTTTTTTCTTTCATCGAGCTTTCTTTGTGTTGTTTTAACTTATTTCATTTTCTACACTATTTTTCTTTCATTCATTCATTTATTCTTTCTTTTTCATTCGCCATAACTTTTTTCCTTCTTTATTTATATTCTTCTATCTTCTTTACTTTCTTTCTTATTCTTTCTTTTTTCATTCTTCTATATTCTTTTCTTTCTTCTTATTCTTTCTTTTTCATTCTTCTTTTCTTTCTTTCTCGTTCTTTCATTTTTCATTCTTCTATCTTCTTTCTTTCTTTCTTATTCTTTCTTTTTTCATTTTCATATTCTTTTCTTTCTTCTTATTCTTTCTTTTTTCATTCTTCTATCTCGTTCTTTCATTTTCATTTCTCTTCTTTCTTTCTTTCTTCTTTTTTCATTCTTTTATTTATTCTTTTCTTTTCTTTCTTTCTTTCTTTTTTCTTCTTTTCTTTCTTTTCTTTCGTTTTTCTTTTCTTTTCTTTTCTTTTCTTATTCTTTTTTTCATTCTTCTTGTTTTTTCTTTCTTCTATTCTTTATTTTTTCATTCTTTATTCTTTTCTTTTCTTTCTTATTCTTTCTTTTCATTCTTCTTTTCTTTCTTTCTTATTCTTTCTTTTCATTTTCTTTTCTTTCTTCTTTTTTCTTTTTTCGTTCTTCTATCTTCTTTACTTTTTCTTATTCTTTCTTTTTTCATTCTTCTTATTTTTCTTTCTTTCTCGTTCTTTCATTTCATTCTTCTATCTTCTTTCTTTTTTCTTATTCTTTCTTTTTCATTCTTCTATTTCTTTTCTTTCTTTCTTATTCTTTCTTTCATTCGTCTTCTTTCTTTCTTATTCTTTCTTTTTCATCTTCTTTATTTTCTTTCTTTTTTCATTCTTCTTTTTCTTTTCATTCGTCTTCTTTTCTTTTCTTCTTATTCTTTCTTTTTCATACTTCTTCTTGTTTTCTTCTTTCTTATTCTTCTTTTCATCTTCTTTTTTCTTTCTTTCTTATTCTTTCTTTTCATTCTTCTTCTTCTTTCTTCTTTCTTATTCTTTTCTTTTATTTCATTCTTCTTACTTTCTTTCTTTCTTTCTTATTCTTTCTTTTTTTCATTCTTCTTAGTTCTTTTATTTCTTTCTTATTTTTCTTTTTCATTCTTCTTATTTTCCTTCTTTCTTATTCTTTCTTCTTATTTTTTCCTTCTTCTATCTTCTTTTCTTTCTTTCTTATTCTTTCTTTTTTCATTCTTTTTTGTTCTTCTCCTTCATTCTTTTCTTTTTTGGTTTCGTTTTAAATTTCCGACTCTTTCAGTTCGCTCTGTTTTCACCCTGTTTTCTTTCATCTACATTTTCTTGGTTTTATTTTTACCTATTTATTTCCCACTTCTCCTTTCAAACATTTCCTCCCTCCCCCCTTCTCCCTCCCTCCCTCCCTTCCTTCCTTCCTTCCTTCCTTCCTCCCTTCCTTCCTCCTTCTTCCTTTTCTCATTTTGTCTCTATTTGCCCTCGTTTTAGTTTCATCTACTTTTCTTTTCTCTGCTTTTCTCTATTTTTCTTCTTTTCTTCAGCCCTTCCTTTCTTTCCTTCGGTCTTTCTTTTCTTTTCTTTTCTTTTTTCAACTTCCAAAACTTATTGGTCAATCTTTTTTCCTCTGTTTTCCTTTAACCTCGTTTTTATTGGTTCCATTTTAACTGTTTCCTTCCCCCCTTCTTTTACCCCCCTTCCTTCTCCTTTTCTTTGTGTCCTTCCTCTGTTTTTTATTTTCAACTTTCAACTATTTTTCTTTCATTTTTCTTCCTTCAACTTCCTTTTCATTCTTCTGATTTTACCTATTTTTCTTTTTTTCTCCATTCCTCTCTTTCTATCTTTCTTTCGTTCTTTCTTTCTTTCTTTCTTTCATTTTTTTTTCTTTTCAACTTCCAACACTTAGTTATTTTTCCACCTTTTTTTTCGCATTTTTTCTTTGATCTATCTTTTCTTTGTTTTTAACTATTTCTTTCCAATTCCTTCTCTTTAATCACTTTCTACCTTCTTTCACTTCTTCCTCCCTCCCTTCCTTTCTTTCGTTCATTCTTTCTATACTTTTTTCAACTCCCATCACTTATTACTCCATCTTTTATTTTTCGCTCTGTTTTCCTTGATCTCTCTTTTCTTTCTTTCATTTTTACTTATTTCTTTCCTCCTCCTTCTCGTCGACTCCTTCCCCCCCCTACAACTTTCTCTGTTTCTCTTCTATCTTTCTCCTCTTTTTTTCTTCCTTCATCTTTTATTTTTCTTCTTTTCTCATTCCATACCTTCTTCCTTTTCCTATGTTTCATAATTCCTTTCTTTTCCTATGTTTCATTCCTTGTATTTTTCTTTTCCCCTTCCATACTTTCCTTTCGTTTGTTCTTTTTCTTTGCTTTTTTTTTCTTTTCAACTTCCAACAATTTCCCGCTTTTTTTCTTTTATCTATCTCTTTTTTTTATAACTATTTCCTTCCCACTCTTTCTCTTTGATCACTTCCTTCCTATCTTTCTTCCTTTCGTTTATTCTTTTTTTAAATCCCTACATTTATTATTCCATCCTTTTTGTTCGCTCTTTTTCCTTCCTCTTTCCCTTCCTTCTCCCCTCCCTTTCTTCCTTTCATTTGTTCTTTCTTTCTTTTTTAACTTCCCGCACTATTCCATCTTTTTTTCGCTATTTTTTCTTTAATCTATCTTTTCTTTATTTCTCATTTAACTATTTCATTCCCATTCCTTCTTTTCGGTTACTTTCTACCCTCCTTCTCTCTTTCTTCTCAACTTTCTTCTTTTTGTTCGTTTTTTTCTTTTCTGTTCTTTTTATTTTTTTTTCAATTTCAAACATTTCTTATTCCATATTTTGTTCTCGCTCTTTTCTCTTTGATCTGTCTTTTCTTTCTTTCGTTTTTACCTATTTCTTCCCTAATCCTACTCTTTGATCACTTCCATCCTTTCTAACTTCCTACTTTCCTTCCTCCCCCTTTCATTCATTCTTTCTTTCCTTTTTTTCAACTCCCATCACCTATTACTCCATCATTTTTTTTCGCTCTGTTTTCTTTGATCTCTCTTTTCTTTCTTTCATTTTTACTTATTTCTTTCCCCCTACTTCTCGTCGACCCCTTTCCTCCCCAACAACTTTCTTTCTTTCTCTTTCTTTTTTCATTTTCAACTTCCAACTGTTTCTCTTCTATCTTTCTCCTCTTTTTTCTTCTTTCATCTTTCTTTTTCTTTCTTCTGCTTTTACCTATGTTTCTTTGTTTGCATTTTTCTTCTTTTCTCATTCCATACCTTCTTTCTTTTCCTTCCTCCCTTATTTCTTTCCCACTTCTTCTCTCCACCCTATTCCATCTCTTCCCGCCTTCCTACTTTCCTTCCTCCCTTCCTTCCTTTCGTATGTTTTTTCTTTGCTTTTTTTTTTAAACTCTCAACACTTATTGTTTTTTTATTTTTTATTTTGGCTCTTTTTTCTTTGATCTCTCTTTTCATTGTTTCGTTTTTTTACCAATTTCTTTCAAACTCCTTCTCTTCGATCCCCTCTTTTCTTCCTCCCTTTTTTCCTTTCCTTTCTTTCTTTCTTTCCTCCCTTCCTTCCTCTCATCTCTATTTTATTCATCAATTTCTCATTCTGTACATTTCTCTTGACTTTTTTCTTTTTCGCGCCAAAACCATCCACGTTACCATCATTGTCTCCGCTTTTTATTTGTTTACCATCCCCTTCCTTCCAAAGTAGTCCTACTGTGAAGCTGATTAGATATCAGCCACGATGCTGGAAGGAGGAGGAAGGCGGTCTGTTGCGCACGCCAACCATTTGCACCACACAGCAACACAAATATCTAATTGCTTGCAGATCAAAGGTGTGTGCCAAACTATTTGTTTTTCATCGTTTCGCATTCGCAAAGCAAGATGTCTTCCCACGCCATCTCTCTCAGCTTTCTTCTCTTTTTTTTTTTTACTACTTCGTGTTTATTTTCTTTTTACTTATTTCTTAGTTTCGTTTGCTCATATTTCCCAAAACTTTGTTTCGTTTGTTTCTTTATTTTTGATTCTGATTTCATCTCTGTTTTTATAAATCTCATCTCACTTTTCCTCGCGAGTTAAAGATTTACTTAATATTACCTCGTGTTTTCTTTTCTCTTTCAATCTTATATTTTGTTATATATTTCTGTTGCTTTTTGCTCTTGTTTAAAGATATCCTTTTTTTTCTTTCGCGTTCTTTCTCTTATATATTCACAATCAACTTTATTTTTCTTTTCTTTTATTTCGTATTAAATATTTGTCACACTGTTCTTTCTATCAATTATTAATCCATTTCTAAAAATCCTTAATCTATTTCTAGAAAATATTAATCCAAATTTTCAGTAAAATTTTCTCTATTTGTTATCAATCCAATTCTATTAACTCTTAATCCACAACAATACCAGACTGTTTTTCTATTAATTTTTAATTCCATTTCTATAAATTACTAATTCATTTTGATTATCGTTTCTATCAATTATTAATCTGGGACAAAATTTTTAATCCTCTTAATAAATTAAGTATCTATTTCTAAAAAATACTTTATTGATAATCCAACTTAATTAATTATTAATCAATTTCTAGAAATTAAGTATCTATTTCTAAAAAAAACTAATCCATTTTTGAGTATTTTTCTATTAATTAATAATACAATTCTATTAATTATTGATTCACAAGAACATCACATTGTATTATTCCATTATCAATACTTTTTTATTAGTTTGATTTCATTCGAAATTGTTTGTGTTAGAAATTCAAATGAAATTCACCTAATCGAAAAGACTTTAAGTTTCATTTGCACATATTTCCCAAAACATTGTCTCGTTTATTTGTCTCTTTATCTTGCTTCTGATTTCATTCACTTTTTTAAATAAATCTCGTCTCACTCCCCTCACAAGTTCAAAGATTTACTTGATACCAGAAGTCACTACTCGGCAAAGCATGGGTAAAGGGGAAAAGTAGTTTAATGGGTAGCAAGACTTGCAGATACATTATTGAAAAGCGACTGGAAGACCTAGAAAAATCCCCAGCTAAAAAAGAAACTTGTGTTAATCCATCCTCGTGGGAGGTATTTGTCATTATAAATCAAATCTTCGTAATATTTACGCAAAAAGTATGAACCGATGATATATAATATATATATATATATATATATATATATATATATATTTGAGATAAACCTGTGCTACTAAGCAGCACTGGCTAGCGTCGTCAGTTATGTTATTATTAACAGGTTCATTGGAGGGGTTTCGGGTCTTTCAACATAAGAAAAGTAAATGTTATCGTTCGAAGGAAAAGAAAAAGAAAAAAGGGCGAGAAGAGGAGAATGAGAAAAAAGAGAAATATCCACGAAAAAGAATAAAAAATATGAATTATATTTGCGTAGAAATATGAGAGTGCGCTGAATAGTTCATATGATGACGTCATAAATGCTACTGATGGCTTTTGGACCGATGGTAACCAAAGACTACAACATCGATTAAAGAAACGTAACATAATACAGAGAGAGAGAGAGAGAGAGAGAGAGAGAGAGAGAGAGAGAGAGAGAGAGAGAGAGAGAGAGAGAATGGAAAGTATTTTAAAGATTAATAGAGAGT
>CM042158.1:35676221-35681221 GCA_023376005.1 Doryteuthis pealeii | reverse complement strand
CATACAATGTGGAATTAAACAAAAAAGTTGTCCATAAATATTGAAAAGATCACCAATAGAATCGTTAAACAGGAGACCTGCCTTTTGTTTAATTCCACATGTACACACACACACACACACACACACACACACACACATATTATATATATATATATATATATATATATATAAGGTGTGTCAAAAAAGTATCGATATTTTTGTACTTTTTGATAAATCTTCTATTCTGAAAAACAAAAAGTTCCATTCATTGTTCATTATTAGCTGGTAAATACAGCTTCACACTCGGCACTTTTATGACACACCTTGTTTTCTGAAAAAAAAATGAACATTCCATTCATTGTTCATTTATATCTTGCTAAATACAACTCAATCTCGATATTTTTATGACACAACTTATAATATATATATATATATATAGAGAGAGAGATATGGAGTGAGATGTAGAGAGAGAGAGAGAGAGAGAGAGAGAGAGAGAGAGAGAGAGAGAGGAGACGGGGAGAGGGATAGATGTTAATAGAACTGTTACCTTTCAAAATGATAAAAATAAATAAATCTTAGTTTTACATAACAGCAGAAATTCAAGTATTTGAAGACGGAATTTCTGTTTGAATTCAAAATCGAATAGCTAAAAGCAAATATGTTTTTAAAAAAGACAAAATTGACTTAAATCGCCTTAATTGATAAAGAAAATCTCATTCTAATTTTTATTGAATATTTTGCTTACTGCGTATATTTTTACAATTTTCTGCATTGATTGGGTAATACCTGGGTTCTGAGCAAACTTGTTCAATTCATTTTCTCGCGCAAGTTTATGATTTATTCTTGGGCATTTTGTAAATTTTTCTTTCTTCTTTTTTTTTATCCAAAAACAGAAACTTTACTGATTACACCGAAACGAAACGAACATTCCGCCATTGTGATTTTTAGTAGGGCGCCATTTGACTCGATTCTTTTAAAACTTTTTTTTTTTCCTAAAAGAAAAAGAAAATGAAATATTTCCCTCGCAATCAGCAACACAAACGTCCATTATCTCATTTGCATTGCAGCGTTTTCCGTATGTAAATATTTTTTTCTTTTAAATTGTTAAGTTTTTTCATTTTTATTTCCTTCTTAAAATTATATCTTAATTTCTTTCAATTTAGATATGCATATCGTTATTCACGTTTTCGTTTTTAACCCGATTTTTCAAGAAAATCATTGTTCTATTTATTTATACATTTTTTTTGTATTTCGTTTTTCCTACCTTCGTTATTTTATTACCTTTTTATTTATTTATTTATTTTTTCCACCATCGTTAATTTATCAACTTCCTTTCTATCACTCTCGTCCTTTTTTTTTTTTTTTTGGACCTTTGTTTTTTCACATTTCTTCTTTCCTTTCTTTCTTTTTTCATTCTTTCTTTCATTTTTCTTTTTTTTTTTCACACTTTTGTTATTTCATTACCTTTTTTCTTTCTTCTTCTCTCTTTCTTTATTCATTTATTTTCTGCCTTACTTATTTCCCTTCTTTCTTTCTTTCTTTCTTTCTTTCTTTCACGGTAGTTAATTTATTAACTTTCTTTGTATCCCCTCGTTCTAGTTTCTTGGACCTTCATTATTTTTATCTTTATTTTTTTCCACAGTCGAAATTTTTTATTACCTTTATATTAATTTCTCTTTTTCATCCTTGATAATTCCTTAAATCTCTCTCTCTCTCTCTCTCTCTCTCTCTCTCTCTCTCTCTCTTACTCTCTTCCTTTCTCTCTCACTCCCCCTCTCTCTCTCTCTCTCTCTCTCTCTCTCTATATATATATAGTATATATTATATATATGATATATATGATTTACCTTTCCCTCTTTTTTCTTTTTTCCACGCTTCGTTATCTTATTATATCTCATCTTATCTTATTTTTCCCCTTTATTTTTGCTTCCCCACTTTGTAGTTTAAATTATACGTTTCTTTCTTATTCTTTTTCTTTTTTCTTATTCTTTTCTCCTTTCTCTTTTCCTTAACTCTTCCTCTCTCTCCTTCTCTCTCTCTCAACTGCTGTCTCTCGTCCTCTAGTCTCTCTCTTTCTCCCTTTTTCTTTCCTTTCTTTTTCCATCTTTCCTTAATTTTCTAATTACCCGCTTTTCTTTTCGTTTCTTTTGTCTTTATTTCTAAGTCCTTTCGTCCTTTCTTTTTTTTTCCTTTTATTTTCGCTTTTCCTTCTTCACTTTCTTTCCTTTTGCTGACAATTTGTTATTTTTTTCATTATACGGTTCTTTTTCTTTTTTTTTTTTTTTCTTATTTTCCCCCACAATTTATTTTTAACGGTTTCGGTTTTCTCCTTTTATTGTTTTTTTCAAACTTTAAAATACTTTTTCTCTCTTCTTTTCGCTCATTTTCTAAACATATTTGTCATTGTGTTTAAAGATATTATAATCTTTTTCTATTATATTTCTTTCTGACCATTTCTCTTTTCTTCTCTATCGATATTTCTTCTTTCTTTCTTCTTTCGATCTTATTTCTTTCTTTTTCTATGTTTTATTCTATACGAGCGGTAAAATTCAATACTTTGTTGTTATATCTAATACGTATTATTAAAATCGATCCTTCCCTTTCATAATCTTTTATTCCCTAATTAATTTCCGGGGTGTGCACCCCTTATTATACTTCTTATCTTTCTTTTCTTCTTATCTGCTTTCTTTGTCTTTCTTTTTCTTTCTTTCCTCGTCCTTTTCGGTCCGTTCCGTTGTTTTCCTTTCTTTTCTTTCTCCACGTCTTTTATCTTCTGTTCGCGTACCTTCGTTGTTTTTAAATAGAGTACGGGTGGCGGGGGCCTGTTTCTCCTCCTTTTCCCGTCTGCTCGTTTTCTTTCCTTTCTTCTCTTTTTCATTATTCTTTTTGGGGTTGAATTTTTCCTTTTTTTCTTTCTCTTTTTTTTTTCTTTCTTTTTTTTTTCTTCTCTTCTTTTCTCCTCATTTTTTGTCATTGTTGCATCTTTAAACTTTCTTTGCAATTTACTTTTCCTTTTTCTCTTTAATATTTATATATCTTTCCTTCCACTTTCCTTTTTTCTTTCTTTCTTTTTTTTTTCTTTCTTTCACGATAGTTAATTTTTTATTTAAACTTTATTGTTTCTTATCTCTCGTTCTAATTTTTAGACGCTTCTTTTTTTTTTTTTTTTTTTCCAGTTTTTTTTTTTCCACAGAACGAAATATTTCATTTATCCTTTTCTTTTTTTTCTCGCATCGTCTTTAATTGTCCCAGTAAACACTCTCTCGTCTCTCTCTCTCTCTCTCTCTCGATCTCCTCTCTCTCGTCTCCTCGCGCTCGCTTGAGTCGCCTCTGCTCGCTTGCACCCGTTCTTTTTTTTTTTTTAGATTTCGTCTTATTTTTTACACCTGCCTTTCTTGTTGTCTTTTTTCTTTCTTTTTTTCCCATTCGTTTTTTTTGTTCTTACTTTTCTTTCTAGCTTGTCTCCCTCTCGTTTTCTTTGTTTCGTTCTTTTGCTTTGCTTTCATTTCTTTCTTTCTTTTTTCTCTATCTTTCTCTCCATATTTATTTTACTTTTCCCCATGTTTTTATTTATTTCAAATTACATGATTTAATTTATTGTCATACCGTAATAACGTATTAATTATCTCCCTTTTTAAAAACCGATTCATAGGTTCTTTTTTTTTTGTGTTAGATTTCGTGTTCCTTTTCATTTCTAAGTTGGCCTTGGTTTTGAAGGTTTTGTTTTATAGTCTCACATCATAAAATAACTTATAAGTTCAACCGTGAGCTGTACACCAGCCTTTCTAACTGCCGCAGAAAAAAACAGTAGAGTTAATTACCTTTTTAGAGCAAGTTTGGGTAATGACCGTGAGGGGATTAACAGAAGCGCCTGCCTAGTTGTTGGTCCAATGTATTTATTTAACAATTTCTTTATCTAAAACAGGATATATGAAGGGCATGCCTTGTGTATGTATGTATGTATGTCCGGATAAACTACGAATAAATAAAAAAAACATTAAACGGATGACAAGTAATGTATATAGTGAACATTCAACATAATCCAACACAGAGCTTGATTTTTTTGCGCAAAAAATAATGAAGTTTTTATTGAATGAATTTAAATTTGTGAAAGAATATCTAAAAATTGAAATTTGAATAGTAAGAGAAGGGAAAGTCATTGGTTACGGTTCGTGAATAAAACATAAAATCAATGGATCTGTGAGACTTAAAATTTTTTATCTTACCCCTCTAGTAGTCGCGCAGAACAACGCGCGGGTAGCCGCTTCTAGTTTGAATAGAAAGGTCACGTGTCAGAGTCGGCATAGGTCACATGTCAGCACTTTTGGCCATGGGATTAATAGGGTGTTTTGATGCAATCCCGTTGGGGTTTTTTTTTTTTTTTTTTTTTTTTACTTCTTGTTCGGACTCTGGGACCTAATCGAACGTCGCGGAACTATCTCGGACTCGGTCGGGAAGCCCTTCTTAGTTTATTATCGGAACGCTTCCTTGTCCGTAATCGGGGAGCCATCACTGAAACTTTTGAACCTAAACACCCTTTTTTATTTCCAGCCACGGGGGTATAATCCTGTTTCTCATTCTTTCTTAACGCATAAGCTGGTGAGCGTGTTAAGACTGTGTTAATTATTATTCTATGTTAACTGCTGCTCCTGACCAGGATTGAAGCCCTGCAGTCTAAGAGATAACTGTCACTTGGAACTGGTCTTAAACCCTAACACAAGCTCTATTCACTACGACTATGTGTTCCAACTGAAAATAAGACATAAAATCATCTTTGCTAACAGAAGAATGTGAAAGCGAGTCTACGAAACTCAGACAAACAACATAATTCAGGAAATTGAAGTTTGGGTTTGTCTTTTACTATGCAATTTCGACTGGAATCCGTCTTAGAATTCCAAGCCTCTGAATTTGTTTATTATATCTAATCAATTCGAGCCTGGACGGCAGGATAGGAAGAGAGGAGAGAGAAGAGAGAGGAGAGAGAGGGAGAGAGAGAGAGAGAGAGAGAGAGATGAGGAATC
>CM042158.1:35653244-35676121 GCA_023376005.1 Doryteuthis pealeii | reverse complement strand
AAATTTAAATTTATTTTATTCATGTTTGGGCTCAGCGAATTGATTTTTAATCGGAAGTCATAAAAAATTAAAAATTTGAACAAACAACCAGGAAAAAAGAGTCCTATCCTCTGGTTCGAATTCTCAATCTGTAAACAGACAACAACATAAACAACAAAATGATAATATAATATAATAATATAAATAATAATAAATAAGATTGATAATGGATAATGAATAATGATAATAATAATATATATAATATTAAGTTATGATGATAATGATAATAATAATATAGATATATAATAATATAGATTAATATAATATTGTAATCAAAGCAACGAAACACTCGTTTTATAAATGGGAGGGATAAGAAAGATAAGTTTGATTTGTTTGTGAATGAAGGCAAAGACAATGAAAGAAAAATGAAAGAAGAAAAGAGAAAGAAAGAAAAGAAGAAGAAATGAAGAAATAAATAAGTAAGAAAGAAAGAAGAAAGAGGTGACAGAAATTTAAAAAAAGAAGAGAAAGAACGAAGAAAGAAAGAAAGAAAGAAGACGAGAGACAGAAATAAGAAAGACAGGAGAGAATATAAAAAAAGACAGAAAGAGAAAGAAAGAAAGAAAGAAAGAAGAAAGAAAGAAAAGAAGAAAAGATGACAGAATAAAGAAAAAAAGAAAGAAAGAAGAAGGAAAGAAAGAAAGGATAGAGATAGAAGAAAGGAAAGAAATGAGAGCAGAAATAAAGAAATAGAAATAAATAGATAAATGGAGACAGAAATAAAGAAAGAAGAAAAAAAGAATGAGAAGATAGAATAAGAAAAGAAGAAAGAATAGAAATTGAGAGACAGAAATAAGAAAAGAAATAAATAATAATAAATGAGAGACAGAATTAAGAAAAGAAATAAATAAAAAAATGAGAGACAGAAATAAAGAAAAAGAAGAAAAAGAATGAGAGACGAATAAAGAAAAGAGAAAGAAGAAAAGAGAGACAGAATAGAAAAAGAAAGAAGAAAGATGAGAGACAGAAATAAGAAAAGAAAGAAGAAAGAAATGAGAGATAGAATAAAGAAAAGAAAGAAAAAAAATGAGGACAGAAAAAGAAAGAAAGAAAGAAAGAATGAGAAGATAGAAATAAAGAAAAGAAAGAAAGAAAAGAAATGAGGACAGAAATAAAGAAAAGAAGAAAGAAAGAAATGAGAGACAGAAATAAGAAAAGAAAGAAGAAAAGAAGAAAGAAAGAAAGGAAGGAATAAAAAAGAAAAGAGTGACAGAAATAAAGAAAAGAAAGAAGAAAAGAGATAAAGAAAAGAGTGACAGAATAAAGAAAAGAAGAAAGAAAGGAAGAAAGAAAGAAAGAAAGAGGAGAAAAAGAGAAAGAAGAAAAGAAGAGAGACGAAAAAGAAAAGAAAGAAGAAAGAAAGAGAGAGAAAAAAGAAGAAGAAAGAAAGAGAAAGAAGAAAGAAAGAAAGAGGTGAAAGAAAGAATAGATCATTTTTTTTCTGACTCAATTCTTCTTTTGTTTAATTCATTGTTTCTTTATTCTTTACTTTTTTTAATTTGTTTTACTTCGTTCGTCTTAGAAAAAAGATTATTTTCTTTTCTCTCAACTTTTTCCCTGTTATTTAAGATTATCAACGCTGGGGGAATCGGGCTTTTACACCTCTTAATTTGATGTTTCGAACTGCCTTTTATCTTCGTTTATTGTTATCATCTTTCATTCCTGCTTTTAAGAAAATATTTCAGTACCATTTTATTCTTTATTTTTAGTGCAACTTTCAAATTCAGAACAGAATACCATTGTATTAGTTCCAACGTTTGGTAAATTCTTGCTTGTAGAATTAACAGAATATTTCATCGATTTATATCTTTGTGTACACTATGTAATTTTCCTTGAAAATATTTAGTTTAAAAGCCTTGGAAAACTTTCTGTATCTCGGCTATATTCGACTTGGACGTAATTGATGACAGGAAGTAATTCCTCTATATATTGATACAATTAATGGATCTCTGTAATAAAATAAAACGGAAAGTATTCCAATGTTACATAATTGGCGTGACGTGGAACAATCAGGGTTGTCTAAGTAGCCTGATTAGAACGGAACATTTTAAATGATGATGTGTGGAATAGAATGGAAAAGTTTAAGTGATGAGATGGCGTGTTTTGGTTGGACGGGCGAATGGTAAGTGTTGAAGGAGAGAAAGGAGGAGGGAGAGTTCAGAGTGAAAATAGTGTCTGTGTGTATGCGTCAAGGAGGTAAGGTATGAAGTTCTTCCTCTCGGCAGTTGTATTGGGGGAAATAAAATATACTCATGAGCAAAAAGAAGCGGCCTTGTGTTATTACTAAAAACTGCTAAAGGCACAAGGCAAAATTACCCTCAGTCTTCAAGTTGGATCCAGACTCCATAACATCAAAGAACTGTCAACAGATGCACAGCTGCAACAACTAGGATTCGACCCGTTCCGGTACAGAGATAATTATATTGAATATTTCTCCATACACACATACATTTCTCCATTAGAAGAAGAGCCGTACCGTAATCAAGGTGGACACATCATCTCTCCAGTCGGAAATGTGTGCGAGACGTGAAAAAGAGTGACACGTCATCATCTCAGCCATTCCGACTGGTAAAGTAACTAAAGTATTTAATACATCTCTCTAAGCCGGTCTCCATACATTTCCTACGGTATCCTGGCTATGACGTTATATACATAATGGGCATGACGTAGACCGCGAGGGTGTTCTGAGTGGCCTGATTAGAACGGACAAGTTTAAATGATGATGTGTGAATTAGAATGGAAAAGTTTTAAGTGATGAAGATGGTGTGTTTTGGTTGGACAAGCACATAGTGTGAGGTGAAAGGGGAAAAAGAGGAGTGAGAGGTCAGAGTGAAAATTGAGTCTGGCAGAATGCGTGATGGAGAAACACGGGAAAGCTTGCTCTCGACAGTTGTTATCTGGGGGAAATAAAATATACAAATGAGTTAAAAGAAGCGGCCTTGTGTTATTATTAAAAACTGCTAAAGGCACAAGGCAAGATGACCCTCAGTCCTCAAGTTGGTTCCAGACTCCATAACATCAAAGAACTGCCAACAACTACACAGCTGCAACAAATGCACAGCTTCAACAACTAGATTCGACCATATCCGGTACAGAGATAAGTATATGGCACATTTCTCTATGCACACATACATTCCTCCATTAGAGTAAGAGCCGTACAGTAAGAAAGTCGACACGTAAATCTCTCCAGTCGGAAATGAGTGCGAAACGTAAGGAAGTGTTTGACCCGTCATCATCTCAGCATTCTCAAAAATCATTTTTGTTTCTTATGACTTAAAAAATAATAATTCGTTAGTTTTAAAAGAAAAATAATAATAGATGAAAAAAACAAAAAAAACAAAAACAAAAGACCAGCGGTATAAACAAAAAAAATAAAATTAATAGTAAAATTTGACAAAAGCTGTTTTTTAAGGTAAAAAGGTGTTCCAATCATAAGTGACCCATTGGAAATAGTATATAATAAATAAATATAGCAATCAATTCATTAAATTATTAAGATTTAGATAAACAAATACATCCTTAAAAAAGTAATGATTTTAGTAAACAAGTTTTCTTGTTTATTGTTTTTTTTAATAACTCCATCCATGTGTCAGAACGTAACAACTCTTAAAACAAATATTTGAAAAACGAAAATATTTTAAATAGCATTATTTTAAAAACAAATTAAGTGCCTAATAATATGCCGATTAAAAACAAACTTGAAACTCAATATTTATTTAAACTAAATGTTTTAAATTTCTAGTTAATTTATTTCGATTCCCTAAAATTAAAATTTCAAGCTTGGTAAAGTAACAAATGTTTTTTTGCACGAAAGGAGAGCGTAGTGGTACACTAAGCTGATGCTGTGTCAGTACTACAGTATGGTTCCACCACATGGACTTTTAAAAAGTGTCCGGAGAAAAATCTAGATTGAAGCAGTTCCCAACAAAACGGCAGATGTATGACTCCTAAAACTTCTATCTCACAAACGATCCAAATAAAGTGAACAAGCCAAGTCGGAAACTATTGGAGAATCAACGACGGGCTCATAAGCGACATAGAATAAACCCTGACGGGTTGTCATGCCGTTAAAATCAATCAATCATCCAAAACAGAATTGGAATGAAACTGGAAGTAATGGTGATAAAGGAGTACTCCGCATTCCCCAGAGCTCCAGAACTGGAACGTCACCATAAAGATATTTCAATATCTTACCCAGGGCAATAAGAGCCCTCAGCCACCACCTTCAAGCACATATATGATATGTAGGAAGCGCGTGATGTAATGGATAAAGTCATAGGAAATGGACTCGTCGCCCCGAGTTCAAATCCAGGACGTGGTAATTGCATTTCACTTAGCGGTAATACTCTTGGGAAAGGTATGAATTCTACTTTCCCTCCAGCTATGGGTAAATAGTAGGGCAGACTGGGTTCTTTAACCTTGGTTAGGCAGCCGGTCTAGGAGAAGGAAAACTCTGAATTCAAACCTGTTGAACTCCGCATAACAAATTGACCTTGTGTCACATCCTACTCGTGCGGAGGGGTTGGTAAATACATATATATATATATATAATATATAATATATATATATATATATGATAAAAAGTGTTGGGCCTAACCATAAGGCACTAGATTTGGGACAATCATATAGATGCTATAACTAGCCTCTCTCCTCATCAGACAAAATCTATGGGGTTACAGGTTTAGTCACTGATGATCCGACTATGAAACGAGTAGTACAGGGTTACATTGAGTAGCACATTGAGCGACCTGACACATGAGCATTAAATGACTCAAAAGGGGTTGATAAATAATAAAATAACCAATTATTATCCACCCCACAAAGCTGAATTGAGACCTTTGAAGTACGGAGTAAATTCGTGGTTTTAATGCGGACTTAGGAGGCTTTTAGGTTATTTTGTGGGTTTTCGCAAGTTGTTTCTTTTAAACTCCGTCGTATGTGGTTCTTCTTTCTTGTGGGTTGTCCGGCTGAAAAGGAATTAAAGGAAGGTTAAATGAAAAGACAAAAGACCAAAATATTTTTATGGTTAGTGTTGTTTTTAAATGCCATCCTTAGCCAGTTGAAAAGAACTTAAAATAAGTAAGCCCTGAGTTATGGAATCCTTTGGTAAGTGAATAAGTCTTATCCTGCGCAGTCTTAAAGATCCAGTGATTCAATCCTATGTCCGTCGTCCACGAAGGTTCAAAGCAGTTATGCGTAGATATGACCAGAACAGCCGGTATAAATATTATAACAGCAGCAGTGTACTGCCAGTGATTGGCCAAGAGTTTAATCACATGGTTCTCGGCAAGTATAAATAAAAGTGAATATCTAGCACACAACTTATATCCCAAATAAGTCAACAGTTCGACATTTATTCTAGGTTCATAGTTATTTTGCTGAGAGGAACTTTCTTCCCGTGCCAGTCGTAGCGTCAGTTCCCAATCAAGGTTTACGAGGAAGGACCGAAGGATTCTTCATGTCACCAGGAAGGGGATCATTTACTCTGTGTATGCCCAGAGGGTTCCTACTGTCTGAGTGCTCCTAGGAATTTAAAAAAAATGTTTATTTTATTCTAATTTTATTTTGCATACCCGTATACCTGTGGTTGTATACAGATATACTTATCTGGGACTCCTATGGTCGTTTTAGCTTCTGAGTATATCAGGATGGCTGATATCTCATCTCTGTATTCTGATATTTTCTCTGGATTGGTAGATGTCATTCTTTTATGTGTCGATTCTGGGACATCTTGTGATGTTATTTGTTTTTAGTTAACTAACACAAGACTTTACTTAAATTAGAGCTCTTTATTATTATATAAGATCGAGATCAACAAACACACATGTAAGAATTTGGCTCCAACGGACAGATCGCCATTGGTGTCCGTGCTCTTCAAAGCCCTGCCAAAATCTGACTTTCCTAAACTTTGAATTCAAACTTTCCTTCTCCTAGACCAGCTGCCATACCAGGATTAAAGCGTCCACTCTGTCCTATTACTCTCCTGGAGGAAAATTAGTGGGATTCATACACTTCCCAAGGTTATTAGCACTATGTGAAATGTAAATAGCCTTGTCCAAGATTTGAACCTGGGTTGACTTATTAATCAACAAATTATTTTTTTTAAATTACTGAATCGTTTCCATCAAACTAATTCAATGGAAATAGATGAAATTTCTTTAAAATAGATATCACCATGTCTAACTATCATAGCATTTATATACCCAAGTAATTGATAAAATTAATTTAAAATATGAATCGCTTAGTTTTAAGTTTTCAGTTTCAAAGTTCATATTTTATATTGTAAAAACAAATCTTTATTTAATAAGTAGTCTACTTTGGTATTGTTATCTAATAATCTTTGGAGAACAAATGTTAGTACCCCGCTCTTTTAGAAAGAACAAATAACGATGTATAATTTCCCCTGATAATATAAAACCTGATTATATACAATAACAACAGAGTAAAAAAATCTCGAATTTTTTTTTTACATTCAGTTTTCCGATTGTTGGTACTTATTTTCTACCAGAATTGCTCCCTTAATGTTTTTCTTCTATTCACACCTTCGTTTTTTTGTCTTTTTATTTATAATGTAATTAGTTTCACCGTTATATAGCCCCACCGATATTTTGCGATCCAAATGTAAGGGGAGGGTCAAAGTTAACTGACCTGAAAAAATATCAGAAACTTTTAAAATAAAATAACTAGTGCATTATAAAATTTATTCATTGATATATATATATTATATATATATATATATATATATATATATATATATATATATATATATATATGGGGGTGGTTATATTATTATTCCGGACTGCTTCTTGCCATGCAATCTTCAGACCAAGGAACTTTAATGGTTAGCAAGCAAGTCACGTCTCATAATCTCATGCTCTTTCTAACTTTTTCGCTCCCTCTCCCTCTCTTTCTCTGTATCTCTCTCTCTCTCTCTCTCTCTCTGTCTCCCTCCTCTCTCTCTCTCTCTTTCTCTCTCTCTCTTTCAATTTCATTCTCATCACTCTCATAATTTCACGCATGTATTCTATCTCACACTGTCTTTTTTTCTCTGTTTGTCTTTAACTTTTCCCCTTTAAAAAACCCACCGTTGCTGATTATAAAAAAACAACATATGACTCTCTCGCTCTCTAATCCGCCTCTCTCTCTCTCTCTCTCTCTCTCTCTCTCACTCACTCACTCACTCACTCCTCTTCATTATTTCCCCTTTTCAAAATCTATCGTTCCTTTTTTAATGTATTACTATTACTAGTCATTCACTCTGTTATTATCTCTATCCTTCTCTCTCTCTCTCTCTCTCTTCTCTCTCTCTCTCTCTCTCTCTCTCTCTCTCTCTCTCTCACTCAGTATGTTTCTTTCTCTCAGTCTATGTCCGTCTGTCTGTCCTCACTTTTCCCTTTTCAAAAATCTACTCTTTTCTTTAATGTATTACTCTATCATTATTTCTATCTTTCACTCTATTCTGTCTGTCTGCGTCTGTCTGTCTGTTTGTCTGTCTCTGTCTCTGTTTCTCTGTTTCTGTCCTTGAGTTTATCTGTCTGTTTGTCTGTCTGTCTTCCCTCTCTCCCCCCCCTCTCTCTTCTCTCTCTCCTTCTCAAAACATCTACCGTTCCTATCTTTTTTAAATATATTACTCATTCATTCTCTCTATCTTCAACTCTGTCTCTCATTCTATCTGTCTGTTTCTTTCTGTCTCTGTCTGTCTTTCTCTGTCTGTTTTTCACTCTCTCTGTCTCTGTCTCTCTCTGTCACTCTCTGTCTCTCTGTTTGTCTCTCTCTCTCTCTTCCCCCTTCATTATTTCCTATTCATTAACGGTTTTCACTCACCTCAGAACAGTACCAAATAAACGAAGAAAACAGAAAAAGAAACATAGTTGCTTCCTCATCGCAAACTGGCCGATAAACCAATTAGTACGTCTACTAATGAACACTAAGGACTAATACCGTTCACTTGACAGCTCTGCGCAAATCTTTGCAGTTCCATTAGTGCCCATTAAGTGCACTCTTTAGTGGAAGACGAGCCACTTATTGAAAAAAGAATTGATTAAATTCTATTTTGTAACGTGTAAAAATCTCTCTAAAGACGTTTTTTTTTAATTTTTGTTGCAGAAAATGGAACAAGTCAATGCATTGAAGCAAGATGGAGATGACTGGAGCGGTGGGATTTTTCGATTTTTAATTAAGGCATTAAAATGCCCCTCGTGATTTTCATCGACATTTCTGTCTGTCTAAGTAACACATGTAAAACAGATCTACACATACGTTTACTAGAATGTGATGTATTGGTCTGACAGTAAATGTGATGCATAGGTATGTGCATTTAGAAATAGATACACCATAAAAAAAACTTTCTCGTATCCACATTCATGCACACTCTTTTTCTGTTTGTATGTCTATCACTGTCCGTCTGTCATCCTCACAAGCACATACATGCACACAAAATTAAAGCACACACATACACACACACACACACACACACACACACATATATATATATATATATATATATATAGTGTGTGTGTGTGTGTGTGTGTGAATATATATGTTGTATATATGTTGAAAGCGTGTGGTGTGATGGATAAAGTCATGGAAAATGGACTCGTCGCCCCGAGTTCAAATCCTGGACGTGGTAATTGCCTTTCACTTTCACGCTAATACCCTTGGAAAAGGCATGAATCCTACTTTCCCTTCAGCTATAGGTAAACAGTAGGGCAGGCTGGACTCTTTAATCTTGGTTGGACAACCGGTCTAGGAGAAAGAAAACTCTGAATTCACACCTGTTGAACTGACATTGTCTCACATCCTGCTCGTGAGGAGGTGTTGGTAAATATATATATATATATATATATATATATATATATATATATATATATATATATATATATGATGAAAAGAGGAATGGAAAAATATATCTATATTGGTATGGATGAAATTTATTATATGCTGACACGTGTTTCGACCGGAATTTGCTTACACAGACAGTGTTTAATTTAAATATCATTTTAGATATAAAATAAAATAATAGAAAAACATATGTAAACAATACCTCTTCATCCGAGCCGTGTTTTGATTTTTAAAACTAAGACGGATAATAAAGGAGAAATATTCTAAATTGATTACGTCGTAAAATAGAATCTGACGTATCCATTTCCATTTGTCACACTTATTATATATATATATATATATATATATATATATATATATATATTATTATATGAGTATAGATAAAAGGATATGAAAACAACACAATATGCTGTTAAAGTGAAAAGATTTTATATCATATTCATAGCTAATATTGGACAATATTTTGATTCATAAAAATCATCTTCAGAGCTTGTTTATACTCCGGATTTATCAATAACGGAGACGAAAATAATATGAATTCAAAATGAAAAAAATTGATGTTGCAAAAAAGTTATGCAGTAGTTTCAAATATAAGCCCATCCGATAACTCTTTTCTCGGTCGGCGACAGTCATGTATCTCTTATTGTAACAGTTTTTGAAAAAAGAAGACATATTCCAAACTCGAAGATAGACAAATTCTCTTTTTCAAACAGGATGAGTATTAACCCGTTGACGGTAGGCATGCAACGGATTTTTAGAAAATAATTTTTATTTTTGTATTTAAATTTGTATTTTTTTATATTTTTATATTTTTTATTTTTTATTATATATAAAGCAAAACAGTATGAATGGTTGTAAGGTTGCTTTATATATAAGCATATTGTGTTATTTTCATATCCTTTTATCTATACTCATACCGTCGGATTCATTTCCTTTCTCTCATATATATATATATATATATATATATATATATATATTGTTTGTTAGGGATTAGGGTTAGGGTTAGGGTATAGGGTTAGAGGTTAGGGTTATAATCTTTTTTAAACTCTAAAACTCGTCTGTAAACAACCGGATTTTGACGGTGTAAATGGAAAAAATGTCCCCACTAATCGAAATCGTGGAAGGGGTACCGTAAGGCCATATGGTCCAAACATTCAAGGTTCATTTAATACATCGGTAACCATACGGTGTGATCTTTCACTCATCATCGAAAATGAAAAATGAAGATCGAAAGTACTTGTACTCGAAACACATCACTATTGATTTAAAGCAATTGTGTTTTTTAGACTCATTTGCAACTTCTTGCTAGCGAACGAAATAAAGATAATAAAAACTCTAAATCCCACCATAACCTTCTGTATGTAGTTATTCACCAGAAGTGATATACGTTTCAGTGTAATATACTAGTATCAATTTGATTGTTTCGTGAGTTGGTTGGCTGGTTGGTTGGTTATTTGGCAGTTTGGTTGGATTTTAATTTGAGTTTGAGTCGGAGGTTTGTTATGGTCATATGGTCCGAATGTTTTGAATTATAGCGTTCATCGCGTGCAGTTGACATGTTAAAAAGCACAGTCCATTGGTACCGGTTTTAATGTGTAGACATTTCAGTGCAGAATCATATGAATATGAATCACTAAGACCATAAAATTATGAACCTTGTTTGATGTAAGGCACACTATCCACGATTATGACATCTCTTCTGACAAAAAAAGAAATGTGAATAAAAAATATGAAAAACAAATATTCAGAGGATGTATTTATTTATGAATGAATATATGAATAGTTCAGCCTACGTTCGAGCGTTTTAGATTTTACATGTATTGGACATATTAACCATCGTTAGGTAACGCGAAGGAGCGATCTTATGGAGCTACTTCAAAAACTTTCATATATTATCGGTCCCTAATACTACCCTGATGGTTACTAATTTCAAAAAAATATGAATAAAAACTGTTAAAAAGATTAACGGAAAAAATATATTGTGGTATGGATTAAATTTATTTTTGTTATATTTTGACACGATATTTGTTTAAATATGCAATATACCAACAAACAGAATGTTAATTGTAAATCTATCTTCCCTAAAAAAAAACATATACTCATAACCAATCCTTATGCCATCCACCATACATACATATAACCCAAACACCTAACACCTGTCGCAATATCAGAATCCACTATGATACACTCCCTATCAGAGCGAAAAGGAAAATCCACCTCCAACCTCTTCTGACACCATCAACCGACAACCCATCCCCTTATTCCCGACCTCCTAATTCACTAGAAAGAAAATGTTCACCACTGAAGCAAGAACTCTATTCCTAAAGTCCTGAAGAATGTCTAACAGACCAAAACGTTGCATCGTCGACACCACTACCTACAATAAACATCAATTTTCTTCAACACCCGTGTTTGTCTGCCTTTTTCCACATATGCAGTATTCTATATACAAACGGAAATAAAATAATGATAAAAGAAATGGTAAAAACGTCATCATCAGGGCAGAATGGTTTGATTTTTGGTCGAAACACTTGTTGACATATACCAATAATAAATTTCATCTATAACAAATATATATATATATATATATATATATATATATATTAGTTCTTTGATTAATATTTTCAACATATATGTCGAATTCATTTCCATTTTCCTCTCTCTTGCTCACACACACACACACACGCACAAACTCACACACACTCACACACACAACACACTATCTCTCTCTCACACAGACACACACTCTCTCTCTCTCTCTCTCTCGCACAGACACACACACACATATATATATATATTTTCAATATTAATATTTTCAACATATATGTCGAATTCATTTCCATTTTTCTCTCTCTTGCACACACACACACACACACACACACACACACACACACATACACACACACATATATATATATATATATATATATATATATATATATATATATATGTGAGTGCATTTGTGCACGATATGTGTGTGTGTGTTTATACATGACCTCAGAGCAAAAGATATGCTTGTATATGTAATTTTCATGAACAGCTGGAAGCTGTGTTCACGTTGTTTTCCAAGGTTATCGCTGATAGCATTCGTATAGAGACCACATGATGTCGCCCGAAGGACAGTCTGGAACCTACGATATACCGAAACAATAACGAATAATGCTAGTAATCATTAACTTTATACATCTCTTATTGAGAGTGTATGATTTATACACGATGAGGTATCAACCTCTTCGGATGCTGACCCTTTAATTAGATTAATTGTAATATACGTATGTGATTCATGGGGTAGCATTGTGTTAAGTGCATTGAAATAGGGGGCTTGTTTTTCACATTCCGTTGCAGTATTACTCATATTGTTTATTAAAATCGGAAATTATCACCTAAAAAGGGACCGGGATAGCTCAGTCGGTAGAGCTTTCGGCTAGAAACCACAAGGTTCCTAGTTCGATACCGGTCCTCGCCAACTCGGCAAATGAGTAACACAGGGATCTGTGCGGTAAAGTAAGGAGCTGATGGTAGGTGTGGCGCTCCACCTCAGACGCCAAAACAATCTCCTTGGTCTAGCGCTATTGAAAAGGGGATAGACTTCCTCGCTGACTGGCTGATACCGACTTTAGGCCGCCCCGACGACTTTACTTACTTTACAAAGCGCACACACCAGACTCTGTCATAAATTTCTCGGACGAATCACATTTGGAATTACTTTTTTTTTTTTTTCACTCCCATATATCATCATCATCATGTCGCGCAATTTGCACGGATATCCATGAAGATCTCTCGCCAACCTTCCCTATCATTCATCGACTCTGGGAGCTCCTCCACGCACCAACCAGCATCCTTACATAGTTGGTCAATGTAGGTCCTGGTTGGGCGGCCCACGTTAGCATGTCCATGTGTTGGCTTCGACAGTAATACATCGCTTACGAGCTCATCTTTGCTTCTCCAGCAGTTTCCTGCATGTCTAGCCCTCCTTAACCGTATGGTTTGTGAGATGGGAGGCTGGTGGCCATACAGTTGCTTCTTTGTGGGGTGCAGTTTCCACGATTTATTCAAGACCGCTCGCAGCATTCTTGTACAGCTTCCATCTAGCTTATTCTCAAGGCGTTTCGTTTGGGTCCATATATATATATATATATATATATATATATATATATATATATATATGAAGAGAAAAATGGAAGTGAATCCGACGGTATGTAATATAGTGAAGAATTTGAAAAAAACACAGGTTCAAATAAAATGAGTCATATTTATTCAGCCAATGCTGCAGTGTTTCAATCTGTTTAGTAGATCTTCGTCAGGGCTTTTGTTGATATAAGGAATGTCAACTTCAAAACCGTTTATCCCAGCGTCTCATAAATTTCGAACTATTCTAAGAACATTAATTTTCCATTCAAAACATTTTTAAACAAACTGATCAACAAAAACTATCACAGTTTGCTTATTATTCTGTGATAAATTTAACTTTTCCTTATATCAACAAAAGCCCTGAAGAAGATCTACAAAACAGATTGAAACACTGCAGCGTCGGCTGAATAAATATAATTTTTATTTGAACCTGTGTTTTTTTCAAATTTTTCATTATATTACACACACACACACACACACGCATATATGTATATATATATATATATATATATATATATATATATATATAATATATATATATATGCAAAAAAAATATCTTAAATGATTTCAAAACTTCCCACAAAACGCAACTGCTACACGGGACTTAACGGAATCTGACGATCTCTGCCGAACTTTTAAATCTCCATCAAATTCAACGGAATAAGACCACAGTTGATTTTAACAAACACAGATGGAAACTTTTCAACTCTCTGAAGAACTCTCTGAAGATGGATTTTACTTCGAAAATATTAAGAGAAAAAAAAGAAAATTTAAATAAATATGTTTTTCAACATAAATTTGCATTATTTTGCCTTCAAAAAATATCTTATTACATTTTATAATTAATGCTTTAAACACACTATAAAAACAAAATAAAAATCTGTATATATATATATATATATATATATATATATATATATATACGTTTTAAAAATGTCTAGACACCGCAAATTGAAAAATATTCATTTATTTTATTTATTCGTTTGGTGTGAAATCTGACAAGCAGAATACAAAGGTATGCGTTGTATCTTTTTTTGACACGTACTAGAATTCAAATCTTTTATTGTTGTTGTTATAATTTTATTTATCTTATGTGAGCATATCAGAAGATTTAATTCTGTTGATATATTTTCTTTGAGATTCCTGTATTTGTAAAAAACGGCTGATGTGGCTAGACGCATTTTTGGAGTTTCTGGTCGAAATAAAATTATAATTTGTTAAGTCTTTCTTTATTTGAAAGTTAAATATTGCTGTGTATATAATTTATTTTATTTATTCTTATATATTGAGCTCTTTTTAGGGATTCATAAAAATCCTTGTATTAGTATATGTTTGCATCTACAAGAGCATACATATTGGTTGTACAGTGAGATTTCGAAGATCCCAAATAGAATCATCTCTTACTTGCCAGTCATTTGGATTACCTTATATACACACACACACACACACATAGTTATATATATATATATATATATATATATATATATATATATATATATGTGTGTGTGTGTGTGTGTGTGTGTAAAAATGGAAAAGGAATTGAATCCGACAATATGAGGAAAAATGAGTAAAGAAAAGAAATGTAAATGGATAAAATGAGTTTAATCGATATCACATTAATCGATATCACTTACACATGTGTTTCGGTCAGTTTATGTGTGTGAAAATATTTCGCACACATACAAGAATCGACCTTCATTGATAAAAATAAATGTTCACTCTGATGAAGGTCGATTCTTGTATGTGTGCGAAATATTTTCACACACATAAACTGACCGAAACACATGTGTAAGTGATATCGATTAATGTGATATTGATTAAACTAATTTTATCCATTTACATTTCTTTTCTTTACTCATTTTTCCTCATATATATATATATATAGCAAATACTGGCCTACCCAAGGAAACCGTTAACGCCATAATGATGCTCTACCAAAATACAAAAGCAATGGTACGATCACCAGATGGCGACACATACTTCTTTGACATTGTCGCCGGAGTCCTACAAGGGGATACACTAGCACCATATATATTCATAATATGCCTAGACTACATACTCCGAACATCAGTAGACCTCCATGAAAGAAAAATGCCTCACACTAAAAAAAGCAAGAAGCAGGCGATATCCAGCACATACGATTACGGACGCGGACTATGCAGATGACCTAGCACTACTCGCAAATACACCTGCACAAGCCGAATCCTTGCTACACAGCCTAGAAAAAGCAGCACGAAATGTCGGCCTATACGTAAACTCTGATAAAACTGAGTTCATGTCTTTCAAAAACAAAAGCGGCATCTCCACCATCGATGGCAAACTCCTAAACTCGGTAGAACAATTTAGATACTTAGGCAGTAACATCTCCTCCACAGAAAACGACGTAAATGCACGTATAGGAAAGGCATGGGCCGCTATAAATAAATTATCGGTCATATGGAAATCCAATCTCACAGACAAGTTAAAGAGACAGCTCTTCCAGGCCGTTGTCGTATCAGTGCTGCTGTATGGCTGCACCACCTGGACCCTAACTAAGCGACTAGAGAATAAACTAGATGCGAGCTGCACAAGAATGCTGCGGGTGATCCTGAACAAGACGTGGAAACAAAACCCCACGAGAAAACAGCTGTACGGTCACCTGCCACATATCACCCAAACCATTCCGAGTAAGACGGACAAGACACGCTGGACACTGCTGGAGAAGCAAGGACGAACTCATAAGCGACGTCCTCCAGTGGAAGCCAGCACATGGACATGCCAGTGTGGGCCGACCAGCAAAGACGTACATTGACAAGCTCTGTGCGGTTACAGGATGCTGCATAGAGGACCTCCCAAGAATGATGAGTGATAGGGACGGATGGAGAGAGATTGTCATGGATATCCGCGCTGACAGCGCGACATGATGATATATATATATATATATATATATATATATATATATATATATATATATATATATATATATATATATAGTTAGGCAGCATCTCTCCTTTAAGGCATATATTATTGAACAATGCAAGAATTTTTTGTCTGCAAATTTTGTTCCTTGTCCTTTCAAATTGTCGGATTTATCTAATTACATCTTGCGAAAATCGGCTTATATATTTGCCATAGGTATTTAACAAATACTGGTTAATAATGGGTTCCCCAATTACTTAATTGATGATGAAATCAGGCACGCCATCAAAAATTACAATCAACAAAAAAATAAAAACAACAATAATCCACCCGCTAAACACCCATGTATAAATGTATATTATTGTAATCAGATGCACAAGAGATATAAAACAGATGAAAATATAATAAAACCATTAATTAAAACATATACTCCCTACAGACCCTAGTCAAAAAATTAAACTTATTGTGTACTATAAAAAATTTAAAACTTCAAACTTAATCATCAACAATTATTCCTTCCCGTCAATTGTACCGTTACAAAAAAACAAACGTAGTATATCAATTTAAATGCCCATTGGGAGAATGTTTCTCCAATAACAATATATACATCGGTGTAACGACAACTACCCTTTCTAGGCGTCTTACAATGTACCTTTCAGACACTAGCTCAATAGCCCAACATCTAAAAACACACTTTTGTCCCAATAATTAATTCTGAAAAATACTCAATGACAATACTACTATTCGAGACAAATAAACATGTAAATAAAGACTAAAGATTTTAGAAGTCCTGCATGTTAGATATTAGTAAAAAAAGGGCGACGGGGCGCTATAAAGTCGGTATCAGCCAGTCAGCGAGGGAGTCTGTCCCCTTTTTCAATAGCGCTAGACCAAGGAGATTATTTTAGCATCTGAGGTGGAGTGCCACACCTACCATCAGCTCATTACTTTACCGCACAGATCCCTGTGCTACTCATACGCTGAGTTGGCAAGGACCGGTATCGAACTAGGAAGCTTGTGGTTTCTAGCCGAACGCTCTACCGACTGAGCTAGCCCGGCCTTCCATAATAGCACTAATGTTCTAAAACGCCTATAATTACATTAACAATTTATACAATAATAATAATATTAACAATAATAATAATTGTGGAAACAATGATAATAATAACACTAATAATAACACTAATAATAACAACAATAATTAGAATGAAAAAAAATAAACACAAAGTCTATATAAATAGAATAGCAGAATGGAACAATCCATTGCTGTATGGTTTATGAACTATCCTTGAAGATGGCCCACGATAGGGCGGAAAGTACTCGGGAAATTACCTATGACAAATATATCAGCGAATTTATGCCATATATAATTAGATAAATCCGGCAATTCGAAAGAACAAGGAACAAAATTTGCAGACAAAAATGGCTGCATTGTTCATATATATATATATATATATATTTCAATTCCTAAACGAAGCTGTTGGCATTTCACATAGCGCTAATACCCTTGGGAAAGGTATGAATCCATATATTCTCCCTTCAGCTATGGGTTAAATAGTAGGGCTGACTGGGCCCTTCAACCTTGGGTAGGTAACCAGTCTAGGAGAGGGATAACTCTGAATTCAAAATTCCCTCCAGCTATGGGTTACATAGTAGGGCAGACTGGGCCCTTCAACCTTGGGTAGGTAACCAGTCTAGGAGAGGGATAACTCTGAATTCAAATTTCCCTCCAGCTATGGGTTACATAGTAGGGCAGACTGGGCCCTTCAACCTTGGGTAGGTAACCAGTCTAGGAGAGGGATAACTCTGAATTCAAAATTCCCTCCAGCTATGGTTAAATAGTAGGGCTGACTGGGCCTTTCAACCTTGGGTAGGTAACCAGTCTAGGAGAGGGATAACTCTGAATTCAAAATTCCCTCCAGCTATGGGTTACATAGTAGGGCAGACTGGGCCCTTCAACCTTGGGTAGGTAACCAGTCTAGGAGAGGGATAACTCTGAATTCAAAATTCCTGAGGTCGGTCGTTGATTGGGTTTGTGGCAACCCTTGATGCACCAATTCTCTCCTATCGACTGTGCCAAAAAGTGTGGATGGTCCAACACAAGCCTTCACCACTATAAACAAATCCCTGTGTGGGTGTTCATTGTGTGTATGAACCCTCATGCGTCGAGAATCGACGAGAGAGTCCATAATAATATATATATATATATATATATATATATATATATATATATATATATACTCGGGTACAATGTGATGACATGCAAAACTGTCTTTTGGCCCTTCCTATGGCCACTTGATCCTCAGCCACCACCTTCTAGTACATATATTATAAAAAGGGTTGAGAGTTTGCTATAAGAGCAATAGGGTTAGGACAATCGTGTTGGTGCTAGGGCTTGATGTGACTAGCCAAGTAATCAGAGGGTGAGCTCTCCAACCGTCCCTTTAGCCTAGGTATGAAGGGACATTAGTTACTTAATAGTGTGGGGTTATTTTCGTATTTGCCTGGAGAGTTGTCTGCCCGTTTATTTTCGCTGGTTCCCGCTAGGGGCCACGGGTGTATTTAAGCGGCTGATTTGAACTTCTCGCGCTTTTCCTGTTGCTCGACCTATGAGACACAATGGGTTAGATTTAGGTCTACTCCCTTCTCGTTGGGGCTTCGGCCCTTAACACTGGCCACTCACTGCTAGTAAGTCTCTTATACGATACATGACAATCCTTTAGTCATGTATCCGTAACTACGTTTTTATGTACATTTAGGTATCTCTTTGATACCTAAATATCTTGTATTTTACCATTCATGAATGTGTCATTATCTCTACTTTTGTATATATGTTTATGTACACTTTATCTACTTTATATATCTCGTCATATCCATGTGCTGTATACCCATTAAATGTTTTATCTATCCACCCTTGTCGGAGTTTGTTTGTGTTCCAACGATTTATGACTTTGTCATAACCTTTGAATCTTACAACTGGTGATACTCCGAAGTGATACGAACACGTACCCTTTTTGGCCCAAGTCGACCACCACAATGGTCGTAAAAGTACTCGGGATTTACAATAGTATGACTGAGCCTATTCCAGTAGTGACCACCTCAAGCATAGATTTCACAGGTTTAAATTCAGAGTTGTATTTCCCCTAGACTGGTTGCCGAACCAAGGATAACGAGCCCAGTCTGCTCTACTATTTACCCATATCTGGAGGGAGAATAGTTGGATTCATATCTTTTCCACGGGTATTAGTGCTATGTGAACTGTGGCTTCGATCAGGGATATTGTGACTTCGTCCACGAATTAAGTGAAGAAATTGAGACTATTCGGTGGAAGGTGAAACGAAGGAACGCTGTAGACAAATTAAATGAAGAGGACGGGGTTATTGGGAAGAATGTAAGAAGAGGAAAATACAATAAATCATTGCCGAAAAGAATTCTCAAAGGTAGGAGGACTTTCGCGGCAAGTAGACATTTGCAGTTTGTGACGTGCAACTACATGAAGAAATTTAAAGATGGCGGATTAGCTGGTGACAGGAGACGATATTGCATTGCTAAAGCCGGCTCTAAGCACACAGATCTATAGGCTGATGCACAATTGGCATATGGATAGCTGAACGTCCATCCAATTGACATGTCCGATATCGGAAAAAAGAGGCAAGTAGAAATCGAGAAGACTGACCAAGTAATATCTGCATATTGTTGCGCACGTCTGTCTCCTCACACTGCACAGGTTCGTCCGCTTCTTTATCAATAGGTGTTACCCCCCGGGCGGAGACATCAGCAACAGAAATGTGCTCGATACTGATTCGACATTCATCAGTTTGCGAAAACTTTTCATATTGGGGTATATCACAAGTATTCTCTTCTTTTTACAGAACTTTATTCGAGATTTCACCTCATATACATTTTTAAGGAAAATATACGACTTTAATTAATTAACATTTTGAAACACGAGGGTAAGGATTATCTCCCCTCATTATTGTAATGCTTGGAACAGACCCCAGGAGTCTGAACAAAATATTAAAAGAAATAGAAATCCGAGGAAGAATGAAAACCAATCATGGCTACATGAATTAAATTAACTAGATTATTGAGGAGAATGTTAGTTTTTTTTTTTAATAATATCTATTAATAATGGAGATTCGCTTCCGGTTTTTGTCTGTAACAAAAACGACGTCACTGCTTACATCACATTACCCAAAATCGTCATAACTTATAATAACATTTATTCTACGATTTTTGGCATGTTCAAATTTTGAGCGTATTTATTCAATAAATACACTCAAAATTTGAACATGCAAAATTAGACAGTTCTCATTGTTTTTTAAAACAAGTTTTAATAAATACATGACTGGTATTATATATCTATATATAGTTTATTCTATTCTAATACATATTTAAAGCTTACATTTCAAATTGTTTTATTTTTTAATCCTTTAATGAATTTGATGATTTTACTTACTTAGGGTACAAACTCGCTGACATTGAATTTTTTACTCCCACCCCTCAGGCAATATGTTTCAAAAATCTATTTTTACATCACCCGGTGGCGTTTTTTTATTTTTACTAGTTATTTCAATGTTGCTAATCCCCAGTTAAAACCTTTAAATCTTAAATGCGTGAAAGTTGATTGCGCATAAAGAAGCAGAATCCCGGAGCGAAACTATTCTGTCATAAAATAAATAAATGTAAGATATTATCTATAAAAAAGAAAATAAAGGAAAAAGCATGATAATAAACGTGAAACTTTAGGAATACTAATTCACACAAAATTGTCGGAATCACTTAAAATTGAACCTGCAAACAATTACTCTAATCATACACATAAAAAGCGAGAAATAGAAAAATAGAACAAACGAAGTCTACTTTCTTTTAAGAAAGCATGTTCAATACATTTAATTTTTCTGTAATTTTTCTGTTGTGCGTTGGCATTCTTCCGACTTCAGTTTTTTTTGTTTTTGTTTTTTTAACTACGTAGCCTGAGCGGGTTCATGTGGCGGATGAGTTGTTGCCCAAGCAGCACTGCCGCTGTGATCCAAAGTAAAGGTCAAGAACTAATGCAGTTTGGCAGCGGTAGTCTCGCAGGAGTTTCTGGGTAGCCCTGGATTTCAGCGTTACACCACCTTAAGGACTCCGGCTCCGGATTTGTTTTCGGGGTTTACTCCACTGTAATTTAAACATTAAAAAAAAAACAATTCCTAAAATAAACAAATATTATAATTGGCGAGTTATTAGCTTCCTTTGTCGTTAAAAATACTTTAAACAAGCGGGGCCTGTGGATATACCATAATATGATAAATTTAATTATTACAATGTTTGATATGTTTACTATAATCATTCCATATGTAAAAAGTATAATAATCTTGATTTAACTCTCTCTCTCTCTCTCTCTCTCTCTCTCTCTCTCTCTCTCTCTCTCTCTCTCTCTCTCTATCTTTCCTTCTTTTCATCTTTTCATCTATTGATTATGTTCGATTGAACCAGATTAGCGTTATCGTTTCCGCGGACTCATCCCCTTTTCTATCTTTCACTTACTCTCTTTCTTTCTGTATTATAAAAACCGTATGACCCATTATTTAGCTGAAGTGACGACACCAATTTGGACGGTCTCATTTTTAACCATAGGGTGTTGCAAAATGATAAAAGGCAACCCTATTGCCCTTATGGCAAGACCCCCAACCCTTTTATCATATATGTGCTAGAAGGCGATCGCTGAGGGTCTTCATAACATGGGTATGACGGTAAACTATAACTGATGGTGAGGTTCCTGTTCTGGAGTTTTGGGGAATGCGGAGCACACCTTCATCACCATTGCTCCCAGGTCAACTCTGACCCGGGGTGGTTGTATCTGTTAGGCTCCCATCTATGGGTTAAATAGAAAGCTGTGTTTAGAAAAAAACATTGCGTATCTATTAAGAATTAATTCATTTCAAAACTTTGTTGGCATTAAATGACCCACTGGGGTTGGTATGTTGTAAAAACAAACCAAACCAAAGCAAACTGCAGATCAAGGAAGGTAACGAGACTATCGAAATGACAACATTAATACAATTAACTTGAATACGTGGAGGGGGGTGGAGAATCTGAGGGTATCTATGATCCAGTACTATATATATTTACCAACACCTCCGCACGAGCAGGATGTGACACAAGGACAATTTCTTAAGCGGAGTTCAACAGGTTTGAATTCAGAGTTTTCCTTCTCTTAGACGGGTTGCCTAACCAAGGTTAAAGAGTCCAGTCTGCCCTACTATTTATCCATAGCTAGAGGGAGAGTAGGATTCATACCTTTCCCAAGGGTATTAGTGTTATCCAGTACTATAAGTAAGAATATAAGTAAGTAAGATAAGTAAGTACTATAAAAGTAAGTAGGTACTATAAATAAGTAAGTACTATAAGTACACCGTAATACTATTACTATACAGTATGAAACGAACAGAGCTGGCGAGATAAATGTCACCAGGTTTAAAAATATTAATAACTTTGGGATAATCCCAGAGGGTCTGGAAATAAAATGGAGATCCGTTGAAAGATTGAAATCAATAATGCAACAACAAAGTTGTGAGAGACTTGGATACTGGGATGAGTCCTGTTGCTGGTTTGTTAGTTTAATGGCATATCAATCCCAGCGGGTTATTTAATGCCAAATAATGTTTTTTGTGCATACATATGATTTATTCAAGAAATAATTTCAATAATTTCGTGTGTATCAATAAATTGGTAAAAACAATTTTCATTAACTTCCTGTGTAACGGCGTAACGGGTTGCTATCCACGGCCTACAAGTGACGCAGCTGGAGAGATCTGGAGGGGTGACACATTTGTGAAAACACACAAAGCATAAAATAATGTAATAAAGTAAGTAAAGTCTTCGGGGGTGGCCTAATGTCGGTATCAGCAAAACATCGAGGGAGTCTATTTCTTTTCCGCTAGCGCTAAACCAAGGCGATTAAAGCAAGTAAATTCTTCAGG
>CM042158.1:35630744-35648244 GCA_023376005.1 Doryteuthis pealeii | reverse complement strand
TGGACTGAGCTTTTTTTTACATTTTTACCGTTCTTTTTCTGTCCGTCTCTTCTTCTCTCTCTTTCCCCTCTCTTTCTCTCTCTATATATATATATAATATATATACCATATATATATATATTATATATATATATATATATTGTTCTATCTGTCTTTATATATATATATATATATATATATATATATATATATATATATATATATATATATATATATATATATATGCTTTTGTTATATCTACTTAGTTTTCTTCTGTTGACTGAATCTTCTTTACTTTTTTCCTTAATTTCCCGCCTTTTCAGACAAAACTGTTCCATCTACAACCGTGTAATTCCTTCCTCTTTTTTTTATCATTCACCCTTCTTGCTGTAATTTAATGCATTCTTTTTATCACCCTCAGTTTTTTTTTCTTTCTCCTTTTTTTTTTATCTACTTGTCACTTAACCAATTATATTTCAACGAAACGTTCCTTGACTCTTCACTCTTCGCGTTCTCTCACTTCATTATTCGAATTTCCATTTCAAATCTTCTAAATCTCTCCTCTCCACTGAAAGTGAAGACTCTTTTTTTTTTTTTCACCCCATTCAAGGCTTTTCCTTCTTAATGCTACTACTTCCTGTGCGCGCCATTTTCTCTATCCGCCCAGTGATATTTTCGATTCAATACAATAAAAACTGAAATTAAAAAGAGAAAATGAAAACGTTTCCCCATCGTGTAAACACAAGCCCTATAGCAAAACATTCCATGCCAATTTCCTGACGTGTCGTTCTCGAGTCCGACTTTAATTAAACCACATCGATAAACTCTGTGATGTTTACTTACCGTTCTTAGAGGCGCCTTTTGACTGTTCACGGAATCTGTAGTAATCTATGGGTTGTTAGGTACGAGCTGTTCCTGCTAAGGTCAAATGCAGCGATAGCTCTCAGGCCTGAACTTTGTAGGCTGATTATTGGACTAATATGGTCATTGAAAAGTCAGAAGAAGAGGAGGGAATAAAGACAGAATACAAATAAATAAATAACTAATATAAAAAAGATAAAGAAAGAAGCCATTACTGGAACATAAGAAAGAAAGTATTTACAGATCTCGCTTTAAACTTTTGGCAAAGAATAGATAGGAAGAAATAACGCCAAGATGAACCATTGATTTTTTTAAACGTATTCTTGATAGGTTATCTCTTCTATTGACAGCGCAATAGATATGGTCATAATCTACATAGAATCTTTGACATAATGTGCGTAGAAGATAAGTATGTACTTTCCAAGATGATGTTTGAACCGACATTAAAAAACAGGATTTCTATTTTAAATGGTCTAAAAATTTAAGATAATATTAATCTTTTGCAAGTTTCTCTAGCAAACGAAATGTAAATTCCTTTCGCCGCTAGCACAGTCTCTACCAACTGAGCACGTTACTCTCACTTCCTGACACCCCAAACAGAGCAGTCGTCGAATTTTACGTCTCGTCCAAACACTTGCTTTCTTCCTCTCTCACAGTATCAGCCACTGTCCGTTGTATTTATCCTCGCTCGGCTACCCTTTATGCAAATTCCGACTCGTTTCATCCGGGTCTCTGCCAACAGCATTTCAGCGACGAGGAGGTAGCGAGTTGAAATATCCGTGGCCACTTCTCTCCTCCTTGCACAGGCCAAAACATGTCCGGACGCGCTTTGTTTGTGGGGGTTCAAATTCGCTATCATTTCAAATGCTGATCTTCAGGGTAAGAATACCATTTTCACTTTTGTGGTTTGACGTAATAGAATTCGACAATAGGGGAGACCGATTTTTCACTATTCTAATCTATCAAATTGTCCATCTTTGCGAAAGTTGTGTGTTAGTATACTGAATACTGATACCAAAAATTATATCTTTTACTTTCAAACTTTACTGTTTGAGGAAATAGCATCTAAGATTTTCTATTAAAATGAACTAGAAATCCTCGATTTCGCACAATTTAGCCTTTAGAAAACGAGGATTTTAAAATTCTTGTTTTCTAAAGACTAACATTTTTCCCTATAATCCTATTTGGTCAAATAATGGCTGTCATTATTTACAACACAGAAATCCAACTCACGTGACTTAGTTTAATTTGTTGGCACCGTTCCGTCCACTAAGTACGATGGCGCAGTGTCCAAAAATTAATAGTTTAAAAAAATATCTGCATCTGCGCAAGTGGCTGTGCAGGCCTATACCGAAGTGATAGTCTTTGGCGTATTGACTGCACACAAACTGTGATTCTTTCTGGGGCTGCTGTCTGTTCTCCCTCTTTCTGGTTCTCTTTGCTGTCGAGGCTACTCTCCTTTCCGCCTCAACCCTCTTCGTGTTTGCATCTACCTCCCACGTGTTTGTGTCAATATGGTATATCCTCATGCCCCCCCCCCGCTACAACTCACGTGATTTAGTTTAATCTAGATATTTTACAACAAAAGGGTATCTAATGATTTGAAAAATAATTCTTAGCAATATTTTACTGTCTGGCAGAAGTAATCTGACATTTCACATCTTAGAAAAAATACTATTGTTTTTTTTTTGTTTTTTTTTTTTGGGGTGGTGGTGTTTTTTTTTCATTTTCACTCGAAAACGATAATGAGATAAATACAAATCTATCTACACATATATAAAGAGCAATTGTGTGTCCAGAGGAAACTTTGAAAATAAAGCAATTAACGACAAAGTAAATATATATACACATAAATATCACCAGGGCTTGGTTTTTTACTAAAACTAATAAGATTTGATTCATATTCGTGAAGATAATTCAAAAATAAAATTTAAATGATAACAGCATGTTTTTATTTATTTATTTTTTAGATAGTAGACATTAACATTTCTTTTCAGAGTAGCTGGATCAATGCAAGGTCGATTAAGGATTTAAATGGGACAACCCACGAGGATTCAACTTACGACTCAATAATAATGGATCTGCGGGACTAACTTTAAAAAAACTCTACCCAAGCGACATCGGGTAGCCAAATATATTTAAAAATTGGAATATACATAGAAATAGCATTGACATTCTACTTAGAAATGTCCAGCATTTGTGAATCACAAAAGTAAACAAATCAATACACCAGGTATTCCCTCCCCACTATTTACCCTGGCGACACTATGTAACCGCTTCTAGTACATATATAAAGGGTAGTTCGTGTGTATGCATGTATGTCCGGGTGAAACTACGAACATGAAATAAATAACAACAAAGTAAATACATATACACATTAAATATTACGGCTTCCTGCTTTGTGCAAAAAATATGAATGTTTGATTTATATTCGAAGATATTTAAAAATTGAAATATACATAGATATAGCATTGAAATTCTACTTAAAATGTTTGCTTAAAAAATGTCCAGCATTTGTAAATCTCAAAAATAAACAAATCAATACTCTATGGATCTGTTGCTCCCTCCCTCTACACAGGCGATGCAGGTAAGCATATATATAGGGCAGTTGCTGTGTATGTATGCATGTATGTATGTATATACAGATGAAATTATGAAAATAAAACTATTAACAACAAAGTAAATATATATGCACATTAAATATCAACGGTTCTTGCTTTTTATGCTAAATCATGAAGATTCGATTTATTTTTGAAGATATTTAAAAATTGATTTAGCATTCTGCTTAATGTCCAGCATTTATAAATTTCAAAAGTAAATAAATCAGTACATCGAGTTTCCCCCTTCTACCCAGTCGACGTTGGGTAGCCCCTTCTAGTATATAAATTCTGCATTATCCACTGTATCAGATATTCATTAATGAATGACATAATTTCAAAAAATATTAGAGAATGGTGATTTATCTTTAACGAAAATATGTTGATTACAAATTCTTACCCTTCCCCTATTAAAATTAAAAAGAGAGAGAGAGAGAGAGAGAGAGAGAGAGAGAGAGAGAGAGAGAGAAGAGGGGGGGGGGCAAAAGAAAGAAAGAAAGAAGAATGAAAAAGGGAGAGACGAAAATTGTTGAAAAGGAAGAAAAGAGAAGTATAAACCAAGAATAAGATCGAAGAAAGAAAGAAGAAAAAAAAGAAATAAATAAAGAAAAAAAGATAGAGATAGAAAGATAGAAATAAGAAAGAAAGAAGAAAGAAAGAAGAAAGAAACGAAGAATAACAAATAAATTGAAAAGAAAAAAGAGGGAAAGGAAGAAAAAAGAAAAAATATGGTTTTGGTATAAAAGAAGAATGATAGAAGGAAGAAAGAAAGAAAAGATAGAAAGAAAGAAAAGAAAGAAGAAGAAAAAAGAAAATAAATAAATAAAGAAAGTTAGTTTAGAAGAAAGAAAGAAAAAAGAAAGAAAGAAAGCAGAGAATGAAATTGTGGAAAAGGAGAAAAGAGATGTATAAACAAATAATAGATCGAAAGAAAGAAAGAAAAGAAAGAAAGAAAGAAAGAAAGAAAAAAAGAAAGAAAGAAAGAAGGAAAGAAAGAAAGAAAGAAAGAAAAGAAGAATAGAAAAGAAATGAAAAGAAAGGGAAAAAGGAAAAAAAAAGAAAAATATGGTTTAGTACAAAGAAAGAAAGAAAGAAAGAAAGAAAGAAAGAAAGAAGAAAGAAGAAATATAGAAAGAAAGATAGAAAGAAAAGGAAAGAAAGAAGAAACAAAGAAAATAAATAAAGAAGAAAGTTGTTTAGAAAGAAAGAAAGAAAAACAAGAAAGAAAAAAGAAAAAAAGAAAGAAAAAAGAAAAAAGATGGTTTGGTACAAAGAGAGAAAAGAAAGAAAGAAAGAAGAAAAGGAAAGAAGAAAAAAGAAAATAAATAAATGAAATAAATGTAGTTTAGAAAGAAAGAAAGAAGAAGAAAGAGGAAAAAAGAAAAGAAAAAGTAAAAAGTAAAGAAGAATAGAACATAAATGAAAAGAAAGAAAGAAGGTAAGAGGAAGAAAAAGAAAATATGGTTTGGTACAAAGAAAGAATGATAGAAAGAAGAAAGAAAGAAAGATGAGAAGAAAGATAGAAAGAAAAGAAAAGAAGAAAATAAAGAAAATAAAGAAAGAAGAAAGTTAGTTAGAAGAAAAGAAAGAAAGAAGAAAGAAAGAAAGAAAGCAGAGATGAAAATTGTGAAAAGGAAAAAGAGATGTATAACAATAATAGATCGAAGGAAGAAAGAAAAGAAAGAAAGAAAGAAAGAAAGAAAGAAAGATAGAAAAGAAATGAAAGAAGAAAGGGAAAAAGAAAAAAAAAGAAAAATATGGTTTGGTACAAAGAAAGAAAGAAAGAAAGAAAGAAGAAAGAAAGAAAGATAGAAAGAAAGATAGAAAGAAAAGGAAGAAAAGAAGAAAAAGAAAATAAGAAGAAAAGAAAGTTAGTTTAGCAAGAAAGAAAGAAAGAAAGAAAGAAAGAAGGAAAGAAAAGAAAGAAAAAGAAAAGAAAAAAAAGAAAAATAGAAAATAGATGAAAAGAAAGAAAGAAAGGGAAAAAGAAGAAAAAAAGAAGAAAAAAAGAAAAATATGGTTTGGTACAAAGAAAGAATCAAATATCCCCAAAACCTAGCACAAAACTTACGTTAGATAAATTGTTTGGCAATTACTTTGCCTATATATCCATAATATATTTTTGTATCTTTTTCATCACAACTCTCTTGTAGATATAAAATATTATTTAATATCATTCCTCTATATATCCATCCTTACATACAGACTACATGGATTCAAACCCGTACTTATAACTCAAACAGACAACGCGCACTTTATATTATATATATATATATATATATAATATATATATATATATATATATATATATATATACCTTTGATATTTTCGTAGCTTTCTCATAAAAAACCTTTTCAATGAGATATTACTATTATATAATATACATACACACATACACTCATTCTGAATGTATTCATGCACACACAAACACATAGACATACATATATGCACACATCACACACACACACAACACACACACACACAATATATAATATATATATATATATATATATATATATATATTATATATATATATTATGGACTCTCACGTCGTTTTTGCGTTATGAGAGTCATACACACAATGAACACCCACAGTTGGTGATTTGTTATAGTGGTGAAGGCTGTCTTGGACCATCCACAACTTTTTGGCACAGTCGATTAGGAAAAGAATTGCTGCATCAAGGTTAGCCACAAACATCCAACAACGACCGACTTCAGGAATTTTGAATTCAGAGTTGATCCCTCTTCTTCGATTGGTTACCTACCGCAAGGCTGTAGGGCCAGTCTGCCTAGCTATTTAAAATCCCATAGCTGGAGGGAAGAATATATGGATTCAATCACCCTTTCGCAAGGGTGTTAGTAGGCTATGTGAAATGCTAACAGCTTCGTCTAGGAATTGAACTCGAATCGACTGGGTCCATTTTCCACGACTCCTAACACTAGCCGACGCGTACTCTCCTCTCTCTTCTCTCTCTCTCTCTCTCTATATATATATATATAAATATATATATATATATATATAATATATAATATATATTATATATACGGTATTATATATATATAATATATAGGTATAGTATTTTAACATTGAAGCGTGAAAGAAATGCCAAATAAATATTCTTTTAAAAAATCTCGTGACTGGAGTAGTTTTTACAAAACAGTATATATATATATATATATATATATATATATATATATTATATTCCGCACACACATGCATATATATATATATTATATATATATATATATATATATATATTTATATATATATATGGTAGGTGGTTATTCCTTAGAATTGAAATGATTGTTATTGTGTTTGCAAGCTATATGCGTGCACTTACTAAACTTTTGAAAAAGCAGGAAATAAAGGTAGGAAGGCAAACACAAAAATAGGTAAGTAACTTTAATTTAAAATGCGCAAGGGATGTCTGGCTGGTCACCGAGTTCACTATCACTTCACTATAATTGTAAAGATCAAATACTGAACAACATACAGACATACGTACGTACATAACATATACAACAACGGCAATATATATATATATATATATAATATATATATATATATATTATATAATATTATATATATATATAAGATTTTTGGATGTTTGTTTTTTTAGAAGCATTGGTTGAATAAAAGTATGCATTTTATTTTTTTTTTTTGCTTTGAATTCGAATGCGAATATCAGTTTCTCGATATTATTGAAATAACCATGACAAGTACAGACGTTGCCTGCTGACTAACCGGTTTCGATTTCTGTCGGTGGGAATCGTTAGTATACCACCACATCGCTGATGAGACTCGATATAAAGTTGAAACAGCTGTAACAATGTTCCAGCATCGCATGTCGTTTTGGAAGATTCACTTGTCATAGTTATCTTTCTATAATATCCGAATTTTATACGATATTGCAATAGTAATTGCTTCAAGCAAAAAAAAAAAAATAAAAAAATAATAAAAAAGATATATATATATATATATTATATAATATATATAAATATATATATATATATATAATATATCGCTAATAGAACGGAAAAATTAATCCGACGGTATGGGTATAGATAAAATATAATTTTTCAAAATCGACAAAAGATGAATTCGTCTATAGTCGATTTTGAAAAATATATATTCTTTTTTCAAAAAACTCTTACATAAGATACACATGACTGTCGCTGACCGAGAAACGCATGGACGGGATGTGCTTATATTTGAAACTTACTACATAACTTTTTTTTGCAAGCAATCAATGTTTTCGTCTTTGAAATCATATTATATTGTCTCCGCTCTTGTTAAGTCGGAGAAAGACAAGCACTGAAGATAATTTTTATAAATCGAAATAATTGTTTAATATTAAGCTATGAATATGAATATTAATGATTGTTCATTTAACAGGCATTGTGTGTTGTTTTCATATCCTTTTTATCTATACTCATATATATATATATATATATAGTATTATATATATATTATATATATATATATATACTATATATGTTTGGTTGTTTGTTTTGTTTTAACGGCATATCACCTCAGTGGGTCATTTAATGCCGACAAAGTTTTGAAATAATCAATTCTTAATGGATAATCACAATTTTTTTATAATACCATTTTTCTATTTAACACCCATAGATGGGACCTAACAGGTACTACCATACTCCGAGGGTCAGAGTGACCAGGGAGCATGATGATGAAGGGGTGCCTCCACATTGCCCAAACCTCCAAAACTGGAACCTCACCATCGGTAGAGTTTAACGCCCAATTATATATATAATATATATATATATATATATATATATATTATATATATTATATATATGTGTGTAAAAAACGTATCTAAGTTTGAAGCTGTATTTTACCAAGATAAAAGGACAATGAATGAAACGTTAATTATTTTCAGAATATCAAGGTTGTAATAAAAGTGTCGAGTTGAAGCTGGTATTTACCAAAGATAGAAATAAACAATCGAATGGAACTTATTTTTTTCAGAATACAAAGACGTGTCAAAAAGTACAAAAAATCTCGACTACTTTGCGTGTGATCTTGAACAGATCGTGGAAGCAACAACTCCCAAGAGAAAGCAGCTATAACGACCACATGTTACCCATGTTACAGAAACCATCCGAGTAAGGCATGCGGACTTTGCTGGAGAAGTAAGGATGAGCCTACACCATAAGCCGACGTCCTTCTGTGGAAACTGGCACATATTAGTGCGGGCCGTCCAGCAAAGACCTCATAGACCAGCTATGTGACGATGCAGCATGCTGTACGGGAGGACCTCCCGGAAGTCAATGAGTGGTAAGGAGGGTTGACGAGATATTGTCATGGATACCACGGCAGGACATTTATATATATATATATATATTATAATATATTATAATGATTTTTAAAAATGTGAATTGCTGAAAGTGGGGATTACATGAAGGTAATCTACGCTATATTATATATATCTTTTTCTCCCCCCTCCCCAATTGCATTCATATTGGGTCCCACCATTCGTTATGGTTTAATTCCCTTTTGTACCCATTTATATACATTGTGACTTTTAAACGATCTACCGGTCGTGACTTTTGCAAAAGTACCAGGGTCGAAGGGCCCTTAAAGTTTTTCCTTTTCTCTTTCGTTCTATTAAAGCATTGCTGATAAATAAAAGTAATGTCATTATTTTTTTAAAATCCTATATAAATTCAGCTGTACCAACAATTTGTATCTATATATATATATATATATATTATATATATATATATATATATATATATATATATTGGTTCGAAGAACCATATGAAAACCACTTTAAAAGAAACGCCACCTATTATACCTTCAATTTCATAAGACCTGCCTCTAACTGATATGGTTGGCTGCGAAACACGTGCCGCACTGGGACGGAGTGGCTCAGCTATTGATCCTCAATAGTGCTGCCAACAATGATTAATTGTGTGAATCACTTCCTGCATGTTGCGCGAATTAGGACTAATTACGCAATCAAAAATGTTCCACAACTAATCAATCGACCTAGAATGAAGGTCATCTTTGTCTGCGATGGACTTGGTTGGGCTTTGCCTCCGTCTACAGAGACGATTGAGTAGTGTCAAAATTTCTTTTTTCCTCTCTTTGAAACTCATACTTTTGGGTGGGTTCATATTAAGGACAAGCGTTGCCCATCGCAGCAAACCCCCTCTCCAACTCTGCCGCTGTGAGTCCAAAAGGAAGGTAAGGCAAACCAATGCGGGTTTGACAACCGGTAGTGTCCGTTTGGAGTTGGTGGGTACATTGATTTCAGGCATTACGTCACCTTAGGGATTCCGTACTCTTGATTTGTTAAAAACATATATGCCAGAGAGAGACGAGATGAGAGAGAGAGAGAGAGAGAGAGAGAGAGAGAGAGAGAGAGAGATTATCTCTTTTGTTCGATTCTAATGGTATTACGTAATTATTCTATCTATATTTGGCAACTTCTCGTATTATTTTTTTTGCATTGAAGAACTTGTCCTAACACTCTGCAAATAGAATTCACTCAAACTTGTTGGGTATCTATAAGAATGATGTCACCGTCGTCGTCGGGCGGCCCTAATGTCTAGAAACGCCAAAAACAGCGAGGGAGTCTATCCCCTTTTCCACTAGCGCTAGACCAAGGATAATTATTTTAGCGTCTGAGTGGTGCAACCACACCAGTACCATATCTTCAGTTTACCAGAATCCCTGTGCTACTCATTACGCCGTGAAAGTTTGCGAGGACGGTACAAAACCTAGGAACCCAGTGATTCCTAGGCGAACAGTGTTGGAATGCGCCGGCGTAAGATAAACCCACACAATACTTCCATCACCTCGCAGATTCAAAGCAAATGAGATACCGCCTAGACCAACCATTCACGCTAGTTTGCATGGATATCCTGAAATCTTCGGCAACGGTCCCTATCATCATTTTCTCGAAGAGGTCCTCAAGCGCATCAGTCTAGTATCCGTGAAGTATTGTCAAGGCAAGGTTTTTGCTGGATGGCCCACACGACGTGTCCGTGTGTTTTGTTTCCATAGGAGAATGCCACATGAAGTTCGTCCTTACTTCTCCGCAGTGTTCAGCCATGTCTTTGTTTCTTCTTACTCAATGATTTGTAGATAAGTAGTCAAGTGGCCGTGCAATTGCTTTCTTGTGGGGTGTTGTTTCCACACTTGTTTATGATTGCACGCTGATAGGCCGGAATCTGAAGTGGAATCAACTTGAAAAAACTGACCCTTTTTTCAAACCTTAATTATCGGCCCCGTAAGTTTATATTAAGTGGTCATAAACCAATCGGACAATCGATTGTTTTACATTTTTTGGCGGGGGCCTGGGCTAATTATAGTTTCGAAAAAAGAAAAGTACACTTTTTGTAAAGATAAAAAAAAAAACATATGAGTCTAAGGTAAAAAATAAATCAATAACATAAATATGAATAGGTCTAAGCCCCCCCCAAAAAAAAAAAATTGGGTTTTATAAGTCCCAAATTCACACTGAATTGACACATGGCCTTGTGGATAAATGTTAGTTAGGTTCAGACAGTGTCTAACTGACAGTTATCTCTGGTTTCCAGTTCAAACCCTGACAGGCGGCAGTTACAAAGAAAAAATAATTAACACAGCTTCCTACGCCAGCTATGGTTACGGAATGAGAACAGGATACGCCATGTGGACTAAATAATGGGTTTTGGGGTTCAAAGTCTGTGATGGCTCCCGATTACGACAAGAATTTCCCGACTACGAAAGAAAGTTCCCGTGAATTTCGAAGAAGAAGGTCCGCGATGTCCCGAGAAAGAAGGTTGCCGAGTCCCGATCAAGAAATAAGGCCGGATGGGCTATCGTCGCGAAACAGATTGTCAGTATAACAATGAAGATGAGACAATAGTCCGAATAACGCCAGATGATACAATCAATCAAGCCTGCATCTCAAACATTCAGAGAAAAAGAAAATAAATGTTTCGAAAGGAATTTTGAAAGAATGATTCATTTGAATGCGTTTTGTTTAGAATTTTGTTGAAATTCCATCAGAGGATTGCTGGGTTGACTATTTCGTGAGATATGTAAACCTGGTAGGGAATGTCGTATTGTTTTGGCTAAAAATTCAGTGGGGCAATTTGAGCAACATACAATAGAATTAATTATGAACGTAAGAAAAGTGATCAGCTGATTATCGGTTCGTAATGACAAGAAATAAGCTGATTATCGGTAAAATTATAAAAAGATGGGGGGGATAGAGAGAGAATTAGCTGATCAATGATGGGCTGTTTTCGAACCTTGTCTGATCCATCCTTTATCTCTTGTCCAGAACAGCTATAACTTTCATATGCTTGGTACCTGGTGGAGGTACTCATAAGCTAGCAGTTTTCCAATAATGATAAAATAAATGATACAACTGTTGTGTGGGTATATCTAGTAGTTGTGTGAGTATATCTACCCCGACGCATTCCAACGCTGTTCATAAATGATTTTTTGTTGGGTGTGGTTTCAGGGTATTTAATATACATAATGTCTTATGCATACTCAACAAGATTTGAGGGGATAAAAGAAAACAAGACCTTCAATAGGGTACGCGATCATACAAGTCCCTCGTTCAAAAATCATTTAAGTCAAATAGCTGCCAAGCGTTTTTATCCTATATGTGCAGAGGGCGGTGACCCTTGAGAGTTTTTAAGTGTCCTGGATATGGACGTCAAACTCTACCCCGATGGTGAAATCCAGTTTCTAGAGCCAGAGGAATGTGGTGTACACCTTCATCACCAATTACTATTCCAGATCCACTCTGCGCCGGTTGTTGGAAGTACCTATTAGTGTCCTATCTACGCTAAAATGTTTTAAAAATTGATTTAAAAACATTGGGGTACCCATAAAGAATGAAATAAACACAAAAGGTAATTTCGGCATAAAAATGATTACAGATGAGTTGACATGCTCGTGAAAATCCACCACCAAAACCAACCAACCAACGCAACCAAATACACAAAATCAAAATAACATGAGAAGAAATAAGGGTGATTGTAAAGTAACATCCTTTCCCTATTTCAAATCTTATAATATAATTTCTGATCTTTATATGGTTTATTTTCCTAGTTGAGTAACATGATATTAAGGGTGACCCAGAAAAGCCAGAACCCAAAATAATTATTTTCCCATTAACTAACCCTGATTCCCCAACAACCTAACCCTAACGCTTGTTTGAATTTAAACTTTAAAAAAATTAAAATTAACAGGTTTTATTGGGCAAAACGTTTGTGGGTTTCTGTATTTTTTCTAGGTCACGCTCCGTAATATTATGTTACTCAACTAGGGGGATTAGGGCTAGGGTTAGGGTTGGGGATCAGGGTTAGTTTAATGGGAAAATAAATTATTTTGGGTTCTGGCTTTTTTTCTGGGTCACCCTGTAATATCATGTTACTCAACTAGGAAATAACCATATAAAGATTCAGAAATATATTATAAGATTTTTGAAATAGGGAAAGGAGTTACTTTTACATCACCCTTTATTTCTTCTCCTGTTATTTGATTTTGTGTATTTGGTTGGTTGGTTATGGTTGGTTGGTTGGTTGGATTTCACAGCATGTCAACTCATTGTATCATTTTATGCCGAATACCTTTTGTGTTATTCATTCTTTATGGGTACCCAATGTTTTTAAATCAATTTTTAAAAACATTTTAGCGTAGATAGGACACTAATAGGTACTGCCACACCGGGTCAGAGTGGATCTGGGAGTAATGGTGATGAAGGTGTACACCACATTCCTCTGGCTCTAGAACTGGAATTTCACCATCGGGTAGAGTTTGACGTCATATCCAGGACACTAAAACTCTCAGTCACCGCCCTCTAGCACATATAGGATAAAAACGCTTGGAGCTATTTGACTTAAATGATTTTGAACGAGGACTTGTATGATCGCGTCCTATAAGGTCTTGTTGTTTTCTTTTATCCCCTCAAATCTTGTTGAGTATGCATAAGACATTATGTATATTAAATACCCTGAAACCACACCCAACAAAAAATCATTTATGAACAGCGTTGGAATGCGTCGGGGTAGATATACTCACACAACTACTAGATATACCCACACAACAGTTGTATCATTTATTTTATCATTATTGGAAAACTGCTAGCTTATGAGTACCTCCACCAGGTACCAAGCATATGAAAGTTATAGCTGTTCTGGACAAGAGATAAAGGATGGATCAGACAAGGTTTCGAAACAGCCATCTGATCGCTAATTCTCTCTCTATCCGCCCCATCTTTTATAATTACCGATAATCAGCTTATTCTTGTCTTACGAACCGATAATCAGCTGATCACTTTCTTACGTCATAATTTAATTCTATTGTATGTTGTCAAATTGCCCCACTGGAATTTTTAGCCAAAACAATACGACATTCCTCTACCAGTGTTTACAATTCTCACGAAAATAGTCAACCCCAGCAATCCTCTGATGGAATTTCAACAAATATTCTAAACAAAACGCATTTCAAATGAATCATTTCTTTCAAAATTCCTTTCGAAACATTTATTTTCTTTTTCTCTGAATGTTTGAGATGAGGCTTGATGATTAGTATCATCTGCGTTATTCGGACTATTGTCCTCATCTTCATTGTTATCTGTACAATGTTTCGGACGATAAGCCCTCCGGCCTTATTTCTTGTCGGACTCGGCAACCTTCTTCTCGGACTCGGGAACCTTCTTTTCGAAATCGGGAACTTTCTTGTCGTAGTCGGGAAACTTCTTGTCGTAATCGGGAGCCATCACAGAACTTTGAACCCAACCCATTATTTAGTCCATGGGCGTATCCTGTTCTCATTCCGCTAACCATAGCTGGGGTAGGAGCTGTGTTAATTATTTTTCTTTGTAACTGCCGCCTGTCAGGGTTGAACCTGGAACCCAGAGATAACTGTCAGTTAGAACTGTCTTAACCTAACTACATTATCCACAGGCCATGTGTCCAATCAGTGTGAATTTTGGGAACTTATAAACCAATTTTTTTTTTGGGGGGGGGGGCTTAGACCTATTATTTTATGTATGATTTTATTTTTTCCTAGACTCATATTGTGTTTTTTTTATCTTACAAAAAGTGGTACTTTTCTTTTTTCGAAACTTAATTAGCCCAGGCCCCCCCAAAAATGTAACAATCTGATTGTCGATTGGTTTATGACCACTTAATAATAAACATTACGGGGCCTGGGATAATTAAGGTTCGAAAAAAGGGTCAGTTTTTCAAGTGATTCCACTTCAGATCCGGCCTATCAGCGTGCAATCATAAACAAGTTGTGGAAACAACACCCCACAAGAAAGCAATTGCACGGCCACTTGACTACTATCATACAAATCATTTGAGTAAGAAGAACAAGACATGCTGAACACTGCTGGAGAAGTAAGGACGAACTCATGTGGCATTCTCCTATGGAAACAAACACACGGACACGTCGTGTGGGCCATCCAGCAAAAACCTGCCTTGACCAATACTTCACGGATACTAGATGATGCGCTGAGGACCTCTCGAGAAAAATGAATGATAGGGACCGTTGCCGAGAGATTTTCATGGATATCCATGCAACTAGCGTGGAATGGTGGTGCTAGCGTGTATCTCATTTTGCTTGAATCTGCGAGGTGATGGAGTAGTTGTGTGGGTATATCTACGCCGGCGCATTCCAACACTGTTCGCCTAGGAATCACTGGGTTCCTAGTTTGATACCGGTCCTCGCAAACTCAGCGTATGAGTAGCACAGGGATTCTGAGGTAAACTGAAGAGATAGTGGTAGGTGTGGTGCACCACCTCAGACGCTAAAATAATATCCTTGGTCTAGCGCTAGTGAAAAGGGGATAGACTCCCTCGCTGTCTGGCTGTTTCTGACATTAGGGCCGCCCCGACGACGACGGTGACATCATTTCTTATAGATACCCAACAAGGTTTGAGTGAATCTATTTGCAGAGTTAGGACAAGTTCTTCATGCAAAAAATAATACGAAAGAATTGCAAATATAGATAGAATTAATTACGTAATACCAATTAGAAATCGAACAAAAGAGGATAATCTCTCTCTCTCTCTCTCTCTCTCTCTCTCTCTCTCTCTCTTGCTCTCTCCTCTCTCTCTGAATATATGTCTTTTAACAAATCAAGAGTCGGAATCCCTAAGGTGGCGTAATGCTGAAATCCAATGCTACCCACCAACTCCAACGACACTACCGTTGTCAAACCGCATTGGTGCCTTACCTTTCCTTTGGATCACAGCGGCAGCGTGGAGAGGGGGGATTTGCTGCATGGGCAACAGCTTGTCCTTAATATGAACCCACCCAAAGTATGTAGTTCAAAGAGAGGGAAAAAAGAAATCTTTGACACTACTCAATCGTCTCTGGTAGACGGAGGGCAGCCAACCAAGTCCATCGCAGACGAAGATGACTTCATTCTATGTCGATGATTAGTTGTGGACATTTTGATTGGCTAATTAGTCCAATTCCGACATGCAGAAGTGATCACACACATTATCATTGTTTTGCAGCACTATTGAGTTCAATAGTGAGCCACTCAGTCCCAGTGCGGCACGTGTTTCGCCAACCATATCAGTTAGAGGCTAGGTCTTTATGAATTGAAGGTATAATAGTGCGTTTCTTTAAAGTGGTTTTCATATGGTCTTCGAACCAATATATATATATATATATTATATAATTATATATATATATAATATATATATATATATATATACAAATTGTTGGTACAGCTGAATTTATATAGGATTTAAAAAAATAATGACATACTTTTATTGATCAGCCAATGTTTAATAGAACGAAAGAGAAAAGGAAAAACTTAAGGGCCCTTTCGACCGGTACTTTGTCAAAAGTAACGACCGGTAGATCGTTTAAAAGTCACAATGTATATTAAATGGGTACAAAAGGGAGATTAAACCATACGAAATGGTGGGACAATATGAATGCAATTGGGGAGGGGGGAGAAAAAAGTATATATATATATATTGGTAGATACCTTCATGTAATCCCCACTTCAGCAATCACATTTTTAAAATCATATATATATATATATATATATATATATATATATAATGTCCTGCGTGGATATCCATGACAATATCTCGTCAACCCTCCTTACCACTCATTGACTCCGGGAGGTCCTCCGTACAGCATGCTGCATCGTCACATAGCTGGTCTATGTAGGTCTTTGCTGGACGGCCCGCACTAATATGTGCCAGTTTCCACAGAAGGACGTCGCTTATAAGCTCATCCTTACTTCTCCAGCAAAGTCCGGCATGCCTTACTCGGATGGTTTCTGTAACAGGGGACATGTGGTCGTATAGCTGCTTTCTCTTGGGATGTTGCTTCCACGATCTGTTCAAGATCACACGCAAAGTATCGAGATTTTTTGTACTTTTTGACACGTCTTGTATTCTGAAAAAAATAATGTTCCATTCATTGTTTATTTCTATCTTGGTAAATACAGCTTCAAACTCGACACTTTTATTACACACCTTGTATTCTGAAAATAATTAACGTTTCATTCATTGTCCAATTTTTATCTTGGTAAATAGCTTCAAACTTGATACGTTTTTTTACACAGCATATATAATATATATATATAATTATACTATATATATTATATATATATATATAATATATATATATTGGCGTTAAACTCTACCTGATGGTGAGGTTCCAGTTTGGAGGTTTGGGCAATGTGGAGCACCCTTCATCATCATTGCTCCTGGTCCACTCTGACCCGGAGTGGTAGTACCTGTTAGGGTCCTCATCTATGGGTTAAATAGAAAAAAATGTGTATTTATAAAAAAATTGTATTATCCATTAAAGAATTGACTTATTTCAAAACTTTGTCGGCATTAAATGACCCACTGAGGTTGATATGCCGTAAAACAAAAACAAACCAAACCAATATATAATAATATTATATATATATATATATATATATATATATATATAATATATATATGAAGTAATAGATAAAAGGATATGAAACAACACACAATGCTGTTAAAGTGAAAATATTATATATCATATTCATAGCTAATATTAAACAATAATTTCGATTTAT
>CM042158.1:35625744-35628244 GCA_023376005.1 Doryteuthis pealeii | reverse complement strand
TCTTCTTCTTTCTTCTTCTTTCTTTGTAACCAAACCATATTTTTCTTTTTTTTTCTTTTTCGCCTTTTCTTTCATTTCTTTTCTATTCTTCTTTCTTTCTTTCTTTCTTCTTTCTTTTCTTTCTTCCTTCGATCTATTATTTGTTTATACATCTCTTTTCTCCTTTTCACAATTTTCATCTCTGCTTTCTTTCTTTCTTTCTTTCTTTCTTTCTTTCTTTCTAAACTAACTTTCTTTCTTTCTTTATTTTCTTTATTTTCTTCTTTTCTTTTCTTTCTATCTTTCTTCCTATCTTTCTTTCTTTCTTCTTTCTATCATTCTTTCTTTGTACCAAACCATATTTTTCTTTTTTCTTCCTCTTACCTTTCTTTCTTTCTTTTCATTTATGTTCTATTCTTCTTTACTTTTTACTTTTCTTTTCTTTTTTCCTTTCTTCTTTCTTTCTTTCTTTCTAAACTACATTTATTCATTTATTTATTTTCTTTTTTTCTTCTTTCCTTTTCTTTCTTTCTTTTCTTTCTTTTCTCTCTTTGTACCAAACCATCTTTTTCTTTTTCTTCTTTTCTTTTTCTTTTTTTTCTTTCTTTTTTTCTTTCTTTCTTTCTAAACTACTTTCTTTCTTTTATTTATTTATTTTTGTTTCTTCTTTTCTTTCCTTTTCTTTCTTTTTTCCTTTCTATATTTTCTTTCTTTTTCTTTCTTTCTTCTTTCTTTCTTTCATTTCCTTTCTCTTTTGTCTAAACCATATTTTTCTTTTTTTTTCCCTTTTTCCCTTTCTTTTCAATTTCTTTTCTATTCTTTCTTTTCTTTCTTTCTTTCTTCCTTTCCTTCTTTCTTTCTTTCTTTTTTCTTTCTTTCTTTTCTTTCTTTCTTTCTTCTTTCTTTCGATCTCATTATTTGTTTTATACATCTCTTTTCTCCTTTTCACAATTTTCATTCTCTGCTTTCTTTCTTTCCTTTTTTTCTTTCTTCTTTCTAAACTAACTTTTCTTTATTTATTTATTTTCCTTTTTCTTCTTCTTTTCTTTTCTTTTCTTTCTATCTTTCTTTCTTTCTTCCTTCTATCATTCTTTCTTTATACCAAACCATATTTTTCTTTTTTCTTCCTTTTCCCTTTCTTTTTTCTTTTCATTTATTTTGTATTTTCTTTTCGTTTCTTCTTTTCTTTTCTTCTTTTTCTTTCTTTATTTCTATCTTTCCTAGTCTTTCTATCTTTCTTTTCTTTATTTATTTCTTTTTTCTTTCTTTCTTTTCTTCGATCTATTCTTGGTTTTATACTTCTCTTTTCTCCTTTTCACAATTTTCGTCTTCGCTCCCTTTTTTCATTCTTTCCTTTCTTTCTTTTCCTTTGAACCCTCTCTCTCTCTTCTCTCTCTCTCTCTCTCTCTCTTCTCTCTCTCTCTCTCTTTAATTTATAGGGAGGTAATGAATTGGTAATCAACAGATAATTTTTCCGTTAAAGTAATCACCCATTCTAATAATATTTTTGGAAATTCTTGTCATTATAAATGAATTTCTGGAATACAGTGGGTATATGCAGAATATTATATACTAGAAGGGGCTACCCAAACGTCGACTGTTGTAGAAGGGAGAAAACTCGATGTACTGAAATTTATTTAGCTTTTGAAAAATTTATAAATGCTGGACCATCTTTTAAGCAGAATGCTAAATCAAATTTGTTAAAATATCTTTCAAAAATAAATCGATTCTTCATGCATTTAGCATAAAAAGCAAGAACCGGTTTGATATTTAATGTGCATATAATATTTTACTTTGTTGTTAATAGTTTTATTTTTCAATAATTCAATCTGTATATAACATACATACATGCATACATTACCAGCATCTGCCCTATATATACTGCTTCCTGCATCGCCTGTGGTAGAGGGGGAGCAATCAGATCCCATAGAGTATTGATTTGTTTATTTTTGAGATTTACAATGCTGGACATTTTTAAGCAAACATTTTTAAGTGAATTTAATGCTAATATCTATGTATATTTCAATATTTTTAAATATCTTCGAATATAAATCAAACAGTTCATATTTTTTGCACAAAAGCAGGAAGCCGTAATATTAATGTTGTATATGTATTTACTTTGTTGTTATTTATTTATGTTCGTAGTTTCACCCGGACATACATGCATACACACGAACTACCCTTTATATATGTACTAGAAGCGGTTCACATAGTGTCGCCAGGTAATAGTGGGGAAGGGAATACCTGGTGTATTGATTTGTTTTTACTTTTGTGATTCCACAAATGCTGGCCATTCTAAGTTAAGAATGTCAATGCTTATTTCTTGTATAGTTCCAATTTTTAAATATATTTGGCTACCCGATGTCCGCTTGGGTGAGTTTTTTTAAAGTTAGTCCCGCAGATCCATTATTATTGAGTCGTATGTTGAATCTCGTGGGTTTGTCCCTTTAAATCTTAATCGACCTTCATTGATCCCAGCTACTGAAAAGAAATGTTAATGTCTACTATCTAAAAAATAAAT
>CM042158.1:35621999-35625644 GCA_023376005.1 Doryteuthis pealeii | reverse complement strand
CTCCTTTGCCATACCACTTCCCCTTGATGTTGTATGATGTAGGTTTTAAAGAACGTATTTTGCTTCTTGTATCCTGTTACGTTTGTTTTTCTCTTTGCTTAAAACGGCAAAAGCAATATCGACCTCGACTCTGCTGCTCGAGTAGCCTAAAGAGTTCAGAAAATCTACCCGACATTTCCAAACAAACAGTTGACCCCCCAACCGGAAGCGACAGCACGGCTATCGACTCAAAGCAAAGAGAATCCTCTTCGTTCTCCGATGAAGCAATTAACTTTCTTTCCGTGACCCGCGTGCCGAGTTCGCGGGTGACAATAGCGACAGAGATGAAAAAAATGACCTTTACTGGCTGATCCGGGAGCTTAGAAAAGTTTTCAGGAGAAAGGCGATGCCCGTAAAAACTCCTACGTCAGATTCTCGGATTCATAATCCAGGATAGCAATTGTTGCTAATTTGTCATGTTTTATTTTGGGACTAAAGTGTTATTTGGTTTAGTTTGTTAGCTGAGCTTTTTTCCCGCTTTTTTCCCCCTCCGATATGTGCATTATCCTATACGTTAGATTACACTTTCTTCCCCTACACTATCATCAATTTATCATCCCTCTACCTTCAATTTCTTCCTCCTTCCCCTCCCTGTTTGGTTGAACTCGAGTGATAATTCCGGTCCTACAAGTTTCTGTTCAATGCGTTCAAGGTGTGTGGCCATCTTTTTAGTGTCAGGGTGGAACTGGTGTAGCAATCCACCAAATGTGTCTCCACGAGCGCTTTCAGCATGTCGATCTGCCATCTTCAGGTTGGAAACTGATGGTATGTTTCATGGTGTCTCGTTTTTAAAGAAAACGAGCAGGTATTCTTAATACCTCCCACTACCAATTGTCACTACCTCCCACTTCTTCTTCTTCTTCTTCTTTTGAGTTTTCACATCAGCATTAGCTGATGGTCTTTCACTGGAGTCTGAGTGACAGCAAGTCTCCTCAGGTCTCCAGGACTCTTCTGAGTATTCTGGCAGATATCCTCTGATATCCAAACTTTCCAAACCCTTTTCTAATCTTTATTATTATTATTATTATTATTATTATTATTATTATTATTATTATCATCATCAACATTCTTCTTCTTCTTCTTCTTCTTCTTCTTCTTCTTATTATTATTATTATTATTATATTATTATTATTATTATGTAATATATTAAAAAACAATATAAGACCATACAAAAATTATACCAAAAAAAAATGTAAAATTATGAGACATAAAGAATACATTGAAAGAGTGTAATTCAACGTTTTTGTTTCGATAGACGATTGAATTACACAACGTAAATATTGACATTATTGAAGCCAGAAAATTTTCCTCCCGGCTTTTTAAAAAAAATATATAACAAATCAGCAAGAAAACTTTTGCGACAAATTAACGGTGAATGCAAATTACATACGAAAAATAATTCATTCTTGAACACTGAATTCTTTTAACTACGTGCTAACTAATTTCCATAGTGAAAGCCAAAGAAATGCAAATTCAAATGTTGTATTGGCTTGCAGATATTCAGCCACGTATTCACAAAGACATTTGATTGGCACCAATAATGTTCAATGGAGAATCGGCCCAGTGTGTGTCCCAGATAATATTTATTTATTTTTTTTTTAATTTATTTATTGTGTGTGTGTGTGTGTGTGTGTGTGTGTGTGTCCAGACGAAGAATGTAAAATTCACTGTTAGGATGAGTTGCAATAGAATTAAGTATCAAATATAGATAATTTACGGCCATTTTTATACGCTATTTCGCCTGTCCTCATGAAATGAAATTCAAATAATGTATTCAGTCAGGGCGTCTCCCAGATCTATTTGCTATTTTTTGTTGTGTGTGTATGTCCCAGATTCTTTTTGTTTTCTGTTGTTTCTTTTTGTTTTTTGTTATGTGTGTTACAATCTTATGGGCCATCCTGTAGGCTTTAAGCAAGAGCGCTTCTCCAGTGGAATTGGGTCCTTAGTAGTACTCTAATAATGAATCCTTTGGCTCTTCTGGTAAAGAGTCCTGAGTATTGTAAGTCCCTCCGCAATGAGTGCTAGTAGAACTATGGCCTGTATCAGTGTTTAAGTAGTGCATCAGCCACGCGGTATGGCTAGTGATTGGCGAAGTAATAAACCACGTGACTACGGCTTGTCTATAAATCCAGGTGGAGAATTGGAGCACACCTTATATACCAAAATAATTCCAACAATGTGTGTGTTATATACTTGTTCGACATCGGGTATATAATGGAGAGTAAGAGACAGACAGACACACAGACAGAGAGTTACATTAGATGGTAGATAGATGATTAGATGATGATCTTACTTTATACATTCTACTTCTACTATGGTCGGCATCTTTTATGGTTGGGCTTTCTGTTAAGGGTTGGGTTCTTTCTGTTGATTCTTCTTCATGCTGGACTGGTCATTGTTTTTAATAATCAATTAACAAACAAGACTGAAAAACTACGAAATAACAGAGGTGGTCACTACTAGAATAGGGTCAGTCCTAATTAGTGATCATCTTTCACACATTAATCATTTGTTGGGTTTTTTCTTGTAAAAGATGTGTAAAAATAAACAGCTTTCTTTCTTTCTTTCTGCATACACGGGTCTTCTTGGATGTTTCTTCATTGTTTTGCCCATTATTATTTTTAGTAACGAACACAAGAATATTGTAGACGATTTTATACATAGCAGTCTCGATTAAAAAGAAATTACGATGTAGATAAATCCCTTGATGTGACGTGGCGTCGAATGGTGGAACTTGTAATTTCTATACTTATACTGTTCTAAACTCTGGAATGGACCTGTTTGGGCCTCTGCTATTCTGGATCGGAGTAGCTGGATCTGTCTGTATCCGGTAGTCTAGATCGGTTGTTGGGCTGGCATCTTCTTTGTTCTTTGAGTCTGGAAATTACTTAGGATCTTCTTCAAGTGTACTTGGCTTGTGCCGTTCATAGTTCACAAACGTTCTTGATTTTTTTTGGGGGGAGGTAAAAATTCTTATATTTAATTTTCCGCCAAGTAAAAATGACTTGGACTAGGGACACTCATATTGCGTCTGTTCTCTTCAAATACTCAGCGCAAACCTCCTCTCTCTCTCTCTCTCTCTCTCTCTCTCTCTCTCTCTCTCTCTCTCTCTCTCTCTCTCTCTCTCTCTCTCTCTGCGATCAGATCAAACTATGACATCTCTCTTTGACTCTTGTCACTGTTGACACACTTCGACCAATCAGAAGCCAACAGGTCAGTCATTCACACGTCATCCTCTGTGAATGCTCTACCGATGAAGCTAAACCGACCACTCTCTCTTTATTATTGTTACTTTTATATGCACACCACACACACACACACACACACACACACACACACTCTCTCTCTCTCCTCTCTCTCTCTCTCTCTCTCTCTCTCTCTCTCTCTCTGCGATCAGACCAAACTATAAACTCTCTTTCGCTCTTGTCACTGTTGACACACTTCGACCAATTCATAAAGCCAACAGGTCAGTCATCACACCGTCATCCTCTGTGAATGCTCTACCGATGAAGCTAAAACCGACCACTTCTCTTTTATTATTGTTACTTTATTATTGCACACACACCCACACACACACACACACACAACACACACACACAAACACAC
>CM042158.1:35614499-35619499 GCA_023376005.1 Doryteuthis pealeii | reverse complement strand
ATATATATATATATATATGAGCGTACACAAACAGTTTGTTTTGAGATGGCGATAGTGAATATATTGGGTGAATATGTGCTTAATTGAAGTCATACCATATTAAGTAATATGTTCTGTGCGTAAATGTGGGGAGTTTATGGTAGGTTTGGCGCCCCATCTAAGCAAACAGAACAATCTCCTTGGTCTAGTGCTAGCGAAAACGAGATAGACTCCCTCGCTGATACCGACAATAGGTTACTCTATCAACTTTACTGAACTTTTACTTATTAACCAACTATGGGCTCTTTAATCTTGTTATGACAACCGGTCTAGTAGATAGCTTTGAAAGATTAAAAACGAATTCGGTTTTTATAATTTTCAATGAAAGAGAACGTGTCATTTGTTTGGTATTAAAATATTATAAACTAAATGGTTTCATTTTGTTGTTTGTTTTTTGTTTATCTTTTTGTTGTTATGTTGTTGATGGGTGTCTCACCGTGGTGTAATGATAGACTAGCTAGACACACCCAGTTCCGACATTGTCTGACATTTGAGCAAAAAACGAAATCATCTAAACACTTTTCAAACATGAAAATAATTTTTTGTTGTTTCTTTCCAAAGAAGAATCTTCGTTTTCTTTTTCGGTTTTTCATTCTGCTTTCTCTAAGTATTTGGTATGAATTATATTATTATTATACTATTATATTGTATAATCTATATATAATGGAGATAGACTGCATTTTTGTCCGAAGCCGAAACTATATTACTACTCAAGTCACAATTCCTTTAATTATTTACGTCAAATTCTCCATGATTTCATTCTTTTAAACCTTCAGTTATTAATAAAAATTGTTTTACATTATTAATACTGTTGATCATATCTACGTACTAATAACATGCAATTGTATTTATATATACAACAAAATAGCGATTTACAGTTTGAACGAGAAGGCTAATTTGCATATTGATATTTAAAATATTATTTTAATAAATATGTGCTTGGTATTATTGATTTCTAATTGTTTGGTTTTATCTTAAGAAATATAAACAAAAATCTCGTAGATAAATCTTAAAAGAAATTTATTTACAAGAAGAAATAACTGTAATATTATCCTTTACTTCCTATTTTAACTAAATAGTTAAATTAGGAAAATTTACCAATGAAAGAGGGGAGTAATGGAAAATGATGGAATAGTTAGTTTCAAAGTTGTTCTATTTTTCGATTATACCCCCTCTGTTGCAGATCTTTTTATTTGCATTCTTATTCAGTTTCATTAGCCTTTCTAATTTAATATGATATTTTATTATATTAAAACTTAAATACTTGCACCCGGAGGGTGCATATATTTGCTAGTATATAATAATATATAATATTATATTGTATTATAAAATTGTATTATTAAGTATAAATTCTTTATTGCTTTTACTTTACTCTAATGGGGCCATGAGATTTGCGAGGGGGGGGGAGTGCACTAGGCGAAATCTGAAAACGGTGAGCTACAAGGGGTTAAGTGCGTTTTTTTTCGTTTGTTGGATTTTTGCTAGGGATGTGACCTTGTGTCACATCCTAGTCATGTCAAACGGGTAAAGTAAATACCTACCTAAACAAGATACATTTCCTGGTTGTGCGTGGGTGTATTATTATTATCTGCGACTGATGCATATTCGGCGTATTCTGAGCCCAGCCGGTTGGTGGGATGTACGTGTGGGAGAGTTCAAATATTATATGTTCCCATAAAATCGACCATCAGCATTCTATCTATCTATCTATCTATCTATCTATCTATCTTTATAAAAAATTGACTCTCTCGTCGATTTTCGACGCATGAGTGTTCATCCAGTGAACAACCAACACAGTGTTTTGTTTATAGTGGTGAAGGCTTGTGTTGGACCATTCCTCACTTTTTGGCACAGTGGATAGGAAAGAATTGGTGGACAAGGAATGCCACATAACCCAATCAACAACTGACCTCAGGAATTTTGAATTCAGAGTTTTCCTTCTCCTAGACTAGTTACCTACCCAAGGTTAAAGAGCCCATTCTGCCCTATTATTTTACCCATAGCTAAGGGGGAGAATATATGGATTCATATTTTTCCGAAGGGTATTAGCGCTATGTGAAATGCAAACAGCCTTGCCTAGGATTTAAACTCGGGTCGACAAGTCCATTTCCTATATATATATATATATATATATATATATATATATTAATGTCCCTCCTACAGTGCTCAACCATGGGGGGGGGGGACGCCGGGTATATTTTCTGATTTGGCGTGGGAGATTACTCTTCAGTTTGTAAAAATCTATCGTCAGCATTAATAGCATTGGCAGATTAAGAACGAATTGGATGTTTACAATTTGCAATGAAAGAGAAGATGTTTTTTTTTTGTTTTTTTTTTGGTATTAAAATATTATAAACTAATTGTTTAAATTCTTTATTTTTGTTTTTTTTAGTTATGGTTTTCTACCATTAAATCTATTCCTGTGTTTCCCAACAAAACTGCAGATACCAAAATGTAGGGATAATTTTCAACCCTGGGGAAAAATAAATAAATGAATAAATATTTGATCAGAAAACAGGCAAAAGAAAAAAACAAGTACAAACAAACAAACAACAAAGAAAAAACAAACAAATTAGAAGCCCAGGGAAATCAAAAATTTGTTGTCAAAATAGGAAACAGTAATTAGAGTGTTATAATGTTTCCCGTTGTAATTAGAAGTAAAATCAGTTTTGGGTCGGAAAAGTAGAGACATTGATACATTGTTATTATTATTGTTGGTTATTTTATTGTTATTAACAGCCGTCGATAGAACACGTTGAAATTGAAAATGAAGCCTGCACGACCAGAGGAGCAAATCAATTAGGGAATGTACAGACTAATGGCCAAGTCATGATGTCGTGACTGCGCCGGGGAAAGTCGACATGTTTAGAGATGTTGAAAAATTAATCTAGGCAGGTTTCATTAGTGGCTAATTATTAGCGTCCACATCGACATTAACAACACAGGTGCTCGTGTTAGGCACACTGAAGTGCAGACACACATAAGAAAAAGAAAACAAACAAGTAAATAATACACGATATTTATTTGTTGCTGATGTATATAATTAAACATAGAATATAAAATGTTAAAAGTAAAATAAATACAGTAATGGCTTCCTTGAACGCATTTTCTATTTTTTGCACACTATCTCTCTCACTCTCTTAATATATATATATATATATATATATATATATATATGAATTAAACATTTTTTCAAAAAACAAATGATGTTATTAGTGCGCTGACAGAATCTGTTTCGACCTTTTAATAAAGCGGTCTTCTTCAAGAGCGAAATATTTATGATGGAGCGACATGATGGAGAGATGGAATCATAAATATTTCGCTCTTGAAGAAGACCGCTTTATTAAAAGGTCGAAACAGATTATGTTCACGAACTAATAACATCATTTCTTTTTTCAAAAAATGTTTAATTCATACTGTCGGATTCCCTTACATTTACTTCATATATATATATATATATAATATATATATATATATATATCACAAGAATACTGCAGGTGATCCTGAACAAGACGTGGAAACAACACCCCACGAGAAAACAGCTGTACAGCCACCTGCCACATATCACGCAAACCATCCGAGTAAGGGGGAAAAAGACACGCAGGACACTGCGGGAGAAGCAAGGACGAACACATAAGCGACGTCCTCCCGTGGAAGCAAGCACATGGCCACGCCAGTGTGGGCCGACCAGAAAAGACGTACATTGACCAGCTCTGTACGGATGCAGCAGGCTGCATAGATTACCTCCCGAGAATGATGAGTGATAGGGAAGGATGGAGAGAGATTGTCATGGATATCCGTGCTAACAGCGCGACATGATGATGATGATGATAATATATATATATATATATATATATATATAATATATATGTGTGTGTGTGTGTGCGTGTGTGTGTGTGTGTGTGTAGTAATCGGAATTATTACATGTCTATATTATCCGTAGTTATACAGGTAAACCACAGTGAGAGCTCAATGTGCCTATGCCAGTAAGTTGACGGACAGAGCAATATATATAATAAATTATGGAAAGACACTTTAAATTTGCTTCTTTGTAATAATTTATTTCAACTGTGTAATCATAGCATCTGCAGACATGAGTAAAACATGGTCGTTACTGAACGAATTGTCCAGAATATTCTGCAGAATTCCTTCAGTAATAACCATGTTTTTCCTCATGTCTGAAGATGCTGTGATTACACAGTTGAACTAAATTATTACAAAGAAGCAAATTTAAAGTTTTTTATTTGTTCCTTAAAGGAACAATTACGGGAGTGAGAATTATTAAATAGTATTCATGTGCAAAAGCAAGTCGAACGAAAATAATATTACGAATAACAAGCGTGAAAAGAGATTTTTATTGATTATTGTCACATCTTTCAAAAAAAACCTTATCATAACAGAGATTGTGTTTCTGTATGTCTGTAACTTAATCTCCGTCACCACCAACGTCGCAATTCCCTTAGTAATTTACGTTATATACTCAATAGTCATTAAATAATCATTATTTAATCATAATTATTTTCTTATTTATGAACAATATCAGTATTAAGGTTTAGCTGAGTGAAATTTGTATTTTTGTTGTCTTTATAAATGTGACTTTCATAATGAAACTGCTTTTGCAAGTAAAATAAATTCTGTCGTAAAATTCAAAACAAACGTAAATTGTGATAATGACGTAAATTTTGATAATGACGTAAATTGTGATAATGACAGTCATCGTCATTATCACAATTTATGTCCAATTGGGACACTTGTTTAGTGTAGTGGGGTTGTTAAGGGTCACAAATAAAGACAAAAAACGGGTGAAAGTTGACACAAGTGTATTGAACAGAGAAAGTAGAATTTACAGAAGGAAGGCGAAGTTACGTCCGACAATACAGTCAAGAACTGAATCGCCTCCCTTGTTCTTCTAGTTACAATTGTTTTTGCTCCTTATAATAGTAGTAACATCATTCCATTAT
>CM042158.1:35586999-35609499 GCA_023376005.1 Doryteuthis pealeii | reverse complement strand
TTCATTGTATATTACGTATTGCACTACTCCCTGATATTGAGCAAATATCTAGATATCAGAAAGACGCATGATAAATCTTGTACTGAGTATATACTGTATTTTAGGAAGATTTCATTGACAAAGAATGTAGAAAATAAAATAACAAAGTATTCCGAAAAAAGATGAATTTATTTTTCATGGTTAAGCCGGCGTTTACACGTTACGGTTTATATCAAAGCTTCGTCGGGACAATACAAAATAATGGAAAAATCATTGAATGATCAATGATGGATATTTTTAAAATGATGGGAGTTGGGAAATGTATTGAGAGAAAAGGCTTGTAACCTTATTTTTAAAAGTCAAGATTTGATTGGTACACTGGAATTCGAAAATAAAGACGTGATTGGAGCATGCGGAGACGTCCAATATATGTAATTTGTTTCATAGAGACATCAATGAATAAAAGATGAGAAAAATACTAATATTCTGAACTTTTGATAAAAAGAGTCGGTTTAGCTCAGTCGCTAGAGTGTCCGACTAGGAGCCACTAGGTTCCTGGTTCGATACTGGCCCTCGCCAACTCAACGTATGAGTAGCACAGGGATCTGTGCGGTAAAGTAAGGAGCTGGTGGTAGGTGTGGCGCTCCACCTCAAATGAATGATCTACTTTGTCTAGCGCTAGTGAAAAGAAGATAGACTCCCTCACTGTCTGGCTGATACCGACTTTAGACCAACCCGATTATTTTACTTTTACTTTACAAGGAGAGGTAAAAGGAAGAAAAAGAAAAAGAAAATCAAGAAAAATGATAAAGAAATATAAATAATTTTAAATCTATATATCAATACGCCTGTTCCTAAATCTTCCAACCGTTATCATCCTGCAAATCCCTCTGTTTAAAAATAATGGCGAAGTTCCAATTCTGGTGTTTTGGGGAATGTAAAGTACCCCTTCATCATCATTACTCCCTGGTCCACTCTGACTAATAATCGTAGTAACTTTTAGGGTACCATTTATAGGTTAAATAGTAAAAATGAGTTTAGAAAATATGTTAAACGAATGTGTTAAAAAGATTGTGTACCCATCAAGAATGAATAAAACAAAACGTCCTCGGCATTAAATAACACGACAGCTATTGACATGCCGTTAAATCCAACAAAACAGCCATCTTTTTCCAATCCAACTCATGAAAATCCACATTCTCCGGTAAATAAATAGGGAACTTTAAAATATCCAATTATACAGGTAGAAAAACACCAAGACAATTAGGTACAACCATTGGGTGAATTTGGTAGACAAAGAGTTTTTTAAAAGTTACGAAGATTTATCGTCTCTAGGGTGGAGAGCCTTGTGCATGGTCATTAACTTTCTCGTCCTTTGGTCAATCTGTTTGAGTTCTTCTTTTGTACATTTATCATTATTATTATTATTATTATTATTATTATTATTATTATTATGTATATTTAAACTTTTAGATATCTTCGTAATCTGCACAAAAAACAAGAACCGATAATATTTAATGTTTATATTTATATATTTTCTTTCTTGTTAATTGTTTTATTGGTAGAGAGAGGAACAAAAAATTATTAAAAAAACGTCGTGAAATGATTAGCAAGTTAGTCCTGCAGATCCATTATTATTATCATGTATATTTTAAATTTTAGATATCTACGTAAATATAATTAAAATCTTCGTTTTTTTAGGGGGTTATTGACTGGAACGGATTAATTGCATTTCAGTTAATTTCAATGGTGAAAATTGATTTGATATGCGAGGAAATTACGACATCCTTGAAATTGACGATATTTACGTTTAGTTTTTTTCTTCGTAAAATGGCATATCAACCTTCGTTATTCAATACCCAAGCCATTCTTGGAGAAGAACTATAGTTATATACATCCCAGTGTTTATAAAGTTAAAATTACATTTGTTTGCAATTCAGAGCAAAGTATCCATATTATTGGCTTCTTTGAGAAGAAATGTCATATATTGCCATTCGATGACATCCAGTGATCTTGGAGATCAATCTTGCAGAGTTTATGGTCAAACTCAATGTCAAGCCAATATTCTTGGAATATATTTGATTCCTGGAACTTTTTGTTTGGTCATGATCCTTGAGCGGACGCACATAAAATTATGCATTGGATTATGGATATTATTCACAATACTCAGGACAATGACCATATATATATATATATATATATATATATATATATATATATATATTATTCACAATACTTAAATATATATATATACATATAAATATATTATTCACAAAATTTATATATATATATATTTATATGTAAATATATACATTATACAGTATATACATTATTTACAATACTCAGTGCGATATATATATATATATATATATATATATATATATATATATATATATACAATAAATTTAGAAGTTACATCATATAACGATGGTCTGATGATGGATTAATATATAACCGAAACACTTTTACGTTGCCTAATGCCACTTAACATAATACATTAACCTTCTTAATACCTTTTTCACACACACACACACACACACACACACACACACACACACACACACACATATATATATATATATATATATATATATATATATATATATATATATTATATATATATAAGAATACAGAAGTTACATCACGTATTAACGGTGGTCTAATAATGGGTTATTATACAAAGCAAAACATTTTAACGTTGGCTATGCATCTTACTATGATAAAATATCTTGTTTTTTAGGATTTACACATTTACACACACACACACATACACACACACATTTATCTATCTCGCTATCTCTCTATCTCCTCTCCCCTCTTCTCTCTCTCTCTCTCTCTCTCTCTCTCTCTCTCTTCTATATATATATATATATATATATATATATATATATATTAGTATGACTTACACATAATTGGGTCCGTGTGTTCAGATCCCTTTCTACTACAACTTTGTCACAGCCAAGCCTTATTTCATATTATCTTGACAAGAAACTCGACGCGATAAAGTTAGTTTTATAACGACAACAACTATTTTTGATGCCATTTTAAACCTAAGCCTACCCTTCCAGTAGCATTTCTTCGGCAACCCTATTTGTTCTTGTGCCATTCCAGGTTTACCTGTTGCAAATTGGAAATGCCACCATAAATCACACACATCATTTGAATACTAATGCCGTAATATGCCGAGTAACGCGTACACCCGAAGTAATTTAGGCAAGGCTTCGAGCACATCGTTATTTGTCACCCCCGGCGTTTTCGGTGTGGACTAGGGGAAGGGGGTAACTAACTGGAAAGTCTATTAGACGAGGTGTTAAGCCAGATTTAATTGAATGACAAATTCCTTTCCGTGTGCCATCGGAACGACAGGTCGGCTTTGAAAGCTGTTTCGGTGTGAGCCGATTGATATGATGCCCGAATCGGCAACCTTGTCATTCTGGTTTATGGATGCAACTAATGACTTGTACAGAACAAGACTGTTTTAATCACTTTCTTTTATCGAATACCATTGGCTATACAAGATGGCCACTCAACCTATCTGGCCGCATTAGTTCACACTGAAATATAGACATAAGAAGAAGCCATCTCTTTCCGGGCGTCTCGGCATATCCTCGCCACAAATTCGCGGTTAAAAGTGTCCGTGATTGTAAATGCAACATCCATCTCAATCGGAGACTAGAACTTTGATGAAATGCTTGGAGAGAATGTACCACGTTGAAAAAGAATTATGAAAATTCATTCAACGTTGTTTGCCTATGGGTGTAAAATATTACATCCTTCAACAGAGCTCTGGTCACTTATTTTAAAGTTTAATGCTATTACTTCAAAGATTAAAACTTTTCTCCTTAAGACTTAAATAAACTCTTTCAGTTATGTCAAGCCATGGTCACTTATTTTAAAGTTTAATGCTATCACTTCAAAGATTGAAACTTTTTTCTTTGGTTGTTTGGGTTTTACGGATTGTCAAACTTTTTGGGTTATTTTAAGCTGAAGACATTTTGGTTTATTCATTCTTGATAGTTACTCAATTTTCTAAAACACGTTAGTTTTTATTTAACACAAATATGGGACACTAACAGGTAATACCACTCCTGGTCAGAGTATACCTGGGAGCAATGTTGATGAAGGGTTGCTACACATTCTTCAGTCATCCAGAATTGAAATTTCACGATCAGAAAGAGTTTAACGCCATTCCCTGGACAGGTAGGCCATCAAACACCGCCTTCTAGCACATACATGATAAAAATAGATTAGACTTGCCATAAGGGCATTAGAGTCGGGAAAATTATATTTGTACCACGGTTTGACGCGTTTATTCACTGATTTTTGGTATTTTTTCTTTCGGTGGGGTGGCATAGGATGTCGGAATTTAAGTCCGTTCAGTTCGATTTAACCTTGACTTGCGTACCAATGTGGTCATTTAATCACTTCCTTTTACTCTACCCAATTACTATGGCCATATGCCAAACTCTACTGAACTATGTTCGGTACGTTAAACTGAATACATAAAACGATATGATTCTTATATTACATATACCCTTAGATATATTTCACTACTGTCTGTCAGTGTCATGAAATAATGTTAACTTTAGAATAACTTATAACAATTCAAAACACTAATATAATTCATCAATGTTCCGATAATGCTATTTCACTGGCTTAAAATGCACTCAAGTCGTCACATCACTCCATTTTATGAGAGTTAGTCACTGGAAACCAAAAGACACTCAGCCGTAACTTCACTTAGAAGAAAGCACTGAATTCATGATGCGAATCAATAACTCCAAGTAAATAAATCTAGAATAACAAAACAGGATAATAACAGATAGTGACAACAAAGTGGATATTCTGTTGTGCATATTTGATATTTACTATTAAACAATGACATTTATCATGGTCTGAATTTGAAAGATGAGGAATTATCATTATTATACAAGTAATGACCACAAAGTGCTGCCTCCATTTGATTGTTATCGTCACAAGCTTTCAACTAATTCTTAGATGATATATCATCACTGGTACACACTCTACTTAGATAATAGTCCACGTCTTGCTTGTTATGTTCACAAAGTTTCAGTTTAGGTAAGGTTATTTGGCGCAGTGGCTAACTGTGAACTGTGATATTGTAATAAGCGAGTTTGAACCAAAGTTAACAGCTACAAGACATATACTAGCCCAAGGATAAAAGGCCTTGTCTATTCTATTATTGTTCCAGAGTTGATAGAATTTTATTATACACTGTACTCATAATTTCTCAGAAGGTAGCTAACTGTGAACTGTGACATAACCGTGACTGTGTAATAAGTGAGTTTGGAGCAAATTTAAGAGCTACTGCTCAAGACAGTTTACTCTTCCAAGGATAAAAGGCCTTGTCTGTTCTATTATTGTTCCAGAGTTGATAGAATTATTATTATACACTGTACTCATAATTTTTCAGAAGGTTTCATCTCGTTCTTAGATGATATATTATCATTATTATACATTTCAATTAAGCAAATAAGACTGGTGTGTTCATATGCAGGGGTCCACAGCTTGGTAGAATTATCGCCAAAGACAGCAAAGTCTGACCAAATATTCTTATGAAATATGACTAAATGTGGAATTACCATTAACTGATGTCCTCAAAGTACTGCCTCCATTTTATTGTTATTGTCACATACTTTCAACTAGGTTTTAGATGATATATCACCATTGTTATACAATGTACTAAGATAATTGTCCACGTAACACTTGTTATAGTTAGAAAGTTTCAGTTTAGATTAAGGTTATTTGGCGCAGTGGCTAACTGTGAACTGTGATATTCTAATAAGCGAGTTTGGACCAAAGTTAAGAGCTACTGCTGAAGACAGTTTACTCTCCCAAGGATAAAAGGCCTTGTCTGTTCTATTATTGTTCCAGAGTTGATAGAATTATTATTATACACTGTACTCACAATTTCTCAGAAGGTTTCATCTCGTTCTTAGATGATATATTATCATTATTATACATTTCCATTAAACAAAGAACACTGGTGTGTTTATATGCAGGGGTCCACAGCTTGGTAGAATTATGAAATATGACCAAATGTGGAATTACCATTATAATACAACTGATTTCCTCAAAGTACTGCCTCCATTTTATTGTTATAGTCACATACTTTCAGTTAGATTGTATATGATATATCTTCATTGTTATACAATGCACTTAGATAATTGTCCACGTATCACTTGTTATAGTTAGAAAGTTTAACTTTAGGTAAGGTTATTTGGCACATTGATTAACGTACTGAACTGTGACATCTCTATTAATAATGGAGATTCGATTCCGGTTTTTGTCTGTAACAAAAATTACGTCACTGCCTACGTCACATTACACAAAATCGTCATAACATAGAATAAATACACTCAAAATTTTAACATGCAGCATTAGACAGTCCTCTTAAAAAACAAAAAAACAAGTGTTAATAAATACATGACTGGTATTATATATCTATATATAGTTTGTTTTTTATTTTAATACATATTTAAAGTTTACATTTCAAATTGTTTTATTTTTAATCCTTTAATGAATTTGATGATTTTACTTACTTAGGCTACAAACTCGTTAACATTGAATTTTTTACTCCCACCCCTCAGGCAATATGTTTCAAAAATCTATTTTTACATTTTTTATTTTGTACTAGTTATGATAATCGAGTTTGTACAAAAGTTAAGAGCTACTGCTCTCCACAACTTACTCTTCAAAGAATTGTTTTTCCAGGGTTAATAGAATTATTATTATATAAGGCATGTCAATAAAGTATTGAGATTCTTTTGTAGTTTTTGAGGTTTTGGTAGAGAATTAAACTCTAAATGTATTACTTAAAACTATCTTAAGCGATTTATGGATGAATACTTATCTCTTAAAATTAATGAGTTTGGCCCAAAGTTAAGAGATACTGCTCTCCACAACTTACTCTTCAAAGAATAAAAACCCAGTCTGTTCTTTTTTTTTTCCAGAGTTGATAGAATTATTATTATACAAAGCGTGTCAATAAAGTATGGAGATCTTTTTATTATCTGCGTTATTCGGACAATTGTCCCCATCTTCATTGTTATTTGTACAACGTCTCGGCCGATATGCCCTCCGGCCTTCTTCAGGTATTTTTTATCGGACTCGGGAACCTTCTTGGACTCGGGAACCTTCTTTTTCGAACTCGGGAGCTTTCTTGTCGTAATCGGGAGCCATCACGGAACTTTGAACCTAACCCTTTATTTAGTCCACGGGGGTATCCTGGTCTCATTCCGCTAACCATAGCTGGGTTAGGAGTTGTGTTAATTATTTTCGAACTGCCTTTACTCAGGATTGAACTCAGGATCCAGAGATAACTGTCACTTAGAACTGTCTTAACCTAACTACCTTATCCACTAGGCCATGTGTCCTGAAGAAGGCCGGAGGGCATATCGACCGAAACGTTGTACAAATAACAATGAAGATGGGGACAATAGTCCGAATAACGCAGATAATACTAATCTTCAAGCCTCATCTCAAACATTCAGAGAAATTAGATTTTTTGTAGCTTTTGAGGTTTTGGTAGATAATTAAATATTAAATGTATTACTTAAAACTATCTTAAGCGATTTAAGGATGAGGACTTATCTCTTGAAATTAAACTTATATTTTAATCAAGCGCAAAACAGGAATGATCTCATTCCCAACACACTGAAAAATCCACATTCACCTAAACTGCAACAGTCTCAGACAAACTCACACAAAATATTACCGAAAAAAAAACTTAAGGAACCTCTTCAAAAATATCAAACCGTAAACCATCTTTAATTTTCTAAGAAAAAAAAGAAGCAGACTTTTCATCAAGATCTTAAAAATTTTATCCTAAAACATATACTCTAATGGAGGCGCGTAGTGAAATGAGTCGTGAGAAATGGATTTCTCGACCCGAGTTCTAAGTTTTAACAACGAGGTTGTTAGCATTTCACATAGCGCTAATACACTTGGGAAATGTATACATCCAACTACTCTCCCTCCAGCTATGAGTAAATAGTATGGCAAACTTGGATCTTTAACATTGGCTAGTTTACAAGACTTAGAGAAGAAAAACTCTGAATTGAAACCGGTTAAATTCCACTCAAAACATCTTGTTACATTCTAATCCTGCGAAGAGGCTGGTATATATATATATATATATATATATATATATATATATATATTATATATATATATAATGAATAGAGAATGAATGAGAAAAGTATTATCATGAAAAGGTGCTCAATGCTAATAAAGCAGAGCAGATTTATAATCAATTGTAATATTATGGATTTGGACTCATAACTTAAAGTTTCATGGTTATGCAATCATCAGATGAGTCAAATGGTTGAGATCTTAAAAACCAGTAGTCAAATGGTTGAGATTTTTAAAAAATCACAACTTTAAGTTATGAGTCCAAATCCATAATATTACAATTGATTTATATATATTATATATATATATATATATATATATATATATATATATATATATATATATATATAGACCACACTCTAAAGACGGACTAAATTAAGAGAACCGCCATTTGGAATCCAATGTGTAAGCTGAAAGAAAATTTCATTGAGAAGTGTAAAAAGTAAAATTGTTCATGCTCATGGAAAACCACATGAAAAACAAATTCTCTTCAATCCAATTTGGCATTAAATTACCCACAGAGGTTGATATGCTCAAACTCAAATTCGAACTAACAAATCAGATAGACCAGGAATGCTGTAGAATATATCGGCCGTGGCCTTTTGCTTTTGTCAAGAAAAACTATACTCTAAAGACCGAATACCAAATGACAAAACAAATTCCATTGAACCATTTTTTGGAATTATAATACCCACAGAGGTTGATATGTTGTTAAACATAACCCAAGCTAAAATTTAAAAACAAAACTCAGATTTAACAGGAAGCCTGTAGAATATATCGGCTGAGACATTGTTTATAGGCCAAGAAAAACAAAGAGTTTGGAAAATGAGGAAGATAATTTCTGATCTGGTTACAAAATAACCCAAAGTAAAAGAAACAACCAAAACTTTTCGACTATTTATGGAAAATTTGAAACGACATATCGATAATCAATATAATGGCTGGAGAGAAATAAGTCTGCAGGCCAATATTGGTTTTGGCCTATCACGTAACAGATAGTTATCGATTAAGCAATTTAATATAAATAACAAAAGCTGATGACTGAACGTTGGAGATCAAGGGCGTGATAGAAAAAAATCGAATACAATCAAATGAAAAATATTGAGTAGAGGTTATCGATCAATTATAGAGAAGTTTTATATATTCAACTCTTTAACACGTGATGGGATTCACCTTGAATTTTTCTTAGAGGTTTGTCGATAAAAATTTGAGCTTTTCAGTTTTCGTCGATATTAAGCAAGTTTTATGAATTTTCGTAAAAATTGGTTGGTAAGATTTCCCATTGATACGACAGTAATCGAGTCTCTGTCATCAAGCAATCAATTTGAAATGAAGAGGCTGGTATTAATAATCTTGGTTAGGAACTTTTCTAAGATAAATTGTGAGATAACTTGGTTGGTTGGTGAATTTTACGACATGCCAATCCAGTTTTAGAATATTGATACTTACTCCCTCCGCTGCCACACCCACCCACATACACACAAAAACAAACAAACACACACACTCACACACACACACATACAAACACACAGATATATATATATATATATATATATATATATATAAAGATGAAGACTAAAGATTTATTATTTGCTCTACTTAGGTATTGAGCACTTTTTACTTATTAGCTTTAGTTTCCTGGCGGGTTTGTATGTATATATATATATATATCTTATATATATATATATATATATATATATATATATATATATATATATATATATATATATATATATGCATATAAATTGTTTTTTCTTTTGGCCAAAATATTGTGCTAATAGATTATTTTTTGTTGGTACGATTATCTTGGTCTTTTCTTTTTTATAAAAATGTTTTTCTTCCCGGTTGATGTTTGGTAGTATATTTTTACAATCAAACTGTTTGCTGGTTTTTTTTCTCACCGCGAGGATTTACCAACAAGTTTGGTATATTAAATATATATATATATATATATATATATAGAGAGAGAGAGAGAGAGAGATAAAAGGTGGCTTACGGTGAATATGGACACGATCGTTTGAGGTGCTCAAAATCCAGGGGTTAAGTCAGCGATAAAACAAATACAAAGTGCTCAATATAAAGTAGAGCAAATTTATTAAAGAAATGGATACAATAGAAACCTACTCGAGTTTCACCATAAGGATCTCCAGGGTTAAATCTACTGAATTAATCGAGGTACCGATTAATTGCAGCCGATTACACGTGTGTTCATTGAATAAGATGTTGCGTTATAAAGAGAACGCATGTTTATATATATATATATATATATATTAATATATATATATATATATATATATATTATACATATATATATATATATATATATTCAAGTATTTTTAAAGACAACGGAATATTTGTTCTTCATGATTTTTAGGTATAGATGATGAATTCTTTAAACTATTTTTTATTCATCAGGATCTAGATTGCAAAGAAAACTTTCCATGTTTTTTATCCAAGCGTTTGGAACCATTTCTCTGGTACTCGTCATTTTCAGGAGAATTGTTGGTTGTAGTGATTGTTTGTTTGGAGTACGACTTCATCACAATTCCTCCAATTTTCACATTGACCCAGAGTGGTAGTACATATTAGGGTCCCACCTTTAGGTTAAATACAAAAATGAGTTTTAAAATATGTTTAAAAATGTGTAAAAAAGATTCAGTACCCATGAAGAATGAATAAACAAAACATCTTCGGCATAAAATAATACAGTGTTTCCACGTCCTGTTTAAGGATTTGAATAAACAAAACGTTTTCGGCTTAAATAACCCAATAAGGGTTGACACGCCGTAAAATCCAAAATAGAAAGAATTAAGAATTAATTAAAACAAAAAGTACCAGGGTGATGTTATGATATTGCGAGAATTATTTATTTTTCGACCCAACCAACATAAACAAACCAATATTTTATTTTTATTTTTAATTTAATTTAATTTTTATTTTCATTTTTATTTTCATTTTTATCAATAGTATATTTATACAGCATTATATTATCTAATATATTCTATGGTTTGAATATAATTTTTTTAATATATATTTCTCTATTTATATTTTATTATTTTCTATACTTGTTCAGATTCATTCAATAGTTTAATTCATAGTTTAATTTTGTCTGACTACCATTAACCTAGGCCAGAACTCAGAGTGTATCCTTTTTTCTCATTTGACTTCCTGTCACCATGGTGACTGTCTTACAATGTATAAAAAAAATTATTTAATTTATTTTTTATTTTTTTACTTTTTTATTTTTATTTCATTTTTTGAGAAGTAAAAATATTTTGCAATTCAGACAACTTGATTCTCCCATCTGACCTGGACCCTAACAAAGGGCCTTGAAAATAAGCTAGATGGGAGCTGCACCAGAATGCTGCGAGCGGTCCTGAATAAGTCGTGGAAGCAGCACCCCACAAAAAAGCAACTATGGCCACCTGCCCCCCATCTCACAAACCATACGAGTAAGACGGGCTAGGCATGCGGGGCACTGCTGGAGAAGCAAAGACGAGCTCGTAAGCGACGTACTACTGTGGAAGCCAACACATGGGCATGCTAATGTGGGCCGACCAGCCAGGACCTACATTGACCAACTATGTATGGATGCTGGCCGCAGCGCAGAGGAGATACCAGAGTCGATGAATGATAGGGAAGGTTGGCGAGAGATAGTTATGGATATCCGTGCAAACTGCGCGACATGATGATGATGATGATGATGATATTAAATCAACTTAGATTTATATAGGCCCATTTTTTGGTCGAAATAAATTTATAATGGAATTACGGTGTTGAGTTTTTCCTTCCTTTCTATGATAAATATTGCTCTGTATATATTCTAAAAAGTTTATTATACACTGAGCTCTCTTTAGTGATTTAAAGATTCACTGTATTTATCCATACTGGATCATACAATAATAATACAGTGTATCTAATAAGAGTGACATTAAACATATCTGATTAGACAATGTGTTGGAAACGCACCAGGCATTGAGCTCTCATTTCTGTCAACATCGTAATTCATTAAAAACGAAAAGAGAAACAGGTTGTGATATTTTTGGTTGAATTAGTAAGTTGTTCGTCTCATATGTTTTTTCAAAGTTTCTATCAGATTAAAACCTTTAACGTCAACTCCGGTGTCTGGAAAGACACCTGTGTAATGAATTCTTAAACATCTAATTTGTTACTGAGTTTTCTAAAAAAAAAAAATAATAATAAAAAAAAACAGCTAGTTAATTTTCTCTGTTATCAACCGGGTTGATTCGAGTTCTTGTAAAGGACACTCGTTGAATATGTAATTCTAGTGACCAAAAATAAAAACAATATGATGAAAATCAAAAACTTCAAGCATTTTATTCCTGTAAATTGAATAATTGACGTATGCTGTACTTTCGCTTAAAATCATGATGAAAGTTGGTTCCTGAATAACGTCTCCTGTTACATAGTGTTGCTAATTAAAAAAAAAAAAAACACTAGCAAAATAAAAAACACCCTCCGAGCAATGTAAAAATAGATTTTTGAAACATATTGCCTCAGGGGTGGGAGTTAAAAAATCAATGTCAGCGAGTTTGTACCCTAAGTAAAATCATGAAATTCATTAAAGGATTAACAAATAAAACAATTTGAAATGTAAACTTTAAATATATATTAAGATAAAACAAGCTATATATAGATATATAATACCAGTCATGTATTTATCAAAACTTGTTTTAAAAAACAATGAGGACTGTCTAATGTTATATGTTCAAATTTTGAGTGTATTTATTCTATGTTATGACGATTTTGGGTAATGTGACGTAAACAGTGATGTAGTTTTTGTTACAGACAAAAACCGGAAGCGAATCTCCATTATTAATAGATGTTGTTGGTATCAGCCGAACAGTGAGGGAGTCTATCCCTTTTTCGCTAGCATTAGATCGGAATATTGTGCTGAGGTGGATCACAACACCTATCGTCAGCTCCCCATTTTACCGATCAGATTATGCAATGTGTGCTACTCATGCGCTGAGTAGGCGATGACCGGTATCGAACCCGGAAGCTTGGTATTCCTAGCTGGTTGCTCTACCCACAGAGCTTAGCGGTCAAAACATGGTCTTGTATGTAATGGCATTCCTGTTAATATGTGCGGAGTGACAGTATAAACTAATTACGTTCGTTTATCATTAGCATCATCATCATCATCATGTCGTGCTAGCATCATGGATATCCATGACAACCTCTCGCCAGCCGTACCTATCATTCATTGCCCCTGGGAGGTCATCTTCACAGCATTCAGTATCCGCGCAGAGTTGGTGTTATGTAATCGCCGCCCAGCACCTATATTTGTGGCCTTGTGCCAGACTTGGAAAAGAACCTTAGAAAAATATACTACCGATTATCTTGAGTTGCTGGGTGGTCTTTGTGGAATCACCGAAAAAGTAGTTAGGATAGATAACATCTTTTTAACGAGAGAAAGCAGACGATAAGTCTAGGATTAAGAAAAACACAGTCTTTTGGACTCCAAGGATTCTTTGTTCTTTTAGGTTGGTGAACTCTGGTTGACCAGTGAGATTGGAACGAATGGAACGAATCGAAAGGGCTCGAAAGTTCTAGAGTAGAATCTTCTAGAAGATTATTTAGAAATGCTATTTAAGACCCGCGAATAGAATCACGAGCAGTCAGTTGGAGTTGGAGTCTGCGATCAGAGCAGTGAGGGTCCGAGAGTCAGAGGCAGTTAGAGCCAGGAGGCCGTGCGTGGCAGTTGGTAGTTGATGAACTGAGGTCGCTGATGTGTGAAACCCGAGATGTAATATTTTACACTGGACGAAGTTAAAAACATATTTAAGGAAGCTGACCATCTCTCTCTCTCAATAAACTTTCATTGAGAAAATAAATTTACGTAAAGCAAGAAATACTGTCCACATCTTTATTTTCTACACGCCAAAGGAATTGTACGGGAATTCATGAATGAAAGTCATTAAACCAACAAACTTGTCAACAAGTCAAATTGGCCGTAACAAAGGGCACGCGACGGCGTACGTAAAGTGATATCTTCCCTTGACCAAAAGAAGTGGGAGAAGGATTTTGGGGCCACAGACGATGACTGCTAGACCTGGGGTGTGTATGTAAACAAACTCCGTACGTATGAAGGTACGAATTGTAGTGGCGAGAAAGGAAAGCCACTAAGGTTAAATACGAACTGGTACCCCAACGTAATAGATCCCTAATTTAGATCCCACTACGTTGCATATTAAGAATTAAGGCCAATACATTACATTGGTCTATGTACGTTTTTTCTGGATGGCCTACTCTGACGTGCCTATGTGATGGCTTCCACTGAAGAACATCATCCTTGCTTCTCCAGCAGTGCCAAGCGTGTCTTATAAGCCTCACACCGATTGTGTGTGTTATATGGGACAGGTGGCCCTACAGGCGTTTTCTCGTGTGGTGGTGTTTTTCCACGTCTTGTTTAAGGTTGCGCGCAGCATTCTTGTGCAGATCACATCTACCTTATTCTCCAGGCGCTTCGTTAGGGTCCAAGAAGTGCAGCCGTACAGTAGTACTGATACAAATATGGCTTGGAAGAATTTTCGCTTTAACTTGTCAATGAGATCGGATTTCCATATTACTGACAATCTGTTTAAAGCAGACCATGCCTTTCCTATGCGTGCATTAACATCGCTTTCTGTTGATGAGATATTACTACCTAGGTCCGTGAATTGTTTTGCCGAATTTAGGAGTTTATCATCGAGTGTGGAGATATCTCCTTCATTTCTAAAACACATGAACTAAGTGTTATTGGGGTTCACGGTTACGTATAGAGTTATGTGTAACGGTAACGACAGGGTTCATTTGCTTAAGGGGAGATATTTGAACAATTTAAATTCTGGTAGTAATCCCATAATTCATAGGACTTCCGGTTTCTTGCTATTTTTAGAAGTTCCTGATTTTAGAGGGAGATACGAACAAGAAGAAGCATGTCTCTCGTACAAAATATTTTTTTTTTAATCCTTGTGAATTAAGAGCGTCATTTTAGCTCAGTACGTAGAGCAGCCGCCTGGGAATCGCTAGGTTCTTAGTTCGATACCGGTCTCCGCCAACTCAGCGTATGAGATGCACATATTGGGTAGTCTGATCTGTACGGTAAAGTTGGGAGCTGATGGTATGTGTGGCGCTCCACCACAGCAAAGAAATATCCCTAGTCAAGCGCTAGCGAAAAGGGGATATACTTCCTCGCTGTCCGGCCGATACCGACAATAGACCATTTTAAACGAATTAAATACTTTAAAAACTACTGAATTCTGTATATATATATAGGGTAATTGAAAAGTAACCCCATATTTTAAACTTGATATATGAATGGGGATTTAATAATTTTATGTTGATTTAAGGTCATTGGTTATTTCTGGTGGGAGTTCGGAGGTTTTATTTTTAACCCTATTTAGCCGTTCTTCCTTCTTGTCGTGGCTGAACTGAAAAAGGAATCAAAGCAAATGAAAGGAAGAGATAAAGACAAAAGGTAGTTTTAGGATTCAGACTTTATTCGTGGGTCATAGCTACTATGTATGAAAAAAATATGTATGCGAGATTATCTATTATAATGGAGATCATACATATATATTTCTTTCTGTAACCGAAACTACGACACCACTGACATCATAATTTCCTTAGTTATTTAAGATATATTCTCAACGATTGTGAAATGAAATAGTCATTATTTAATCTTAATTCATTGGCAATTCAGTCTCGAAAGACTATGATAAAGTTTTTGTATGCCTCTGAAGTTGCAGCGCCTCCTGTGACTATGAAGTCCGATGTTTGAAAAACATTCTCGACAACAAATTTTGCATTTGAAGGTTGTCCCTGTAGATGATGATGTTCCGATGCTTTGTTGTCGTTGCTTTATTATGGACCTCTTAGCTTCACGATGTTGTATCAGGGTAACTTCTGACATGTACAGTCCTCTAGCTTTTAGGACTGTAATCTTAATTAGCATCTTATTTATTAACGAAGTTTCTATTAAAATCAGCATGAGTTAGATTTAGTGCAAAAATACCCATATTACCAATGAATTTAAAATCCTGAAATATGTCTAATATATACATGTAAGAAATAAAATTACATAGTATATGGAGGGAATAATTTGCATAATAATTTTAACAAACTGGGTTTGATAAATGATTATTTACTGGTACTGATTTCTAATACTATCATGTTATTTTCAAACGAAGTAAAATCAATCCTATAAATACTTTTAAATGGAAATAAATTAGAATAACATTAGAATAATTGTAATTGTAATAGTAATAGTCGATCCTCCCGCCGTAAGTGGCAAAGAATCTCCAGTACCGTACACGAAAGAATCGAACAGCACGAAGTGTAATTTGCATCGTGGCAGGGTGAGCGTTAATAAAACCAGGTAGTCGTTCACACTGGGCCAGAACAAACCAGGCAGTGTAAAGAGAGAGAGAGAGAGAGAGAGAGAGAGAGAGAGAGAGAGAGAGAGAGAGAGAGAGAGAGAGAGAGAGAGAGAGAGTATTTTATTTGACAAAGGATTTGAACCAGCGAGTTCGAGACAGAAACGGCGATTGCTAACATTATGTGTCCCCTTAGAAGATACTTTTTTGTTTGTTGCTTGTTTATTGATTTTAACGGCATATCAAACCGTCTGGGGTTATGTCATGCCAAACGGTTAGAAAGTTATACATATCGTGTATTTATATTTATACTTTTTAATAATTGGTTTTAACAATAGACTTATTGGGGATTATGTTGTATGGTATTGATTTGTTTCATGTCTATATTCTATGGTATAATTTTTTCCCTCAAAAAAGAGAGAATATCCTCCATGTTGACATTTTCAAACAGATCTTTCATATTTTTTGCTTTAAAATAACGGTTTCTGACGTGAGGAAAAAACCTGCATTCCATGAATAAGTGTTTAACTGTCAAAGGTGTTTGACATGTTCCACATTGTATTAGTTGTTCTTGTTTGAGTATATTGGAGTGCGTTAGTCTTGTATGACCAATGCGTAATTGGGACACAATGACTTGTTCCTTTCTAGACTTCCTTAAAGATGGTCTCCAGCCTCTCAAAGTGGGTTTGATTAGGAAGAGTTTATTATGGATGTTGTTATTCCAGTGTTGTTGTCATTTTGTATGAAGGAATCTACTAAGTTTAGGTTTCAAATCAGTATATTGTATCTTGAAATTGTCGGTGATCAGATCTAGAACCGATTTAGCTGCGGAGTCAGCTCTTTCATTCTCCCTCACTCCTATATGAGTTGGGATCTGTGAAAATATGCAAACGTTGAAATTATCAACATGATGGAAAATAAGTCAGTGACTGTCATGTTTCTTTCAAAAGGGGAAAAATATTACCAAATTACATAGCTCAGTCTGTAGGGCACTTGACTCAGAATTGGAAGGTTCCTGGTTCGATACCGGCCCTCGCCAACTCAGCGATATAATATTTTATTACATTAAAACATAAATACTTGCAGGGAGCGCATACTTTTGCTAGTAATCTTAATTTCCCGTCATGTCAGCTGGGGCGTTAGAATGCACCGACTGCACCTCTGCAGAGGGGTAAGATTCCCCTAATGGGGCCACCTGTTCGCCGTAGGTGGCGACCCGTGATGCTTTAGGGCGGGGCCTTGGTGGATGAACAGTACTAGACTTGCAACACTCCACTTAGAACCTTACTTAGGCTAGACTGTCGGTCGGAGAGGCCCCCTCCTATCAATCGGGTTGTCCCGTCAAGCCCTAGCACTTATATGATTGCCCCAACCTTATTGCTCTTATAGCAAGCCCCAACAAATTTTTATCATATGGGTGATAGAAGTCGGTGGCTGAGGGTCTACATGTCCTGGGAATGACGTTAAACTCTATTTAATGGTGAGGTTCAATTTTTGAGGTTTGGGGAATGTGGAGCACTCCTTCATCACCATTTCTCTCTGGTTCACTCTGACCCGGAGTGGTAGTACCTGTTAGGGTCCCATCTATAGGTTAAATAGAAAAATGTATTTATAAAAAAATTGTATTATCCATTAAGAATTGATTTATTTCAAAACTTTATCGACATTAAATGACCCACAGAGGTTGATATGCCGTAAAACAAACCAAACCAAACCAGACTAATCTTAATTTCGTTTCGTACATTATGGTTCGAGAATCTAAAAATATCACGAAGAGTAAAAAGAATGAGAGATTTTTTTCTATGCAAACGAAACAGAAACGAGTGCATGTAAATTATTCTTTTGAGTCATCGATACAAACGCGTTAATCAGATTAAAATATGCAACAACGACTATTCATTCTTTTCTTTTTCTTTTTTTTTTTTGTTCAAAGTTTGATATTTTTATTAAATATATTTAGATTTTCATATTTCACTTCCAATTGGCTAAAGTTTAAACAAATAATCGTTTTTCTAATCACAGTGATTTTACTTTTTTGGTGATGTTTTTGTTTTGTTGTTATTTTTTTATCATTTCATTAGCGTCTATTATTCATTAAAAGAAGATTTCTATAATTGCTTAATCGATATTCCTTGTGATTTCAAGCGAATTAATCAATAAATATATCGAACTTTTTTCTCCAATGACTTTTATTCCACAACTATTATACACAAGTCTGTTATCAAAACTTTGTTAGAAGCTTTATACGGGGCATTTCACTTTGTATATACGCACTCTAACGAGGCCTTATTAGCATATTTAAATCGAAAGAATATTAAGGTACTTTGTTTGGGATTTGTGTTGGTGTTATTACGCATATATATATATATATATATATATATATATATATATAATATATATATATATATATATATATAGTTTGCCTTTTTATAACATTTTTAGAATCCAAACCATTCAAATATATCTTACCCAATGATATTCATTACTTCTGATACATTGATGATGTTCTAATCATTTATCCAAACAAATATGAATATCATGTCTCATCAGTGGGGTTAGACCCAGCAACAACTTGTAAAATATTCCTGGGTGCCTAGTTTTTCTCATATATATATATATATATATATATATATATATATATATATATATTATAATAATGGTACACAGTAATAACCTACTCGAGTTTCACAAACAGTGATGCTTGCTGGAATTGCTGTTGTCTCTCCTTTCTTCTGGCTCTCTTTTCTGTGGCGTCTTCTTTCCTCTTTTTTTCACTCCTTTTCGTCCCTTGTTTAAAGAGGAGGCATCAGGTCGCTCGGTCTACGTAGTTTCCATTATTAGTACTAGCAAAATAAAAAGGCACCCTCCGGTCGATGTAAAATACTTTTTTGGAAGATATTGCCTGAGGGGATGGGAGCTGAAAATTCAATGTCATAGAGTGTGTACCATGAGTATGTAAAAATGTCAAATTTATTAAAGGAATAAAAAAAAAGAAAGAAAGAAAGACAATTTGAAATGGAAACAGTTCCGATAACTTTAAATATTATATTAGAATAAAACAATGTATATATAAGTATATAACGCCGGGCATCTATTTATTGAAACAATGAGGATTGTCTCACGTTGCATGCTCACATTTTGAGTATATTTATTCTATGTTATGACGTTGGATTATGTGTTAGGTAATGTGACGCAAGCAGTAACGTAATTTTTGTTACAGACAAAAAACGGAAGCGAATCTCCATTATTAATAAGATAGCGTCGGTGAATTAAAAATCATTCTTCTGAACTGTTTTTTTTTTTTCATTCTCATATTCTTACATACTATCGGATTCCTTTCCATTATATATATCCAGGTTCAGGTAAAAAGCTTCCTGAGAGGAATGAAGAAGAGGGGGTTACATAGGTTGACTATGCTTCCGTATCATCTTCCTCATCATCATCATCGTCATCATCATCATTGTCGTCAGTTTCAAATGTATTGTCAGGAATATCATAGATACGGAACACAGAATTGTTAGGATCCTTCATGATAAGATATTTTCCTTCTTTAAGTTTCATGCAAGTATCAATAATGCAACGCAAAATTCCCCAACCGTTGTCCATGCTCTAATTAATTTGGTTGGCAAATTCAGCCGGCTTAAATTGCTGTGTTCCTAGAATCACATGATTAGCAGAATCTCGGTAATGGGCCCGAGAAACATATCCACATTTTATTTGGTAACTTCCAGATAAAAGGGAACAAATTGGCCACTTGGCTAATTTGAAACTGTTATTTGCAATTGTTATTCTTCAACTCTCTAACAAGAACAGCACCTCGCTGAATATCCAGTTTGCTACGCTAATCAACTCTCCCTGTTCTTTGAATAATGCAGACATTTTTTCTTCTTCTGACCATAGTCGTTGTGCTGTACGTTTACATCAAGTAAGACTTTTATTATTTGTGAACCCCTTTTACATACTATTTGTTGGTGGAATGATATGTGCATATCGTATACGTTGGAACCTGTGAGTGTATTCTTGTCAATACATCTTGTATATGATATGTCCCGGCAAGGTATATATTTAGTAGAAGTAGCAACGTGGTGGGGCTACGGTAACAGAGTGGTACAATCTAACAGGTAAGTAATAGTACTGGGGCAACGTCGTAGGCGTGGTACCTCTACATTGCTCTGTATTTATGGCTGACACCAGCCAATCATATGACTGTGAGGGGGGACCCAGGTGTGTGCATATCCTTTATATCAGTATATAATTGTTGTAATGGAATATTCCACACACAGACTCTCTCTCTCTCCCTCTCTCCCTCTCTCTCCTCTCTCTCTCTCTCTCTCTCTCTCTCTCTCTCTTGTCCATGTGGTCTGACTATATATATTGTGAGCACTGCATTATGCTGGGCTGGCTTTGAGGATTAGTAGCGTACTTCACTATTCATTGTCTGTTTTATTGTATATCTCTGGAATAAAACCATTCATTTAGAGTTTTGATGTTGATGAATTTCAAATCACCATTAGGTCCATACATTACAGCATCATGCTCATATCGGACAATCAAATTGATGCCATTTCCCAAATTAAATTTACGGTACCTATATCCAACTGAAGAAACACTTTCATCATCCTCTCCAGCAAATCGATTTGGTTTGTCAAAGGAATATTTTTCTTCTCCCATTATATATATATATATATATATATATATATATATATATATAAATATAGTCATCCACAGACACGTGTTTCAACTTATCAAGTCTCTTCAGTGTGGCTAGACATTTTGTGTGCTACCTAAATCCGATCGTTTCAGCAGCAGTCAGACAGCTTGCCCTCTTGGCTATCAGCACCCGCAGATATATATATATATAAAGAGAGAGAGAGAGAGAGAGAGAGAGAGAGAGAGAGAGAGAGAGAGAGAGAGAGAGAGAGAGAATGAAAACTCAGAGCAAGAATCCGACGAGTAAGTCATCATAACTCGCCAATCGACAATGTCCTCCTTCTGCATGTCAAGCACACACAAGCATCAGCACAAAGGAGAGAATCACCTCAATCGGGTGGACAAGTTTTCCGCATCCTCCATACTTACCGGATTTAGTGCCTTCAGACTATCATCTCTTTGGCCCCATAAAAGAGGGTTTGAGAGGGTAAGATTTTTCCATGGACGAAGAATTGAAATCTGTGGTGAAAAAAGTGGCTCAAAGAACACTTAACAAAATTTTACGTGACAGGGATACATGCTCTCATTCGAAGGTGGAACATTACTATTGAGAGAAATGGTAACTATGTGGAGAAGTAGGGATGTGATCCACAGAGGACCAGCTTCATTATAACACATGTTCATGTGTTGGTAAATATACCTCTCCTATAAAAAATGGCATGATTTTTTGTCTCTCCCTCGTATATATAATGAAATGCATTTTATTCGTGCGGAATCTTATTGTTCCATTCTTGAAATTATTTGAAGAATTAATCGTTTTAATAATTTTGATGGAATTGAAGATCCCATTCTCTGATTTCTGAAACAATTAAGATTAAATCAAGATAGAAAATAGACAACTTATTACAAATAAAATCTTCTTTTTATTTTTATCTTTTTATTTATCAGGAACATTTGTTATGAAGTAAACAATTCATATTTCATTGCTAAATAGAAATAAAAAAAGGTTTTCGTATTTAATTGAAGATGTAATTTTCAGGCATAATCGATCTTTCTTCTGTGAATATTTAAATAATATCTCCAACTGATTGTAAATAAGGAACAATCGTTTATTTCAAATTAGTCATCCTAACGCAATTAAAATAATGCTATTAATAAATTCTTATCATCTACATGGCTTTGACACTGAACCAAAAGTAAACCCCCAGTCGGCTGGTTATATATATATAATATATATATATATATATATTATATATATACCAAGCGTGTTTGGTAAATCCTTGCGGTGAGAAAAAAAACAGCAAATAGTTTGATTGTAAAAATATACTACCAAACA
>CM042158.1:35561999-35581999 GCA_023376005.1 Doryteuthis pealeii | reverse complement strand
TAGTAGTAGTATTCCTTCTTTCTATTTTCTTTCTTTCTTCTTCTTCTTCTTCTTCTTCTTCTTATTATTATTATTATTATTATTATTATTATTATTATTTAAAGCCCTGCTGTAGATTTGTGTAAGTGACAGGCTGCTAAATATACACAGCTCGGTGCATAGATATTGTAGAATGTATGGTTTAAAAAAAAACAAGGGAAGAAAAGAAAAGAAAGGAAAGGAAAAAAGAATAGAATGATTTAAGAAAGCAAACAGTGTGACACTCATGGGAATTGTCTATCATAAGCTGCTCTTATTCGCAGCGGTGACCTGTCAAATTTTTAACGGACAATTCCCGAAGGAGACAAAAAGAATAGTACGAGAAAATGGGGATCTCTTATTTTATATATATGACGTGAACGTTCGCCATTTAAAAACGCACACCAGCACACACACACGCACACGCACACGCACACACAACACACACACATGCACACACATGCACACACACAGATAATTGGGAAAAGCCATCTAGACACTTCCTCGGGTGTCTTCGGTCTCTGTGTACAGAAGTTTGTCAGATAAAAAAAATATGTTTATAAAAAAATTGAGTATCCATTAAGAATGAATGTATTTCAAAACTTTTCGGTATTTAATGACCCACCGAGGTTGATATGCCGTAAAACAAAACAAACAAACAAAAGACCCGCTTGCTTCTAAATTGGTGTCTATTCTCGTAAACTTGTCGTTTCAAAATGCTCCATAACTTTTCGAAAGTGTTTAAGTCAGGATAATTAGCCAGCCAGTTTATCTATCGAGATCCCCACTTGTTGCTGGTATTCCGTAGTTTCATGTGAGGGAACATTATCTTGCATAAATATGATGATTCTATTGAAGATTATCATTTACTTTTCAACCAATGTTCAAAGCGCTCTTTCAGGAAGGCTGTATAAGCATATGAGGTCTTTTCAATACCGTCAGGTACTTTTAAAGGACCAACCAAGGTACCTCCAGTTATACCATCCCAAATCATGATACCTCTCAAGCAATGATGATGATCTCATCCGTTTATTGTAATATCCCTTCTGAAGTAAAACCCTGACTAAATATATCCCTCGTCATATCTAATCACTATATATATATAATATATATATATATATATATAGGATCTATAGTAATGATGAGGAATTTAAAGGTGTACTTTCTCCGAAAATTATATACGCCTTTACAGTGGAAATTTGTTATGGGAATGGCTATCCGGCCTCACCGAACAGTAGCAACAGTCCCTTAGGGTCAGATGATGCTAACTAGAAAACAGGGGGCAATAAAGAATTCGACCTCTTTTTGCATCTACCCCAGACTAGTAACACTTGACCGTATCGTTAGAAGCCCAAGACGGCGACGATGCGGAACCATCACCACGTAGAAACTAGAACGGCAAACGCATACCAAAAACCTTTTCTACAGGGCTCAACAAGTTACGAGGAACAGAACTCACAATGATTACAGCTAAGTTCCGCAGGCATTTTTATCTGCAACCTTCAATTACCTTTAATTCCCCTTAAACTACCTTTTAAAGTACCTTTAACAACCTTTTATCTACCCAACACTTTCGAACTCTTTTGGACTCTTTTGAACTCTTGGTTGTTTTACATTTTATGTATCCCTGTTTGATATTTGTTTCATTCATCATTGGCAATTCAATCTCGAAAGACTATAATAAAAGTTTTTTTGTGTGCCCCTGAAGTTGCAGCGCCTCCTGTGACTATGAAGTCCTATGTTTGAGAAACATTCTCGACCACAGATTTTGCATTTGTAGTTTGTCCCTGTAGATGATGATCTTCCAATGCTTTGTTGCCGTTGCTTTCTTATGGACCTCTTAGCTTCATGATGTTGTATCAGGGTGACATCTGACATGTACAGTCCTCTATGGAGATTCTGCCGCCACCGAGGGTGGTTTTGAGCCAAATTTTCCCAGCTGGAATGGACAATGCCAAAGCACCTGAGATAATTTTTGCAGACATCCTTGAATCGCAGTAGGGGGCGACCAATCTGTCTTTTACCAGATGTTAGCTCTCCATACAGGATGTCTTTCGGGATTCGTCCATCATCTATCCGACGTACATGACCCAACCATCAGAAACGACGTTGTCTCAGTAGAGAGTACAGGCTGGGGAGTTGAGCTCTCACTAGGACTGCTGTGTTAGTGATCATGTCCCTCCAGGTGACGCCCAGTACACGTCTAAGGCAGCGAAGGTAGAAGTTATTTAGCCGCTGCTCTTGGTGGGAGTATAAGGTCCATGTTTCACTTCCATACATGAGGGTGCTGATAACACATGCCCTATACACTTGTACAGATACTGATATTTGTTTATGTGTACAATAAACATTTTGTTGTATTAAAAAGTCGTTTGTCTCCTTTTTTCAAAAGCGGCACCCATCTCCTCACTGCTTTCGAAGTATGGTTTTATTCTTTTACAAAACTTAGGGTCTAAACTGTGCTTTTCCGGAGACAAAAAATCCCACCATTACATCACGTATATAAATGGCGAGTGGAATGGAGAGGGAATGAGCTCTCAGGTGGTTCTATTTCACCGACAGGCCATCTTCTTTAGGATTGATGTCTTTCTCTGGCCAATAGAGCTTTTGTTTTGCTGGGCTGGGTTGTCTGTGATCATTTCTTTGTGTGCGTTTTTAATGATGAAGCAAGTCTTTGTTTAGTTTCCAAAGACATCTTTATTAAAAACCCGAAGCCCAAAAGGGTTTTAACCGCGCGGTGAGAAGATGGCTATATGGACACAGATGACCCTCGCGTCTAATCCTTCCAGGTAACTGCCAAGATCTAACTAACTCTAGCTCAGCCTCCTTCTCATGTTTGCCTTCGGTCAATGGGAAATCAGCGGCTAGCTCAGTGAAAATTGAACTACAGTCAATAACATTTACAACGGTTAATGGGAACTTTTCATTTACCATACCGGTATTAAAATTGTATTACACTTATAGACAAAATTTGTAGGAACCCACGAATTATGTAACACGAGTGCTGCTACCACAAGTGAAACAAATTTAAATTTAAAAAAAAATTGAAATAGATCTCTAAGTAGGTCTGAGTCTATTCTAGTAGTGTCCTGCTGTCTACTAATGTAGGATGTGACACTAGGCCAATTTCTAAGCGGAGTTTAAAAGATGTTGATTCAAAGATTTCCTTCTCCTTGACCTGTTGTCTAACCAAGATTAAAATTATATATTTATCAACCTCTCCTAACAGTAAGGATGTGACACAAGGTCCATTTTTTAAGTAGAGTTGAACAGATTTGGATTTAGAGTTTTCCTTCTCTTTGACTAGTTGTTTAACCATAGTCAAATATCCTGTCTGCCCTACTATTTACCTATGAAGAGAGAATAGTTGGATTACTACCTTTCCCAAAGATATTAGAACCGGTTTAAATGCAAAATAAGCCTCCTCTAGGATGTTCGAATCCTGTATGTAAGTAAAGTAAGTAAAGTCGTCGGGGTGGCCTAAAGTCGGTATCAGCCAATCAGCGAAGAAGTCTATCTCCTTTTCCCTTGCGCTAGACCACGGAGATTGTTTTGCGTCTGAGGTGGAGCGTCACACCTACCATCAGCTCCTTACTTTACCACACAGACCCCTGTGCTACTCATACGCTGAGTCTGGCGAGGGCCGATATCGAACTATGAACCTTGTGGTTTTCTAGCCGAACGCTCTACCGACTTAGCTAACCCGTCCCCATCAGCCAAGTCTATTTCCCACGATGATAAGCATTACACCTGCGCCTCCTTTACTTTTTTTAACAGAACTTTCAAAAACCGATAAATAACTAAAAAGAATTCACACTTTTTGCTTTTTCCAGCACGTGACAGTCCAATTATCCAATCAGATTGCAGATGCCCACTCACAGTTCTAAACAACGATTCCCGAAATACTACACCGCATTTCCTGTGCACCTATAACCTCTCAGCTTGTCGCTCACCTAGCACGTGTTCGACCTCGGGGTTAATTCCTTTTATGGAAGTTTGTACTCAGGGACGCATTAGGTTACAATAAGTAAGGAGGTGATGTAGTCATGGAGTCAGATGACTAAATTCCATCGGGTATTGCATGGGACTTTTGGTCATTTTAATGGCGGGGAACCATGCCTGTACATGTGTCCAACTCCCAACAGAGCTCCCATTCCTACGGCCAATGTCACGTACGCCATTTTATATTTCATGTAATTTTGGTGGTGCTCTCAAAGGAATGGATTTCACAGGATCAGGCTCGCCTTATAACACCAGGCTCCAGCCTAAGACAGGAGAATGTTTATTTGTAACTTGGCAGATATTGAACGCCCACAATGTTTTGTGGCCAGAAAGGTTAGTTGGTTGGTTGGTTGGGTTGGTTGGATTTTATGGCATGCCAACCCTTGGGTTACCTTAAGCCGAATACATTTTTTTCTATTTATTCTTAAAACTCATTTTAAACACATTTTACACTATTTAAAAAAAATTTAACCCATAAATGGTACTCTAACAGGTACTTGTTATTTCCTAGTTGAATAACATTATATTACAGGGTGACCCAGTAAACAGAACCCACATTATTTATTTTCCCATTAAACTAACCCTAAACCCCAAACCTAACCCTAACCTTAAACCCTAACCCTAACCCTAACCCCCAGTTAAAATTAACAGTTTTATTACAAAAATTGTGGGTTCTGTTTTTTCTGGTTCACCCTGTAATATCATGTTACTCAACTAGGTGGGGGTAGTGTTCGGGTTAGGTTTTAGGGTTAGGGTTTAGTGTTAGGGTTGGGGTTGGGGTTTAGGGTTAGTTTAATGGGAAAATGAATAAATAATCTGGGTTCTGTTTTTTCTGGGTCACCCTGTAATATCATGTTAATCAACTCGGAAATTCCCTAGGTACTACCACTCCGGATCAGAGTGTACCGGGGAGTAATGGCAATGAAGGGGTATTCACACTTAGGGGTATTCAGAATTGGAATCTCACCACTAGATGCAGTTTAAGGTCATACCCAGTACACTAAGACACTCAGCCACGGGTTCTAGTACATACGTGTTAAAAAGGATCGGGGATTTGCCTCGAGAGCAATAGGGTTGAGATAATGAAATAAATGGTAGGGATTGGCGTGACCAAACTATTGATCTGATTGGTTGATTGGTTTTAACGGCATGTCAACGCATCCAGGCTTATTTTATATCAAGCGGTAGTATTGTGAAAGATGTTAAATTTATCATGTCGTTTACAAATAGGTTATTTGCAGATTTTTGGCTAAGTGGATTGGAAATCACTTTAAGGGATATGTTTATAGGGTAAAGTTAAAGGGTAAAGTTATAGGGTAAATATGTTTATAGGGTAAAGTTTAATTTTGTTATAAGCGATATTTTGGCAGAAAGTTTTTTTAAACACATTTGGTTCTATTTAACCCATAAATGGGGCGCTAACAGGTACTGCCACTCCGGGTCAGAGAGGGCATGGGGGCAATGGTGATGAAGGGGTGCTCCACATTCCTTAGACCTCCAGAACTGGAACCTCACCATCAGTTAGGGTTTACCCTCATACCCAGGATAATGTGACCCTCAGTCACCGAATTCTAACACCCATATGATAAAAAGGGTTGGCGCTTGCCATTAGGGCAACAGGGTTGGGGCAATCATATATGTGTTAGGGCTTGACGTGACTAGTCGATTGATATGAGGGGATCTCTCCAACCGCCCGTCTAGCTTAAGTAAGGGCCAAAGTGGAGTGTATTCAATTTTTTTCAGGTGTGGACTATATGAACATTAGACGATCCCCAAAATTTGAGCTTCCAATTCCAAAAATTGGCAGAGTTATGTCGATTTTTAGCTCTCCAAATTTGGTGTGGTTAGCAAAAAATGCCGACTTTTTGTAAACTATTTTTGTCGGTAAAATGAGTTATAGAGCTTCCCTACTACTAAAAATTGGTTTACAAAAGCATTTGTTTTACAGGGAATCCAAAAATGCTATCAAATGAGTTTTACATTCAACCAATTGTAAGTTATTGATGATTTCTGATTTGTCTTCGTAAGATCAATATTCCGATATGTGGATAGGGTAATTTTATCATGATTCACATTTGGACAAGATTTCAGAAAAAAATTGAAGGGTTTGTGTGTCGTGGCCTGGATGATTTGACTTGGAATTACCTTATTATATACATTTAATTTTCAACTTGTAATTTTTTCTGCTGAGGATTAACAAAATGCTATTGATTACATTAGCACATACATGTATACATACTCTATTGTCATAGACGAATTTTCACATACATTTTACCAACGATATACATCGAAAGGGGATCAGTCTCGCTCAGTTGGTAGCGTACCCGTCTAGGAATTGCAAGAGTCTTGGTTCGATACCGGTCTCCTGCCAACTCAGTGTATGAGTAGCACAGATTGGACAATCTGATCTGCGCGGTAAAGTGGAAAGCTGACGGTAGGTGTGGCGCTCCACGTCAACTAAAAAAATCCCTTGGTCTAGAGCTACTGAAAAGGAGATAGACTCCCGCACTGTCTGGCTGATACCGATTATTAGCCAATTCGCTTAAATTAATTATGTGTCGGAAACCAATCCTAGCACTGATGGATAATAAATATTTCGCTCTACAGGTTTTCGGTAGTACCGTGCAGAGATACGTACACGTCCTGTGTCCTTGACGCACAAAAATCACGCAGTAAACTCGTATCTTTGCATCCCAGTGTTTTTTTCTTTTTTCTTCTGTCTCCATTTCAAGCTAACTGTAAATACATTTCAATAGTTTCTTAGAAACGAATTACACAGGATAGGTTATGTATGTAGGAGTTTGACGGCTTTAGTTGAGGACCATAGATTTTCCTGGGGACTTATTCAAACAAATATGTGCATCCTTAAAGCTATCAGCATCACTGTCATAATTTTTTCTTGCACAGGCCATCGCTTTGGTTCATAAGTTTGTATAGCCAACGTCTTGTCTCAGCAAATGGTCGTTTCTCGTCACCATTTTCTTTTCTCGGCAGGTTGTCGTCTTCTTTCACAGTGCCACACTTTTCTATGTTCTCTACTGCTAGAATGAATAACACAAACATTACCATATGTAAGTAGTAAGTAAGTACTACTTACTTATGGTAATGTTTGTGTTATTCATTCTAGCAGTAGAGAACATGGAAAAGTGTGGGACTGTGGTAGCCAACGGATTGTCTTAGCAAATGGTCGTTTCTCGTCAGCATTTTGTATTTTCGGCAGGTTGTCGTCTTCTCTCACAGTCCCACACTTTTCTATGTTCTCTACTGCTAGAATGAATAACACAAACTTTACCATATGTATGCATACTTTATTATCTTTGATACTTATCTGGCATATTGTCGGGGGTCCAGTGGCTTCGGCTCTGGACCAGTTAAGTAATTAACAGCGTTGATCCTAGGGGGCTACCTGTCCCTTGATTAAAAAGGGCAGTACTGGCTTCATTGCCAAGTTCCTGAGGCGCCCCCTTCAGGGGAATGCCGACGGAATCTACGCATTTTTTGCGCCTATCATCCCATGAGTTTTGGCGCGTGGGTGGTCCCACATTAAAAAGACCTTGTGTCACAACCGCATAGCGAGATGCGCAGTAAATACCTTTAACTCCGTAGCCCCTCTCCAATTGTCAAAGAGGGGTAAGGGCCTGATTTAATGCCCGGTGCCTAGGGGCAGCTTCAAAAGCAATGCTGACAGGGCCATAGGTTTTTTGCAATGGTCATTGCATGATCTTTGGTTTATGCGCGGCTCCTTACTTTAAAAGGACTTTGTGTTGTTCCGGCCTTTATTATCATCGGGGAATTTTGACATTAAATAAAATGGAAAATGGTACTTTGTATTTCGAAACTTGTAGTCTCCTCGGAATACGTGTTTGAACAACAAAACAAAAACTGACAGTGTAAATACGCTTAGAATCGGGTAACTGAAAATGATACGCAAGCGGAAATTATGTAAAAAAATATAAAAACACAGAGAAACATTTACCACACAAGTAACCATGTTAAAAGCCTGGTTCACTTGACAAAAAAAAAGAAGGAATATTTAAATGACAGAGTTTTTGGTTGTAAATTCAGTGTATACATTTCATGTAAGAATAAAGCGAGTGAAGAGAAGAAGAAGAAGAAGAAGAAGAAGAAGAAGAAGAAGAAGAAGAAGAAGAAGAAGAAAGAATGCGAAAAGAACAAGAGGTTGAAGAACAAATGAAAATGCGTGTGCAAATAATAATAATAATAATAATAAATAATAATAATAATAATAATAATAAGGAGAAGAAGAAGACGTTCAAGCAATCACGTTCAGCTTCGATAGACAATCTTTCTTTCAGTTTAAAACAAGGTATTCGATGATCGTATTTCGAGGCTAAGTTGTAAAGAGTTGCATAAATAGCACCGGTTAAATTAACGCATCTCTCCCCCCCATCTCTCTCTCTCTCTCTCTCTCTCTCTCTCTCTCTCTCTCTCTCTCTCTCTCTCTCTCTCTCTCTTTCGCACAGGAAAGTAGAGATTACTTTCTTCAGGTGGGTATTAAGGGCGGCTTTTCACTGGGAAGCCAGGCCTTCCATTAGGCAGGCAGATGTTTTCACTGTTAATGTTTATTTCCGTATTATCGATGAACGGGGAATCACGCGTAGATTAAATGAGAGAAGAAAAAAATCCGCTAAATCAAGAAAAACGCGGGACTTGCTCAGTGCATCTCTTAAAAAGGTAATCAGTTCACTTGCACTGTTCAACGGAGTCGATGCAGTGATGAAGATTATTTCCAGCATATTTCCTCTTCCACATCACTTAGGGTTAGTTTGATCTCACTAACTTGGAGGCCCGTAGTGTAATGGTTAGAGTTGTAGAAAATGGACTCGTCAACCCGAGTTCAAACCTTAAACGAAGTTACAGTTCACATACTGAAGTATTCGACTTCTATCTATGGGTAAAAAGTAGGGCAGACTGGACTCTTTAACCTTCGTTTGACAACCAGTCTAAGAGTAGGAAAATTGGAGGCCCGTAGTGTAATGGTTAGAGTCGTAGAAAATGGACTCGTCAACCCGAGTTCAAACCTTAAACGAAGTTACAGTTCACATACTGAAGTATTCGACTTCTATCTATGGGTAAAAAGTAGGGCAGACTGGACTCTTTAACCTTCGTTTGACAACCAGTCTAAGAGTAGGAAAATTGGAGGCCCGTAGTGTAATGGTTAGAGTTGTAGAAAATGGACTCGTCAACCCGAGTTCAAACCTTAAACGTAGTTACAGTTCACATACTGAAGTATTTGACTTCTATCTATGGGTAAAAAGTAGGGCAGACTGGGCTCTTTAAACTTCGTTTGACAACCAGTCTAAGAGTAGGAAAATTCTGAATTCGAACCTGTTAACTCCGTTTGGGGTGGTCACTACTAAAATAGACTCAGTCCTAATAATTGATCTACTTTGATTTAAGCAAAAATGGGAAATACAACTTTATTCCACTTTTCTGGAAGTATTTGCAAAAAGGATACATTAGAAATACTGGCAAGAATAATTGCCCTCCGTACAGAAATATCTAAATTTTAATCTAATGAAATATATTAGAAAGACTAACGAAATTAAATAAGAACGCATATAAAAATATTACACTTATTTTAATTATAATTTAATTGGTTTCCATAAAAATAATTTATAAAATTTAATTTTAATACGTTGCAGAATAAACCAATAATATTAGATTAAAAACACCAAGTAATTATTTATCAAACCCGGTTTTGTTCAAACCAGTATGCAATTAATCAGACCATATAAAATGTAAATCTTTATTTCTTTGTGATATGTCAGACACATTGCAGATACATTGCAGGATTCTTAATGCATTAATAACATGGGGTGTATTGAGGCAAATCTAACTCCGATTTTCATAGCAGACCTTCTTAATAAACAAGAATTATTCTATGTATTAATGATTTTGATCATATATAAAAGGTACTGCAGGATTTTAAATGCACTAATAACTTGGGCTGTTTTGAGGCAAATCTAATTCAGATTTTCATAGAGATATCGGTAATAAATACGATTTATTTTATATATTCATGATTTTGACTATAAATTAAATACACATTGATAAACTTATGCAATTCCTGAGGAGAAGGATGGATAGACGTAATGCAATGACATAATTTCGGTTACAGACAGAGAGACACCAAATCTCATTTATTATAAGATCTATCTTTATGACAAACCTGTTACAGAGTATACAGAGAGATTATAAATTAACTCTCGACTTTTAAAAAATTATAATTCATTTCTGAATCATTATTTTTACAAAAGATTAAAATGAGGAGAACACATATAACATGGAGTTTTATTTCAAGTTATATTTAGACACCCACATCCTCCTTCAGCCCCCTCAAACCGCTCGGGAATCGCATCAACTGATCTTCCAAGTAACTCTGGTGGAATAGAAGAAAGAAATTCCCGTATTCGACTTTCAAGTACTTCCAAATTTTTTGATTTCGTAGAGCAGACTTGCTCCTTTAACCAACCCGAAAGAAATAGTCACTAGGCTTCTAGGTGGACATTTATGCAGACCACGTCTACACATCCACCTCCTAGAGAAATGGTGATTCAGCCATTCACGAATAATAATAATAGTAAAATGTCGAGGAGCACCATCTTGCATAAAAATCAAGTCTTCAGTATCATCTCAAGTATTCACTACTGGCTAGATTTCATCTTGCAGCATGGTGAGATAGGGAGTTACATTTCAATGACCCTGTATATTCGACTCGTGGGGGTTGCCATACATTCACTACTATTTTTTGAACATATATTTACCAAACCCTATGGAGGCGCCTGGTTTAATGGTTAGAGTTGTAGGAAATTAACTCGTCAACTCGGAGTTCAATTCCTGGACGAAGCTGTTAGCTTTTCACATGGCGCTAATACTCTTGGCAAAGGTATGAATTCAATTCTCTCTCCAGCTATGGGTAAATATCAGGGCAGACTGGACTCTTTAACCATGGCTAGGTAACCAGTCTAGGAGAAGGAAAACTCTGAATTCAAACCTGTTAAACTCCGCTTGAGAAATTTATCTTGTGTCGCATCCTGCTCGTGTTGAGGGGTAGTAAATATATATATTTACCAAACCCTCTCCACCATCATGATATGATAAAAAGTTAATTTTTAAGCAAAGTTACCAAATTTTAAGCAAAATAAACCTTTTTTGACTTCAGAATCTTCCTTATCCTGGACTGGTTTCCTAACCAAGATTAAAGATCCGAGTCTGCCCTAGTATTCATCCGTAATTGTTGGTTTCGAGAACCTATGGATTCAAACACATGTTCCTGTTTCATCAACAAAATTATGCAGTGATGAGTCTTTTCAGAACTTAATTGGTTTAACACTTAAGCAACAGTAGGTACTGTAAGCTACTTGTCATTTGCGTATCAGAAATAACGTGGGTCGGCATCAAATGATCCGAAAAGGGTTGATATGCCGTAAAACAAGTAAACAACCAAGCAAACAGCCAACTGATGGATTCATGTCTTTCCCATGAGTTTTAGCGTCAAGTGAGATGGAATGACAGTATTTCCTTTCGGTCTAGGCAAATGCATTTCTTGAGAAGTCAGATGTGTAGTTACTTTTCTAAAATCATCCCCGACTCGACGCTCTGCTGCCACCCCTCACACTACCAAAATAAATAAATAAATAAATAAACCGACATGGCTAAACGTAAGAAATACGTTTGTTTCTCAGATTGCTACGTTTTCAAACCAACTGATTTGGAGACTAAATAAATACTAGCAGAACCTGTGGATATACCACATTATAATAATTTAATTATTACAACGTTTTAAGTATTTAGTTAAGAGCTAATGCCATTCGCTTATTATTTCCTTCCTTCTTGTCCTTTTTATCATGTTCGATTGAAAGAGTTAGCGCATCTGTGCACTTACACCCTCTTTTTCTCCTTCTCCCTCTATTTATCTTTCTTTCTTTCTTATTGTATTTTTCTGTGTGGTATGTCCTATTTCTTCCTTTCTTTCTTCATAATAAAAACGGAATGGCCATTATCTAGCTGAAGTGATGACACTCATAACATATGAGAATTCGTAATTAAGTGACACCAGATGATCAGGATTATCATTTTTTATTTCATCTTGGACGGTCTATTTCATCTTGGACGGTCTTATTTTTAACCAGAGCGTGTTGCAAGATCATAACGCTTGAAAGATTAAGAAACAAGAGGAGGGGCCGGGTTAGCTCAGTCGGTAGAGCGTTCGGCTAGAAATCACAAGGTTCCTAGTTCGATACCGGCCCTCAGCGTATGAGTAGCACAGGGATCTGTGCGATAAAGTATGGAGCTGATGGTAGATGTGGCGCTCCACCCCAGAGGCAAAAATAATCTCCTTGGTTTAGCACTAGTGAAAAGAGGTTAGACTCCCTCGCTGATTGGCTGATACCGACATTAGGCCGCCCCGACGACTTTACTTCTATCAAGATATGCAGAAAAGTCTACTTAATCAATATCCAAGTGTTAATTAGGGATATCTTGCATTATTTTTGTAAATTTTTGCAGTTAACTTCAACAGATTGTAAAATAATTTTTTACTAGATAATCACCATATGTAATATATCAAATTGAAGAAATATCTAATCTCTTATTTTAGGAAAATTCCATGGAAGAAAAGAGGTTAGACTCCCTCGCTGATTGGCTGATACCGACCTTAGGCCACCCCGACGACTACTAATAAATAACTGGTGATGTTTTAAATTCCTAACATAATATTTTGATAGATTTAAATTTCAAACTTTTATTTTTTAACTCGCACTGAAGCAGACTGTAAGTATGTATCAGTTTGGATTATTCGGACTATTGTCCTCATCTTTATTGTTTCTGTACAATGATAACGGTCGGAAGATTAAGGAACAGGTGTATTAATATATAGACATGCCGAGTTACCCGACATTCTTGTTTTGGCAAATTGAACGTCATATCACTTGTATCATTTTCAACTCCAGTGGGACGGCTTTCGCGCGCCAGCAACTGTCTTTAGATATCATTCGAGATAAGGTAGCTGCGCCATGGCCAAGGCCCAGTTAAGAATAGAAGACGACCAGAGAATACTCGCAGACCCCCGAGACAAACATTCCGAAACACAAAGGGGTCTGGAGCTGCAAATAGGATAAAGCGAAGAATTTAGACATTGGCATTGTTTCCTACATTTGCAATAATAATTTCATATAATATTTTGATAGTCTAAAAACAATTACAATTTTTGTTAATAGATTTTACATCTGAAACGTCACTACGGAGAATAAACTGTGTAAACTCACAAATGGTTGGTCAATGTCCCAAATAAAATATCTAGTTTTCAAAATTTGACATGGTTAGCTCAGTCGGTAGAGCGTTCGGCTAGAAACCACAAGGTTCCTAGTTCGATACCGGCCCTTGCCAACTCAGCGTATGAGTTGCACAGGGATCTGTGCGGTAAAGTAAGCAGCTGATGGTAGGTGTGGCGCTCCACCTCGGATGCTAAAACAATCTCCTTGGTCTAGCGCTATTGAAAAGGGGATAGACTCCCTCGCCGACTGGCTGATACCGACTTAAGGCCGCCCCGACGACTTTACTTTTTTACTTTTACAGAGAATAAACTGTGTAAACTCACAAATGGTTGGTCAATGTCCCAAGTCAATATCTAGTTTTCAAAATTTACACTCATGAGATAGGCTGCCCTGTCGGCTGGGGCGTTAGAATACACCGACTGCACCTCTGCAGAGGGGTAATACTCCCCCCTATGGGACCACCTGTTGACCATGGGTGGCGACCCGTGATGCTTAAGGATAGAACCCAAGTGGCTGAGCAGCGCTTGAAATGCAATACTCCACGTTTGCCCTCTTGGGCTAGACGGGTGGTCGGAGAGGCTCCCTCGGATCAACCGGCTGGCTACGTCAAGCCCTAGCACCTTATTATTGCCCCAACCCTATTGCCCTTATGGCAACCCCCAGTCCTTCTTATCATATGGGTGCTAGGCGGTGGCGGAGGGTCTACATGTCCTGGGAATGGCGTTAAACTCTATCTGATGGTGAGGTTCCAGTTCTGGAGGTTTGGGGAATGTGGAGCACCGCTTCATCACCATTGCTCCCTGGTCTACTCTGATCCGGAGTGGTAGTACCTGTTACGGTCCCATCTATGGGTTGAATAAAAAACATGAGTATATAAACAAAATTGTATTATGCATTAAGAATGAATTTATTTCACAACTTTGTCGGCATTAAATGACCCACCGAGGTTAATATGCCGTAAAACAAACCAAACCAAACCATCATAAGATAGGTTCTTCCAGCAGGCAGAATCTTTGAATCAAAATGGCCGGCAGCGTTTTGGCATTTTATAGTAAATGGAAGGTTGATTTTCCCAAAAGCCAACGTTAAATTGCTATATATTTCAAATAGGAAACTGTTTATGGCGTATACCAAGAAGAAAATTCAACAGTTTAGAATGAAATAAAGACTCTTAGAATCTACGCATTCTATTGTAAACAAACTGAAATATACTTTAACTAGAAGCGGCTACCCGGCGTCGCCTGGGTAGAGGAGAAAAAAGAAAAAAAAAGAGTAGAGAAAAAACATTGAAACGCCGAAAAATGGCCGAGTAGAATTTTAACGTTATTTTATAATGTTATTTAATTTTTACAGGCATTCGAAAATATAAAACAGATCTCATTGCTTTTGCTCAATAACCTAGCACCGATGATATTTAATGTGTATATATATTTAATTTGTCGTTATTTATTTTATTTTCGAAGTTTCCTCCGGACATACAGATACACACAACTGCCCTTTATGTATGTATAGATAATCGGTAAATTAAAATTCTTACTTTCCTCACTTAAATGATAATGGTTGGTTGATTTGGCTTAACGACAAGTCAACCATTGTCGTGTTATTGTTGTGTTATATTTTTTTTCTGTGTAGCATGTTATTTTCTTCCCTTTCTTTATCTATAATAAATACGGAATGATACATTATTTATCTGAGATAACGACACTTATATGAAATAAGATTTTGGCGGAGGAGTAACACCAGATAATCAGGATTTACATTTTGCATTTTATCTTGGACGATTTGGACGGTGTGAATTTTAACCAGAAGGGTGTAACAAGAAGATAACGATCGTATTTTTAAAGAACTTGGGTTGGGACAATCGTGCAGGTACTAGGGTTTGATGTGACAAGCCGATTCATCTGAGAGGGGCTCTCCGACTGCCCGTCTGGCCTAAGAAAGGGATAAAGTAGATATTGCATTTTACTGACGCCTCATCCACCATTGTTCCATCCTTGAGTGGTCTTTTTGGGGTGTCTGACCCTCTCTGCTGAGGTGCAGTCAGTGTATTCTAAATCCCCAGCCGGCAGGCTCTTGAATAATTTATTGTGTGATTGATTTTAAGGGCATGTCAACCCGACTAGGATTATTTTAAGGGCACCTCGATCATAAATATAAACCGTTTATTAACGATTATATGATATCAAGTATTACTGTCAAATTCCAATAACTTGCAAATGGATCTATTTGATCACTTATACGTGCAGGGTTAGCTTCATCATAAAAGATACGGGGGTGATTAAAAATGTAAACGTAGTGTTGTTTTATGGAAGCCGAGTTCATCGGCGATGGTTTTTATATTCTGAACCATGACTAATCTGCAGAGAAGAAGCAACTGCATCGATGGTAAATCGCCGGTTCCATCTTTTCATCAGTGGTGCAAGTTGACCAGAACGAATGAATGTTGTGTGAAGCAAAACAATTTTACAGACACAAACGTGATTTGAAAGAACTTCCAATCGCAGCACCATCATCATTTTCTGCATCACATTTGCAATATATATATTTACTAACCCCTCCGCACGAGCGGGATGCGACACAAGGTCAATTTCTTAAGCGGAGTTCAGCAGGTTTGAATTCAGAGTTTTCCTTCTCATAGACCGGTTGCCTAACCAAGGTTAAAGAGCCCAGTCTGCCCTACTATTTACCCATAGCTGGAGGCAGAGTAGGATTCATACTTTCCCAAGGATATTAGCGCTAAGTGAAATGCAATTACCACGTCCAGGATTTGAACTCGGGCGACGAGTCCATTTCCCATGACTTTAACCATTACACCACGCGCTTCCTTTGCATTATTTGGCAGTAATTATTCACCAAATTTAACAGGTATTCTTTTTTCCAATAAACATATTTCTCTCGACCGATTTGTCCCATTTTATTCTGAAAGTTCACGTGTAAGTCTTACTGTATCTTCATTCAGATTTTCCTAATCCATTTTTACGTTCTGACCTCTTTGAAGTTTAAAAAAAAATCATCTAGCACTATTCTTTCCTACAATTAATTGCATTTCAATGCTCATGGCTATCATCACAATGTGAACCTAATTACGATTCCCAGTATGTCCCTACAATTTAAATTTACCTAACCCGATTAAAAAAAACATCAAAAACAGACAATTAACGGTCGATATCCACCTTTTTTTATTTGCACTTACATACTTACAAATTTTACAAAGCTCTTAGCTAGAAGTATACTACTTTAAGGTACTTTGTTGAGCGGTATAAAGCACTAGCATGATCTGTGACTATAACACAGTATGCTAATTAAATTACTACAGCGTTTGATATATTTACTTAAGAGCTAGTGCAAACACTTCAATATGAAAAAGTATAATAAACATGATTTAACTCTCACTTACTCTTTTTTCTTTCTTTCCTTCTTTTTATCTTTTTATCCTGTTTGATTGAAATAAAATAGCAAAATCGCCCCCCCCCCTACTCACCACTCTCTCTATCTTTCAACTCTCTTTCTGTCTTTTTTTTTCTTACATATTATATTTTTTCTGTGTAGCAAGTTATTTTCTTCACTTTCTTTATTTTTAATAAAAACGGAATGATCCATTATTTATCTGAGATGACGACACTAATATGAAATAAGAATTTGGCGGATGAGCAACACCAAATAATCAGGATTTAAATTTTTGCATTTCATCTTGGACTATTTGGACGGTGTGATTTTTAACCAGAAGGGTGTAACAAGAAGATAACGATCGTATTTTTAAAGAACACGATTATCAATATAGATTACTTACACTTAGATATTTATCAAATTTACGGTGGCTTGTTTTTTTTTAATTATTTTTTTATAATTTGTAGGCGAACCGGTATCATTTGCTTGTAATGTTACTTCAATGTAGACAGCCTATCCAGCAGACCTACGTGGCATAAGATCTGTCGGATTTTTCTACAGTTGAAAAAAAGTTAATACATTTATTAAGCACCAACATCCGGTGACAACGGATACATACAAAACTCAGAACAAATAAGTACAAACAAATAATAAGAAAAAACTTACACTAAATAGAGGAGGGTAAAATGCGACATAGCCAACCCAGCAAAGTCAGTCTGAATATTATTCAGCTTGTTAATCCACTTTAATCGTAGGCTATTTTAAGGATATGAGCTAGTCCATCTGGTAGAGTGCTGAAGGGGTGCTGGCCACCCTACAACTCAATGCAAAATACTTAGGAACATCCTAATAAAAAGTTTAGAGTTGCTTGCTTGACGAATAAGGAGAGTCACCTCCTGTTACAGTACACAGTGAGTAAGAAACGGAAGAGTAACAGAGAGTCGCCATGACACATGGATTGATATTGATATGCACTTTATTCGGAACCTCTCTCCCCACAGGAATAATTAAAAGAATCCACCTTCGGCATAAAATAACTCAACAAAGGTTGACATGATATTAACCTCAACCAACCAACCAACCAATCAACCAACCAAAGACAATATTTTTCATCCGGATCGTCAATGCTTTGAAAAAACAATATTTCAATCTATGAGCTACTAAATTTGTCGTATTAATTTCGTCTACTTAAATTACGTTTTCTTTTTTAAAAAGATTGAAATTGTTTGCTATTTAAACTTAACAAAAATATGTTTACAAGAAACACGGGTTCGTGATTTGATTAAAAGAAGTTGTCCAAATTGATTTCATTTCAAAATGTTACACTTAAAACAGAAAAGGCTATTTGAAATTCTCAAGCGAGAAAAAAATTCCTTTAAGTAACAAGAATTAAATTATACTCTCTCACCCTCTCTCTTTCTCTGTCTGTCTGTCTGTCTGTCTCTCTCTCTCTCACACACATGCACGCATATATATATGTATATAAGTAAAAGATATAACAGAAGACTTAGATTCTTTGCTTTATAGCCTATCTCAGGAAGCCTAGACCAAGTGTCTCAGGATCCCAATCTTCATTTCAAAATGTTACTTAAAACAGAAGAGGTTCTGAAGATTGGGATCCTGAGATACTTGGTCTAGGCTTCCAGAAATAGGCTATAACGCAAATAATCTAAGTCTTCTGTTATATCGTTTACTTATATAAAAAAAATATAAAAATGGCGTATGAAAATGTCGATATTAGGTCTTTTATTATCCCTCTCTCTCTCTCTCTCTCTCTCTCTCTCTCTCTCTCTCTCTCTCTCTCTCACACACACACACACACACACACACACACACTGCTCTGTCACTCTGACAATAAGAGAACACATTGAGCTCTGCATACTACAATACGGTTTGAAAAAAAACTTACATGTCGTAAGGAAGATTTTTTCTCCAGATGTTTGGATGATTTGTGGACGAGGCTGTTTGCATTTTGCAAGCGCTAATACCCTTAGAAAAGGTATGTATCTCCCTCCAAACCTTTTTGTCATAATCGGGAGCAATCACAGACAAGAAATACCCGGAGAAGGCCGAAGAACACATCGACCGAAACGTTATACAGATAACATTATAATAGTCCGAATAATACAAATAATACTAATAATCAAACCCTATATAAAAATTTAGAGAAATAGTATTTTAAAAACTTCTTTGGGATTTCCATTTCAATTTGTAAATTATTGTTAATGAATTTGATTCTCATTGGGTGTCTCATAATTGTGACCTTTTGCCACAACTAAACTAATCTCTATAAATAACTACGAAAGTTAGACGGAAACCTACCACGGATTGAATTACTTCGGTCACGTTTATATACGCTCAACTAATTAGCTCATACCAAAATATTGCAAATGGTTTCTTTTTTTAACAGAGGAAAATGCATTTATCTGGAGCGCGTCGTGTGCAAAACTCTGTTGTTCTTGGATCTCGTGGTTGTTCTTGTCAAACCAGTGGCAGTTGGAATTCTTGGAAAAGCTAAGAAGCTCATCTAGACCATTCCGTTTTTATCATAAAGGAAGAAAGGGATGAAAAAGACATGCTACAAAGAAAATATATAATAAGAAAGAAAGAAAGAAAGAGAGTATGAGAAAGATAAGAGAAGGCTGAGCTCGGAAGCGATAATACTAATCTGTTTCATTCGAATCTAATCAAAAGATGTAAAAAAGGAAAGAAAGAAGAAAAAAGAGTGAGTGGGGAGGTTAAATCAAGATTATTATAGTTTTTAGATATTGAACTATTTCGCAATAGCTCTTAAGTAAACATAACAAAGGTTGTAATAATTAAATTATCATGCCGTGCAGCAATTATTAGTGATTCAGTTTCTCATTTGAGGTTTCCTTTTCTTAACCATGTCCAAGTCTTTTCATGTGTAACCTCCGCGATTTTTCGTTTGAAATATGGGTATATTCCTGACTTGTGTGAGCTAGAACTGCTAATGGAAGGAGGAGGAATAAATAACAAAGGCTTAAAAAATAGTGATGACCCAAAAGAGAAGAGCGATGGTTTTGACCGTAGCGTGACCCCGAACGAAGAATTGAGGGGCAAGCGGAAGTCGGGTGTTGACCGGAAGCCGGGTGTTGACCGGAAGTCACGTGGTGACGTGGGGGAAGAAAGAAAGGGTTCGTCCTCTTTTTGCCAGTGGCGGGCCTAGTGTACAGACCTGATTAGACCCAGGATTTTAGTAGTGTTCTCTCTCTCTCGTTCTCTCTGCCTCCCCTCCTCCTGGTAGAAGCCACTAGACGAGCACGTTAATAA
>CM042158.1:35549499-35556999 GCA_023376005.1 Doryteuthis pealeii | reverse complement strand
CCCATTGTGCAGCCTTGCTATCGAATTATTGGAGGTCTCCTGAAACGTGCCGCGCGCAATCTTAACATACATCTACCATAATGTTGCAATAAAAGTATTTCATATCTGATTACGGATTTCATCAGGCGTAGGGCACGTGAGTTGGCATCCCAACCACCACCCGCCGCAGCTCAGATCCCTTACCAGATCCAATGAACCTCGTAGGCCGTTGCTCCTCGTGACCATAGTTATTATTAAGTTCACTGAACGTATATATATATATATATATATATATATATATATATATATATATATATATATATAAAGCCCAGGCGTACTCTCAATCCAGCTTATTTGTTTAATAAGATGAATTGATTCATTTGCCGTTGATAAGATCGTTTTGAACGTAGGGGTGGGGGTGGATTTTGGCGCCGGTTTCCATCGACACCACTCCCTGTCACGTGATGCTGATTGCAAATTCAAGGTTAATGAAATTACTCTTGTTGCTCTTTTCCCCATCTTTCCCCCCTCTCTCTCTCTCTCTCTCTCTCTCTCTCTCTCTCTTCTCTCTCTCTCTCTCTTTCTTGCTCTCTTTCTTTCTCTTGCTCGCTCTACATCTCGTTCTCTCCTCCTTTCTCCTCTCTCTCTCTCTCTCTCTCTATATATATATATATATATATATATATATATATGTATTCAACCTATATAGATATATGTGTATACATTATATATATATACATATATATATGTGTGTGTATATATATATATATAATATATATATATTATATATAATATATAGGCAAATCAATTATATACCGACAAAGAAGCGTGACATCACACACATATACACACACACACACACACAAACACACTCACACACACACACACACACACACACACACACATATATATATATATATATATTTATATAAATCACTTTCTTATCTATTCTTGTGAATAAACAAGAAATGCACACAACCAAGAAATATCTATTCCTTCCCGAAGATGAATTGCATTTGTTTTCCATGTCGGTTACCCACTGCTTTAACAATCTAGCTACATCTCTTTGATATTTGTAATTTAAAATAGTTTGGCTAAGTTTTTTTGTTTAATCGCATATCAACATTCGGTGGTAGTCTTCTGCCAAAGCCACACCTGTAGAATAACCGTAATGGTACTATATAACCCATACCTGAGCAGATGAGGGTTTTCATACGCTCATGTGGGCCATGCGGTTAGGACAATCCTATAGGTGCTACAGTATGGCGTGACCGACTGTCTGTTTGCATCTCAAACCCTCTTTCATGGGGTCGAAAGGAGGCAAACATTATTCCACTGACGATGAAATGAAAGCTGTAGTGAAGAAGTGGCTCAAAGAATAGTCAACATAATTTTACGTTATTAATGCCAACGTCATTGCGTTATTTAATGCCAACGTCATTCTATACTAGTACAAAATAAAAAAAACACCCCCGGGCGATGTGAAATAGATTTTTGAAACATATTGCCTGAGTGGTGGGAGTAAATATTTCAATGTCAGTGAGGTTGTACCCTAAGTAAGTAAAATCATCGAATTCATTAAAGGATTAAAATATAAAACAATTTGAAATGTAAACTTTAAATATGTATTAAAATAAAACAAACTATATATAGATATATAATACCAGTCATGTATTTATTAAAACTTGTTTTACAAAAATAATGAGGTATGTCTAATGTTGCAATATTGAGTGTATTTATTCTATGTTATGACGATTTTGGGTAATGTGACGTAAGCAGTGACGTAATTTTTTTACAGACAAAAACCGGAAGCGAATCTCCATTATTAATAGATTTAACAATATGTGTCCCAAGGTCAATTTTAAGTGGAATTTTAACAGGTTTGAATTCAGAGTTTTTCTTTTTCCATCATTGCCATACCAAGGTTTAGAAAAACATAGTCTTCACTGCTATTTAACCATAGTTGGAGGGAGAATAGTTGTATTCATACCTTGTCCAAGAGTAGAAGTCCTGTGGGAAAGGAAACTCGGGCTGCTTAGTTCATATACGATGTTAACAATTACACAACGCGCTCCTAAAGCCGTCCTTATTGAAGGACAGAAATGGCACCCAGTATATAATGAAGATTAGTATTATCTGCGTTATTCGGACTATTGTCCTCATTCATTGTTATCTGTACAACGTTTTGGCCGATGTGCCCTCCAGCCTTCTTCAGGTGTTTCTTGTCGGACTCAGAGACCTTCTCGAACTTGGAAACCTTCTAGGACTCGGGAACCTTCTTTTCGGACGAGGGAACCTTCTTTGACGTAATCGGGAGCCATCACGGAACTTTGAACCTAACCCTTTATTCAGTCCACGGGGCTATCCTGTTCTCATTCCGCTAACCATAGCTGGGTACAGGTATGAATCTGTGTTAATTATTATTCTATGTTCCTTGACCAGGATTGAACCTGCATTCGAGAGTTAACTGTCACTTAGAACTGTCTTAACCTAACTCCTTTATCCACTAGGCATGTGTCCAGTTGGACAAGCCAGTGTTATAAACCTAATGTCTTGTTTTGGCTAGAATATCTACCTATTCACTTATCTATGATTTTTACCTAGATTCATATTGTTTTTTTTTTGTTTTTGTTTTTTCTTTTAATCTAATCTCGCTGTTTTCTGGCATTGACATGTAAGTCCTCATCACATGTCAAGAACTCTGCCCATTTTGTGAAAAAAAATGCGGTTTACAGTGTGAACAGGAAGGCTAATTTGCATATTGATATTATAAATTGATTTTAATAAATAGGTACTTAGTATTATTGATTTCAAACTGTTTAATGAATATGAGCAAAATGTTTGGGTAAATATTTTTTTTTAAATCCATTAACAAGAAGTAACTAATGTTATTCTTTGCTTCCTATTTTAACTAAGTATTTGAATCAGAGTAAAATTAGCAATGAAAGACAAAAGTGATGGTAGAATAAGTTTCTGTTGTTCTATTTTTCGATTATACCCCACACTGTTTCAAATATTTTTATCTGCATTATTGTTTACTTTCATTACCCTTTCTAATTTGATATAAAATTTTATTACATTAAAACTTAAATCCTTGCACCAGGAGTGTGCATGTATTTGCTAGTACGTTTAAAAAAACTTTAATGTTTTTTTTTAAATAACAATTCTTTGTGTTTGGAAAGGAATAAAGTTTTTATGTTGTAACCCGGATGAGAAACGAATTCTTGTCATAACCAGACATATAAAAAAACGACTTTTTTTTCTTCTTTACTTTTAATTAAATAGTTGTGAATCAAAGTTTTCTATGCATGAGTCAAGTCAATATGGACAGTTTAATGTTCTCTAAGGTTGAAAGATCACTTGGATAAACTCTATTAACTATTCTGTGGGGGATAAAGAAGTTCGATTTTGGGAGCGTTCAGACAAGAAAAAAACAAAAAACAAAAACAGACAAACAAAAACAAAGAAAAAATCAAGAACAGGAATACTATTATGAGAAAAAGACAAAAGAAAGAAAATAGCGGGAACAACAACAACAACATCATCATCCTCATCATCATCCTCCTCCTCCTCCTCATCATCATCATCATCATCATCATCATCATCATCAACAACAACAAAACAATAACAATAACAACAAAAACATAATAATAATAATAATAATAATAATAATAATAATAATAATATTTTTCACAAAAAAAAAATCATTTAAAAAGAAATGCCATAACTAGACTGCTTCAGTTCCAGTGATCTTTTGAAAAAGAGATATTATCTCGAAAATTCAAGAATTAAATACAGGTTAACACACAACATCATTGTTACCGTATTATTATTATTTTCTTTACACTTATATTGTGATAGCCTTCTAAATCAACATCCTAATAATAATAATAATAATAATAATAATAATAATAATAATATGTCCACAAAGCTCTGGAAAAGAATGTGGTTGAATAGGAAATCAGTGGAAGAATCGAGACCATCCAAACTACATCACTGTTAAGATCATCTAGAATACTCAGAACAGTTCTGTATACCTGAGAAGACAGGCTGTCACTAAGCCTCCAGCGAATTACCAGCTACGACAGGTGTGAAAAACTCGATAATAATAATAATAATAATAATAATAATAATAATAATAATAATAATAATAATTCACAGCAAAAGTAAATCACCTGATTATAATGATATCAAGTTTAAATAAATGGAAAAAAAAAGGAAAACACTTGTACAAACCATAATACTATACAGTCGTTATATAGAAATTGAATTTTGCATCGAAAAGTGTGCCATGTTAGTGGTGAAAAAAGATGGAGAGAGAATCGAGGAAGGAATAGAACGAGGAAAGAACAGAACTACCTGGAGAATGATACATATTAAATTCTTTTGAACATTGAGATACAGACGGGTCGCCATATCCCGACTAGAATGTAAAATTAGAGAGAGAGAGAGAGAGAGAAAGATAGAGAGAGAGAGAGAGAGAGAGAGAGAGAGAGAGAGAGAGAGAGAGAGAGAGACGGGGGGACCAGGAAGGTAATAGTTACATATAAATTAGCATGGAAAAATGTTATGAGGAATATAAGATTTACGTGTGGATTAGCATGAAACATTTTTAGGATGAGTCATCACAGCGCCACGTGGTAATTTTCTATTGGTCGAGACGAGCCACGTGGGGAACTGTCGAAGAGTAAGAGTGATAGCTGAGAATGTGAATTGAGTTTGGGACAATGCGTTGACTTAGCGAGAAGTGTCTCTCACACAGGGCAGTTTTGACCTGGGGGAAACTAAAACTCTCACGAGAAAAAGATAAGTCACTTTGTGTTATTGCTAAAAACTATAAATGGCACAAGACAATATGTCGTCGAGCACCCCAAGTTGGTTTCTAGACTCAAAACATCAAAGATTTGTTAGCCCAGCAACCAGATTCGAGCCTCTCAATATATTACCGGTCCAGAAATAAGTATACGGAGAATTATTTTATGACACATCATCATTCCATTCCGATAATGAACGCCACCATGTTAGAAGAAGACCAGATTTAGTTTTACTTAAGTTATGAGGTACCTATAATGGAAAATTGCCTTTAATTCATTTTGTTACATAATCTATGAGCAGTCATAAATTATGAACGTATCTGTAGTTTTGATTTTGAATAGGGTCTGTTAGACTTTTTTTTAAAAATGGCGGGGTCCCTGGAAAGTTACTGGGGTCGATGAGTGACAACGGCAACATTCCAACTGGCCTTCCGGTATACAGGCGTGAGAATAAGTTTTAGTTCTGTTAATTTGATTCGACCCGCCTTTCAATAAATTAATAGGATTTTATTATCAATATCATTTATATAGTGAGAAGATTTTTACTGAGTTGTTGATATACAACATGACCCTTTGACCCCTTCTCCCAATAATTTATGGGATCTTCTAAGCCGACAAAATGGTTATTCAACTCGGGTTCGGGAATCATGTCGGTCAGAATTTGATGAAGATTTATTTTCATGGAGGTTATTTTGTTTCTAACGATTTCAACCAGACTTCTCTTCTAAGAAGATATCATCAAATGATTGGCTTTATTCCATTTCACCAACTATAAAAACAACAAAAACATCAACAATACGAAATACTACTACTACTACTACTACTACTACTACTACTACTATACTATTCATTGCTTTACAGTGATCCTCTGATTGGTCTTAACGTCATGTTAAACCATAATTTATTCTTAGGGAATCGAGAATATTATAGGTGTATTTTTACATACCTTGTATGTACTTGTTTTTTTTATTTTCTGTGTACATGTTTTTTTGTTGTTTTTTTTTGTTGTTTTTTATGATGGTGTTGCTGTCTTCTTTGATTCATTGTTTTGTTTGTTTTTTTCTTTATTATATTCAGTTTTGCTATTTAATATAAATAATTACATGATATCAAACAATGATAGGATTAATTCAATTTTAGCAACTATCGAAATATCAATACTACTACTACTACTACTACTAATAATAATAATAATAATACCTAGTGTTGATTAACAAAAAAGAGAATGTACCAATTAGTGGACTTAGCGGTTCCAGCAGATCACAGGATGAAGTTGAAAGAAAATGAAAAGATGGATAAATACCTGGACCTTGCCAGAGAATTGAAAAAAGCTGTGGAATATGGGGGTGAAAGTAATACCAATTGTAGTTGGTGCACAGAGAAGGATACCAAAAAATTGAAAAAAGAATGGAGGATCAGGAAATCAAATGAAGAATTGAGACTATCCAGACTACTGTTTGCTGCAATCGGATAGAATACTCAGAAGTGTCATGGAGACCAGAGGAGTATTGTTGTCACTCAGGCTCCAGTGAAATACCATCAGCTAACGCTTATGTGAAAAACTCGAAAGGAGTGATAATAATAATAATAATAATAATAATAATAATAATAATAATAATAATAATAATAACGGTCTTTCACGGCTCAGGAAAAGAATTTAGGTGAAATGGAAATCAGAGGAAGAATCAAGACCATCCAAAATACAACATTGTTGGTATTGGCTAGAATGCACAGAAGAGTCCTGAGACCTAAAATACTTGCTCTCACTCAGCCTCTAGAAAACCACCAGCGACTGAAGGTGGGGAAACATCATACTAATACTATTTCTCTGAATGTTTGAGATGAGGCTTGAGGTCCTCATCTTCATTGTTATGATGTGCCCTCCGACCTTCTTCAGGTATTCTTGTCGAACTAGGGAACCTTCATTGGACACATGGCCTAGTGGATAAAGGAGTTAGGTTAAGACAGTTCTAAGTAACATTATCTCTGGACTGCAGGTTCAATCCTGTCCAAGTGCAGCAGTAACATAGAATAATAATTAACACAGCTTAACGCCTCTACCCCAGCTATGGTTAGCGGAATGAGAACAGGATACACCCGTAGATTGAATAAAATACTTTTATAAAAGGGTTTTCATGTCCAAGGAATGACATTAAACTGATGGTTAGGTTCTAGTTGTGGAGGTCTGGGGAATGTGGAACATCCCTTCATCAGTATTGCTCCCTTGTACACTCCAGTCATGAGAATAGTTGTAGAATGAGATTGTAAGTATAGAATTAAGAATATTACACCCACCTCCACAAAAAATTCTTTGAAATAGATTCCGCTACGCTACAATTAGCCCTTACAACACGGTGACTTCTCGACTACCGAAGAGTTAAACGAAGAAAAAAATATATTTTCGAAAATTATAGTAAGTGTAAAATAATGCTCATACTGATAACAATGAACTTGACGATGAATGCATTTAGTTGGGTTTGAACTTGAACCCTTTTTTTTTAAGAAAGAAAAAAAATAAAGAGAAAGAATAAAAGAGACACATTTTTTATTCTACAAATTAATTCTAAAATAAAAGAAAGAAAAAATTAAGAAAGAAGAGGAATTCAAAATAGAAAGAAAGACACGTCGTTAAATTAATGTTAGCTTCGTGCAAGAATAAAGGAATCATTAAGAATAAAAGTAATTTTGAAAACATTTGGCCATTTGG
>CM042158.1:35521999-35544499 GCA_023376005.1 Doryteuthis pealeii | reverse complement strand
TCTTCTTTTTCTTTTTCTTTTTCATATCTTTTCTTTCTTTTTCTCTTTTTCATTTTCTTTCTTTTTTCTTTTTTCATATTTCTTTTCTTTCTTTTTCTTTTCATATTTCTTTATCTATTTCAATTTCTAATTCCTCTTTCCCTTATTTCCTATTCACCCCCCCCCCCGAAGAAAGAAGTCGTTTATTCAAGACAAAATTATGAAGTATTCGCTCGATTCCGAATGGTACAAAAATTATATACATTTCTACTTTTCTAACACCTTCAGTTGGTTTTCTTACTACTAATGCACTCTCAGAAACATTGACAAAATAATGGCTAAATCGAAGAATTGCATAGTGCCAACCAAACATAGATGGCGAGCTGCAGGATACGCTAAACTCTGTGATTTCGGATTTCGCTGCCTCTTAAATAAATTCTAGGATCTCTTGAGGTTTTCCAGAGTGATAATTTCGGACAATTTACGATACATATAAACGATTCCTTTTTATTCGTACTATTTGCAATATTTATTAACTTTGGCTTATAAATCCGCTAAGGGCCAAAATATAGGAAATTGGAAAAAAATACAGAGGGGGTGGTTGGCGCCAGTTTAAGGATATTTATAAGAACAGTGTACACGGGAAATCAGCGTTTGCGTCCATTAAATCCAAGAGCCGGTTATTGGTGCTAGTGGAAGATCTGTAAGCATTTTAACTCTTGGACAGACCCTACAATTTCTTCTGATGGATGATACTTTGATATATTTCTAACTGCCAAAATTATACGCTAAAGTAACATTACGCAAAACATACACACACATATAGACACATACAGAGATGCAGAGAAAGACACACACATATACAAACACACGCATTATATATATATATATATTATATATATATATATATATATATATATTATATATATATATATATATATAATGAGTTAGACGAACCTATTATTAGTTTTGCTGCTCTTCAGGCTAATTTACTTATTAGCTAGTTGTATAATATATATATCTTATATATATATATACATATAAATTGTTTTTTTTTCTACCAATAGATTTTTTTGTTGGTACACCTATCTTGGTCTTTTCTTTTTTCCAAAAATTTTTTCTCCCGGTTGATAGTATATTTTTACACCGCGAGGATTTACCATCACGCTTGGTGTATATATATATATATATATATATATATATATATATATATATTATATATATATATATATATTATATATAATATTACACTCCTTTTGAGTTTTCACATCAGCGTTAGCTGATGGACTTTCACTGGAGTCTGAGTGACAGCAAGTCTCCTCAGGTCTGCAGGACTCTTCTGAGTATTCTGGCAGATTGGAGCAGTGAAGTATTCTGGATGGTCTCAATCTTTCCTCTGATGTCCAGATTTTCCAATCCCTTTTGGACCGTTCCAAGTGCACCAACTACAATTGGTATCACTTTGACTTTTATATTCCATAATTTTTTCAGTTCTCTGGCAAGGTCCAGATATTTGTTCATTTTTACATTTTTCTTCAGCTTCATCCTGTGGTCTGCTGGGACTGCAAAATCCACCAGTTGACAAGTTCTTTCTTTTTTGTTAATCTGCACTAGGTCTGCTCTTCTTGCTGGGATAAGGTGATCCGTTTTTATTTCAAAGTCCAAGAGTATTATTATACTAAAGCTGAGAGAATCACTTTTTATTTCCCAAAGGCTTTTTTCCTGTTTAGTTTAATGACAGAAAATTCATACTAAAATATACCTTGCTTTTAGGATCGAGATATGTTTGAAAAACAAATCCATTTTAATTGGTTCTAATTAGTCGTAATTAGCAATTAAGTCAAAAACTGACCCGTCCTTCACACACTTTCTCCTAATAACTTTCTCCCTCTCTATGTATATCTTACCTCCTCCTTATCTATCTTAGTCTCTCTGTGCACAACGAGGGAAATGGGAGAATTATTGTTAGAGATATTTAACTACTCATTTTATTTGCATATTAAGATACAGTGACAAAAGCAAAACTTCAAATTCCATGATCCCTTTCAATTTAAATTAGATCAAATGTTTTCTTTCTTAAATATCTTACAAAATGATTTTAATTTTATTTTTTTAAACTCTCCAGCCATATTTATTTATTTACGTTAATTTAATTCACTTTGCAAACGCTCGTTTCCTTAATTCTAGGCACTGCCAATATGTTATCTACTTTTCATTTTAAAAACGAATTAGTATTAATTAGATCGATTATTTTAGGTCGGATTTTGTCGGTGAATATCGCATAAATGCGCCCTGGCTTCCTACCCCACCCTAAAAAACCCAGCCAAGCAGTACCTGCTGAAAATCCGACCAGTGATACTTATGAACTCCCTAGTTGTTTGGAGGCGTTTTTCCAGAAAAGCTATTGCGATATGAAAACGATATTTTAACACCCACCAAGTCTTTTCTCGACAAGTAAATGTAAATATGTTCTATTTGTTTTTTAATTGATTATGTATTTGTCATATACGGAGATGTACGATATACAAAATTAATATTAAAAACAGTGAATATGCTAAAATAACAATATTTGCTTTATTTATTCTCACTGACAGGGAAATACAGTGGCATAACAGTTCAGCAAGATGTATCATACGTGTGCTCACGTATCAGGGGCCAGTCATTGTCTGCCTGAGTGTCAGTATTTTGTCTCCTTCCTGTGCTACTCATAGTTGGCGAGGGCCTGTATAAAACTAGGAACCTTCTGGTTTCTAGCCGAACGCTCTACCGACTGAGCTAACCCGTCCCCATGAGCCAACACACACACACACACACACACACACAACACACATACATATATATATATTTATGTGTGTGTGTGTGTGTGTGTGTGTTGTGGTGGACTCACCTATCGTAGACTATGGATGAGTGTCAGCAGTGAGTGTTTTATTTCCTCCCCCGTTGTGCATGCTATAAAGAAGACACTCTGTGTTTTCTCGGGTGTGATATCAACCCAGCTTTGCTACGAGCTACGAAACCACGCTGATAGATGAAAATTTGGAAAAGGAAGCACACACACACACACACACACACACACACACACACATATATATATATATATATATATATATATATATATATATATTAAATATATATCAAATATATATCTCCAATCTTCTTCAAAACAATTTAAATAGGATATGGTTTTTTGCTCATTAAGTGACACAATAAAGAACATTCACACGTTTTAATTTTATCATTAAAAAATACGGTTCTGTTTGAAATACTGAATTGTTTTATACGCACCGAACTCTAATCACGTTATTTCAATTCAGCTGAGCGTACTAGCAACTGCCATCTAATGTGTGTGTATGTGTGTACGTGTGCATATGTATGTGTGAGTGTTTCGTTATAGGGAACATCACAGTCTTTTTTATTTTTAGTTCTAAAACCTAAATAAAATGAAACTAGTATTCCAGAGATAACTAAACCAATTACCAATTAATTAGCCAGTCTTAATCAACCAGTATTACTTAAGCAGGGTTAATTAGAATGTATTTAGCAGCTCACCCCCCCTCTCTCTCTTCTCTCTCTCTCTCTCTTTCTTTCTCCCCTCTCTTTTCTCTCTCTCTCTCTCTCTCTCTTTCTCTCTCTCTCTCTCTCTCTCTCACACACGCACAAACACACACTCACACACACACGTGCGCGCAGTCAATCATGCGCACGTAAGCAAATTCCAGTATTCTCCGAAGAACTATTCATCAAATAAAACTCCAGATTAAATAAAATAATGGGGAAAAAAACAACAAAAAACCCGAAAAAACAGGGACGTAGTTTCGTCAATTGCAAAACGAATAGAGGTAATATAATCATTTCATTTACTCATCTTCCATCTGAAACCCCCCCCCCAAAAAAAAACAAACTTTCCATCCTCATTTACCAACCTCATTATGTAATGTGATGAAGGAGTACTCCACACACCCCAGAGTTCCAGAATTGAAACTTTACCAATAGATATCAAAATGCTGTGATTATAACAACCAAGATAAGGATACTAGTCTAAGTATATCACTGTATGATAATGATAATTCCTTTATCTCAGAAATCAAAGAAAATTCATATTTTTACAACTGTAATATAATGTATGAAAATGCAATGTGTATGTATTTAACAACCCCGCCTCTATCACAACAGCATGGATTCCTATGATTCTCTCTCTCTCTCTCCACTCATCCCTATCACTCCTGGCAAGCCCTCCTCACAATATCTATTATCTACATAAAGCTGTTCAATATAAGTCTTTGCTGGTCCGCCCACTTTGGTGTGTCCATGTGTAGGTGTCCACTGGAGAATGTCACTTATGAGTTCATCTTTTATAACTAAATTCAATTGGAAATATTTGCCCTATGCAATGAAATTATCAATCCATGCCCGAATTTACCTTGCTTTTTGTTGTTGTTTTTCTAGAATTATATAGCATATTGGAGACTCCGTGTCTGTCGGTCTATAACCGAAACTACGTCACTGTTTACGTCACCATACTGTCCGCAGTTGCGCAAGTTTATCAATGAGTATTTGATTAATAGTCAAATTCATTAACACATAGAATACATATTATTTATCAACGAGGTCTCTATGAAAATCTGAGTTAAATTTGCCTCAAAACGGCCCATGTTATTAGTGCATTATTTACCGATCAGACACAGGGTCCAATTAAAGTGGTGCAAACCAAGAAGCGAAGCTCGTGGGATAGCAGACAGAAAAATGGAGGGATCCCCTCAGCATTCCCTCTCAACGGTAGCGCATCAGGTCACACTGGTCAATAAACAAAGCCCTGCCCCTTTAAATCAAGGGTGCGGGTGTTGTTTTAGGGTTGGTCCCTGGAATCACCCCGTTAATTTCACTAGCAGTACAGTCGCCGAAGCCACCAGACTCAGAGGCACCGAAAAGCACGTGTTATCAGTGCGTTCAAAATGTATCTCATATATCACTGAAAAATAAAAATTTAGATTAATATGTCATGTGGTGAATTTGCGAACATTTATTTCATAAATAAAACCAGGTTTTATAGATGATAACTTGGTCTTATTGTTTTGGTTTGGTTTGTTTAGTTTTACGGCATATCAACCTCAGTGGGTCATTTAATGCCGATAACGTTTTGAAATAAATCAATTCTTAATGGATAATACAATTTTTTATAAATACATTTTTCTATTTAACCCATAAATGGGACCCTAACAGGTACTACCACTCCGGGTCAGAGTGGACCAGGGAGAAATGGTGATGAAGGGGTGCTCCACATTCCCCAAACCTCCGAAACTGGAAACTCACCATCAGATAGAGTTTAACGTCATTCCCAGGACATGTAGACCCGCAGCCACCGCCTTCTAGCACCCATATGATAAAAAGTGGTTGGGGCTTGCCATAAGGGCAGTAGGGTTGGGACAATCATATAGGTGCTAGGGTTTGACGTGACCAGCCGATTAATCGGAGGGGGCCTCTTCGACCGCCCGTCTAGCCCAAGATAGGGCCAAAGTGGAGTAGTGCATGTCATGAACTGCTCATCCACCTGGGCTTTATCCTTAAGCATCATGGGTCGCTACCCACGGCCAACAGGTGGCCCCATTGGGGGAGTTTTACCCCTCTGCAGAGGTGCAGTCGGTGCATTCTAACGCTCTAGCCGATAGGGCGGTATTATTGTTTTATTCTGACATTAAAACCAATTCTATGAATAATTTTATATAGAAAATCAATTAAAATTTAATTAAAAAGTCTAATCTTTTTATATGCTTTCTTATGTGTAGTAAAGTAGACAAACATGTTTATTGTAGGCAGTTATGTCTACATTAAAACGTTTCGGTCTGTCGGACTGTCTTCAGGACACTGGATTGAGTTCTTGCTTCAACGGATGTCATTCTCATGACACCCGTTGAAGCAAGAACTCAATATAACGTCGACATAACTACCTACAATAAACATCCATCTTGTACAACATCCCGTGTTTGTCTACCTTTCTCCACATATTGTCGGACTAATTTCCTCCTATTTCTCCCATGCGTTCTTATCTAATTTTGTCAATCTTTCAAATCTATATATCAATACACTTGTTCGTTAACCGTCCGACCGTTATCATCTCCCAACACCATCTGGTTAAAAAAAGAAACCGTCCAAATCGTCTAAGATGAAATCCAAAAATGCAAATCCTCATTACCTGGTGTTGCTTATCCGCCGAATTTTTATTTCTTATAAGTGTCGTCTCTTCAGCTAAATAATGGACCATTCCGTTTACATTATAAAGAAAGAAAAGAAAGAAAAAGGACATCCTACACAAAAATATAATAAAAAAAAAAAAGAAAGAGAGTAGGGGAAAGATAGAGAGTAGGGGAAAGATAGAGAGGGGATGGGTGCGCGTAAGCGATAACGCTAATCTGTTTCAATCGAACATAATGAAAATATGAAAAGAAGGAAAGAAAGAAAGAGTTAAATAAAGATTATCATTACTTTACATATTGAACAATTTTTCAATAGCTCTTAAGTAAGCATATCGAACGTTGTAATTATTAAATTATCATATTTTAGTATATTAACAGGTCCTACTGGCTAAATATATTTTATTACATATTTAATAAAACGTAAATATTTCATTAGATACTTAATAACACTTAAATACTTAATTAAATTATCATACTTTGGTATATTCACACAAGTCCTACAATTTTCATATATTTGATTACGTACTTGATAAGACTTAATTACTTACGCCCGGCGGGATCAACGCTTTTTTTCTCCACCTACCACCCATGAGTCTCGGCTCGTGGGTGAGCCCACATAAAAATGTCCTTGTGTCACACTCTCATAAGTGGAATGGGCGGGGGGTAAATACCCTTACACCCGACGGAGTGTGGATACTCTTGCTAGTATATAGAAAGAACAATGAAGAATAGGAGCATGACACAATCTTTGGTGTCAACGTATAAGCAACCAGTGACTCATTTGGTGCTCTTTTGTTTGTTTTTTTTTATTTTAGTTTTGTTTTGTATGTAACTGAGAACACTAATGCATTTTCCATATTCAGTTAATGTGACATAACTTATTTATGTTGACCTTTCGCAGTGTTTCCTGTCACTTCCCGCCAAAATCATATCGAAAACGCGTCTAAAATTACACCGCCAACAATGACGGATCGTCGTTTCATTATTGCAACTGATATTCTAAAAGAAGACAAGAGGACAGATGAGGTTTATTTATTTATTTTATTTATTTTATTTTATTTTATTTTATTTTTGTTGTTACAGTGCATCCGACACTTCAGGCAGGAAAACATCGTTTCTATCTGTCAATTTCAGCTTCTTTTTTTCTTTTCTTTTACTTCCTGTAGATTAATAATCTTGCTTTTTCTTTTCCTATACAAACGCACGTGCCTATTAAAACGTACTAGTTGAGTTAGCTGACTCCATCGGGGAAGATGTTGTAACTTGGATTCCCAGCTGAATAGGAATAGAGCGGCCGTAAAACGATAACTTATGGTGAGCTGATAAGCATATATATATATATATATATATATATATATATATAATATAAATCCAAAAATAAGAAATCTACTTTATGACATAGTTTTTGGGTTTTTTTTTAAACGTGCCGCGCTTTGCAGAGCTCAATGTGTACTCTTATTGTTGGAGTCACAAAGTAAATTTATAAGTATAGATATAACAAAGGACTTAGCATTTTTGTAGTATAGTCTATTTCAGGAAGTTTAGACAAAGTGTCTAACTCTCCCAAATCATCAGATTCACATTTGATGATTTGGGAGAGTTAGACACTTTGTCTAAGCTTCCTGAAATAGACTATAATGCAAAAATTCTAAGTCTTTTGTTATATTCTTACATATATATATATATATATATATATATATATATATATATATATATATATATATATCTGTGTGTATTCTTCCAAGACATGGTTATATCAGGTCTAATGTACGGCTGCATCACTTTGACCCTAACAAAGCGACTAGAGAATAAGCTAAATAGAAGTTGTCTTTAAAAAATAGTGGAAACAGCACACCAGAAAAAAAGCACTTGCCCCATACAAACCTCGCGTAAGACATGCTGGATACTGTTAATTGCTGTTAGATGAACTCATGTGATTTTCTCCTATGAAAACGTACTCATGGAAACGCCAGTGTGGGCCGTCAAACAAGGACCTACATGTATATTTTGGCAGCATATTTTCTTTTATATATGTATTGTTAAACACGATGGACATTTCATGCCTGACGAGTTTTTCCCGATCTTTTCCATTTTTCTGGCCAGTTTTTACGTCAGGGTAGAGTCAGTTGATAAGTCCACCGATTATTTTATCACTAGTACTTTCGTCACTTCATAGTGCCATCTTCAGGTGTAGATATATTCAAGCTGCTTTCTGACGAAAATACAAGAGATGAAAGCTTCGGTAAACTTACCAACCAACTCCACCATGACGGTAAATTACGCACCAGAAAACTGGAAAAGATCAAGAAAAATTATGCAATTAAGTAGTTGATTGGCTGTTGATTGGCTAAGGTTTAAACCACGTGACCTTGCTTGGTCTATAATTTTAAGTGGTGTATTGCAGCACACCTTATTTATCAGAATATTCCAACAACCATCTTGAGGAAAACGTATCAACAAAAAACGCATATTGTGCAGCAGACAAAAAAATGGGAAGGCATTTACCAGACGTGTGACAGTACCCGATCCGCACCCGCGCACCTTCGTAGCACAATGTCAATATTCCCACGTTGAATTAATATCTGCTGACCTGTCCGAAAGTCCCAAGCTAGGTTCACACGGATAACAAAAAACACACACACACACAAAAATACAACACAAAGTTTGATGAAAGGACGCTAATGGAGTATAAAGTGTGACACTTTGTGTAGTTTGTGAAGGAAAAGAGGGTACTTAAATCTATTTTGAATAAAGGGTTAGGTTCAAAGTTCCGTTATAGCCCCCGATTACGACAAGAAGGTTCCCGATTACGACACCAAGGTTCCTGAGTTCGAAAAGATGGTTCCCGAGTCCAAGAGGGTTCCAGAGTCCGAGAAAGTTCCCGAGTACGACAAGAAATACCTGAAGAATGTCGGAGAGCGCATCGGCCGAAACGTTGTACAGATAACAATGAAGATGAGGACAATATTGGACAATCTCTACTATAATAACTAGCAAAATAAAAAGACATCCGGCCAATGTAAAAATAATTTTTTGAAAGATATTGCCTGAGAGGATGGGAGCTTAAAATTCAATGTCATAGAGTGTGTACCATAAGTATGTAAAATTGTCAAATTTATTAAAGGAGTAAAAAAAAAAAAAGAAAAAAAAAAGACAATTTTGAAATGGAAACAGTTCGATAACTTTAAATATTATATTAGAATAAAACAATCTATATATAAATATATAACGCTGGGCATCTATTTATTGAAACAATGAGGATCGTCTAACGTTGCATGCTCCCATTTTGAGTATATTTATTCTATGTTATGACAGATAACAATGTAGATGAGGACAATATTGCGAATAATACAAATCTATGTCATCAGTTGACAATAAACTCTCTTCAGTCGCCCGCTAGAATAAACTACAAGTTTGACTGATTATTTATCGGGTGGAACTTTTTTTTCTATATATCAACTGCTTACTGGACGAAACTCTGACTCCAACGACCGGTCTGGGTCTGTTGTTTCGAGGCTCGAGCCGAATGAATATATACAGAAGTCTTCTATCCACAACCTCATGGATTCAACTATCCAGAATTTGGTACTTTCTTTTTAGGCTATCTATATGACTCCAACTTCTCCTAAAATAATGTTCATTACTTTTTAACAGTCTCAGTGTCCCCAGTTTTCAGACCATACATTTTCCGATGCCCATTTTCTCTTAAACTAGCCACTTAAATATATCATCTATAAGGGGCTACCTTGAACTGAATCATGCAAGGTGGTCCTACATCTTTTATGGCCCACCTGAACCTAACTGATATGGTGAATCTTTGTTCTTTACCCGACACACACACACAAACATATACATGGATCTAATATTTTCTATTTTCTTTTGGTTTTTAGTCCTGCACCCACACAAGTGTCCCAGATGTAGCAACCATAGCACGTGTCTACTTCAGCTAGAAGCCCAGACCAGTCCATAGATGGACAGATCAAGCTGTAGCTAAGATGGAAAATAGCAAAACAGAAAAACAGAAGCTATACATTTAAACAAAGTAGATAAGTATACTTGTATACAATCACCAGTATGCAGGTATGCGCTATATGTATACAATACTCTGCGGGCATATTATATATATGAATATGGTATACAAGATACGTTCCAATATACGCAGATACGTATATATAAATTCAGGGCTATATATCATTCCGACGTAATATTGAGCTACTATTGGCACCAACTTAATGACTTTGAAAAGTGAGAAGTATTTATGCCTCACCGTGTAGTTACTGTGTTAGATAATGTCTTTTCTACACTCTAATGTTTTCGTTTAACAATTCATTTTCAATAAATCTTTTTCAAGATCAATACACTACATTTTGTTGGGCGGCTACAGGCAACGCAATTTTTAGAATTAGTTGTTTTTGTCGGTCGTAAGTTCAAACAATATTTCTATGAAACTATTTTATATCTCCGGTTTGAAATGATTGAAGTTTTTGTTTGCTTTTTAATAAATTCCTTTTGAATTGTCAAACCGTCGTAATGATGCTGTGCGAATAATAAATTGTTACAATTCAATTTTGTTTATTTATAAATCATATGAGTTAATTTTGAAAGATCAAAGTTCTCTTAATGATGTAGTTCTGCACACATACATACATACATACATATATACATACATGATGATGGCAGTAAACTCGTGTTCAAGTATTGTCATTGCTTGATAAAGCCCCACTAAAAAGTTCAACGGTGAGCTGCGCGAATGTGGTTTTTACTCCAGCTAAGGTCTTGCCCATCTTCGCAGATTCACAAGAAGTTATTCCAGGGAGCACAGGGTGTTTTATAGGTCCATTTCGCCGATGCACAATTTGGTTAATCATCAGGCCAGCTCTTCTCAGACACAGCCTCCCGCACTTTTCACACAGTAGACTAATTTGAAGCCCTTGCTCGTCTACAGCTTTATGAACGTTCCTCTTGTGAACATCTCGTTTTAACTTTTAATGTTATATACGATTGGTCTAAAATCTCTTTGTGCCTTCCTACAAAGTTTTTCACCACTGCCCACTGTCCATATCTTTACTCCCCCAGGTTTTCTCATCGATGCTACACTTTTTCAAGGTCGACTTCAAGCAATTCTTGTACCTCTTCTTAGACTTTTGCGCCAAACGCTTTCATACATACATACATACATACATACATACATACATAGGAATGCCGACACAAACCATTTAACATCATTGCTGAAATCAACTATAATACTCAGAAGAGTCCTGGAGACCTAAGGAGACTTTTTGTCACTTAGACTCCAGTGAAAGACCATCAGCTAACGCTGGTGGGAAAAACCCAAAAGGAGTGAAATAGTAATAATTCTTTTCCACAACTTTTGTTTGTTTATAGTTTCACGTATCACTATCTAATATTAATACTTTACTAAAATATCTATTTCAGAGTACAAGGTGTGTCAAAAAGTACAAATATCTCGATACTTTTTGACACACCTTGTATAGTTTCAATTATTAATATCTAATACTAATATTTTCCTAAAGTATCTATTAAATTCTTAGATGAGTTAGATGAGAGCCAAACAGTTACTACAACTCCGGGTTTGGGTGGACCTAAGGTAAATGGGAGAATACAAGGTGTGTCAAAAATTATCGAGATTATTTGTACTTTTTTACACACCTTGTATTCCGAAAAGAATTAATGAATGGAACGTTATTTTTTCAGAGTACAAGGTGTTTCAACAAGTACCAAAAATCTCGATACTTTTTTGACACACCTTGTATAGATTCAAGTATTAATATCTAATATTAATATTTTCCTAAAGTATCTATTAAATTCTTAGAAGAAACCCTGACAGGTACTATAACACCCGAGTTAAAGTAAACCTCAGACAAATGGAAAAAAGGGGCTATATAATTTCAAATATTATTATCTAATCTCTATTAATAATGGAGATTCGTTTCCGGTTTTTGTCTGTAACAAAAATTACGTCACTGCTTACCTCACATTACTAAAATCATCATAACAGAATAAATACACTCAAAATTTGAACATGCAGCATTAGACAGTCCTCATTGTTTTTTAAAACAAGTTTTAATAAATACATGACTGGTATTATATATCTATATATAGTTTGTTTTATTTTAATACATATTTAAAGTTTACATTTCAAATTGTTTTATTTTTTAATCCTTTAATGAATTTGATGATTTTACTTACTTATGGTACAAACTCGCTGGCATTGAATTTTTTACTCCCAACTCCTCAGGCAATATGTTTCAAAAGATCTATTTTTATATCGCCCGGGGGGGGGGGTTATTTTTATACTAGTACTAATAATTTAAGGGGCCGGGTTAGCTCAGTCGGTAGAGCGTTCGGCTAGAAACCACAAGGTTCCTAGTTCGATACTGGTCCCCGCCAACTCAGCGTATGAGTAGCACAGGGATCTGTGCGGTAAAGTAAGGAGCTGGTGGTAGGTGTGGCGCTCCACCTCAGATGCTAAATACAATATCCTTGGTCTAGCGCTATTGAAAAGGGGATAGACTCCCTCGCTGACTGACTGATACCGACTTTAGGCCGCCCAGTCGACTTTACTTTACTTACTTACTAATAATTTACTAAAAGATCTACTTGACACGTAGATAGAACCCTAACAGATACTACAACTTTGTGTTAGAGCAGGCATCAGATAAATGGGCGAAAGAGGATTTATAGTGTCAACTATTACTTTATAATTTTATAGTTTATATTTACTTTATTTATATTTACTTTATATTACTTTATAATTTTATATATAGTTTATAGTGTCAACTGATAATAATAATCGGTGCTATTTTAAACCAAACGTAATAAACAGCACCAGCACGTTCTTTTTTCTATCATTACAATCTTCTATTTGGTAAGGAAATACGCACAAATTCATATTTTGCCCATATCAATCCATTCTAATTGTATTTATTATTAACACACACGGAAGACTAATGTCGGTTTTGATGTTTTGACGAATTTCAATTGTATCATCAAAAGCAATGGCCAATTGTAAAGAAGAGCGAAAGAAAGAAAAAACCCACAAAAACAAGTTTACAAAACGAACACACTTTTGCTAATCATTGTCCTGTCGGCATCAATTGACAGATGTGGTCATCACCGCAGTGGTGGGATTGGCACACGGCGTTTGCAAATTTATTTTACAAATAGCCAAAGACAAAAGTCTTTATTGCGATTCTAACATAGCAGCCTCCCTCAGTCGTGTTTAATGTAATTGATTTTATGGCTCTTCCCGTTTGAAAGGCTCGTCGTTCAGACTAATCCACATTCGGCACTTTGACCACTCATGGAAATCACGTATCTTTTTGTTGTATCTCATCCATTGTGTATTTTATAGCATTTCTCATGTTCCATACACATCATTTTATTGGGAGGATAGCCATTAATGATATTTGCTTCTTTATCTTACCCTGACACAAGGTCAAGGTTTTCGAGTTCTTTCAGATTTTAGCCTGAACTAACTTTTCTCCAACTTTTCTTTTTTGGACCTGACACAAGGCCATAGGTCTCGAGTACTTTCTGAGTTTAGACTGCACTAAATTTTCTCCAGTTTTTTCTTTTTTGGGGCCTGACACAAGGCCATAGGTCTCGAGTACTTTCTGAGTTTAGACTGCACTAATTTTTCTCTAGTTTTTCTTTTTTGGGGCCTGACACAAGGCCATAGGTCTCGAGTACTTTCTGAGTTTAGACTGCACTAATTTTTCTCCAGTTTTTTCTTTTTTGGGGCCTGACACAAGGCCATATGTCTGGAGTACTTTCTGAGTGTAGACTGCACTAATTTTTTCTCAGTTTTCTTTTTTGGGGCCTGACACAAGGCCATAGGTCTGGAGTACTTTCTGAGTTTAGACTGCACTAATTTTCTCCAGTTTTTTTTTTTTGGGGCCTGACACAAGGCCATAGGTCTGGAGTACTTTCTGAGTTTAGACTGCACTAATTTTTCTCCAGTTTTTCTTTTTTGGGGCCTGACACAAGGCCATAGGTCTCGGGTACTTTTTGAGTTTAGACTGGAATCTCTAGATATGAACTCGAGCCTACTCTGTCAATTTGGACGTGAGATCTCCCACCAGGCTAAGAACATTGTGTGACGACCTTTCATTCATATACCTCAACTATATTCAAGGACTCTTTTATTATAGCACTTTCATCTATCCTGTTTTCTATTCATTCCGTAGGAGTTGGCTCAGACAATAAAGTCTATCTGTTATAACTTTTTGTCGGAATGTATTCCATATTAATGTCTATGTCGCTGGGAGTACCAAACGTATTGTGAGAAATAGGTGTTAGCTACTGAGGTGACACCACACTAATTCTTATAAAGAAAAAGCAAGACACTTAGTAACTGTGCTCTATTACGTCATGAGTTTATATTGGATACGTTGTGTATTATATTCCTTTTTCAGACTACTGTTCTCATCTTTATCCTGATATATAAAAACACACCGTTTCGGCCCTCATACATCCGGCCTTCGTCAAGTGACCCTTATCTATCTGAGCATAGCAATGATTCAACTTTGGAAATGATTTTGAATGTTATTTGTCTGATTTTCTTTTAGATTAAGCATGATAATTTGTATTGTTTGTATTATTTGCACTATTGTCCTTAGCCTTATTGTTATATACACAGCGTTTCAGCCGATATGCCCTCCCGTCTTCTTCAGGTGTTTCTTGTCGAACTCGGGAACCTTCTTGACGAACTCGGTAAACTTCATAGAACATTGAACCGAACCCTTTTTTTAATCCACAGGAGAAAATTATTTTAATTCTGTTAAACATGACCGGGTACAATAAAGCTATTTTAAGCTTTCTATGTTATTATTGGCCAGGTTCGAACCTGCAACCTAGTGACGATTTTCACTTAGAACTACATTAACCCAACCCTTATCTCCGTTGCTCCATGTGTCCAACTGACTTGATATATACTATTTTGATTTTTCAGACTGTTGTACTCATATTTATTGTTATTGTTGTATCCCGAGATGTAGGATATACAGAATTGATAATTTTCGTTAAGGCTTCCTGTGAAATCGCCAATTTTTTATCCACGTGTGTAGAATCTTCATCTCATCCTCGTCGCCACAAAATCTGTTGTATCCCGAGATGTAGGATATACAGAATTGATAATAAAAACAGGGAATATGTTAACAATAACACTATTTGTTTTATTTCTTCTCACTGACAGGGAATACAGTGGGATTGTTTTGGATTCAGTTTCGACTTGATGATAGGATACACTTGTGTCACGTTCCGGGTCCGGTTCTTGTCTAGTGCTGTCAGTATGTTTTCTTCCTCTTTTTTTCCGAGAGTATCCGGTTCGAATCGTTAGGGGAGATAACTCTCCCTAACAGTTATATATATATATATAAAAATAACGTTTTGGTTGTCATAGAGAGAGAGAAAGAGAGAGAGAGAGAGAAGAGACAGACAGACAGACAGACAGACAGAGAGACAGAGAGAGAGAGACAGACAGAGAGAGAGAGAGATGGGGTGGTAGGGGGAGAGAAAATTGCTTTCACAGGACACTGCCTTTAAATATCTAAGTCATTTCGTCCACTAACGGCAAACCCTAGCATCAAGGAAAGATAATCGCTTACCTGCATCAACCGCAACAAAACAAGGGAAGATAATCCGTACATCCTCATTCAATCAAATCAAGCAACATATGTATTTTGATGTCTTTAGGACCTGTCCATATATAAATGTCAAATTTCTTTCCCTGCAGAAACTGTCATCAATTTTCACGAAAGAAAAACAAAGAAAAACAAAGACAAACGTTGACATGTTTTCTTCGTGTTTCTTCTGTTTCACTAGATTCAAGTTTATGTCATCATTTCATAAAATTTCAGATTTTCTTTTTGTTTTTCCGACGTTGGAGAGTAAACATTTTCACCGAATTTTAATTGGTTTTGTTTAGTTGGTAAATTTATTAATAAAACAATATCGTTGTTTATCGTCTTTTTTCTTTCACCAAACAAGAATTTATTGGTCATTTGCTAACACATAATTATCATCATTCACTGAGTTTGTTTTTTCTTGACACAATAATGTTTCTTTCTTTCTTTCTTTCTTTCTTTCTTCTTTCTTATCTATTCACTAAGTTTATCTAGAAACAATGATGTTTCTTTCTTTCTTTCTTTCTTTCTTTCTTTCTTATCGATTCACTGAATTTTTTTTCTCTAGAAACAATTATCTTTCTTTCTTTCTTTCTTCCTTTCTTTCTTATCTATTTACTGATTTTTTTCCTAGAAACAATAATCTTTCTTTCTTTTTTCTTTCTTTCTTTCTTTCTTTCTTTCTTTCTTTCTTATATATTCACTGAGTTTTTATTCTCTTCTTCTTCTATCAATTCTTTTTTTTCTTCTTTTCTCAATTCTTCTTTTTTCTTCTCTTGCTTCTTCTTCTTCTTCTTCTTCTTCTTCTTCTTCTTCTTCTTCTTTCTTCTTCTTCTTCTTCTTCTTCTTCTTCTTCTTCTTCTTCTTCTTTGTTCTTCTTCTTCTTTCTTCTTTTCTTCTTCTTTGTTTCTTCTTCTTCTTCTTCTTCTTCTTCTTCTCTTCTTCTTCTTCTTCTTCTTCTTCTTCTTCTTCTTCTTCTTCTTCTTCTTCTTCTTCTTCTTCTTCTTCTTCTTCTTCTTCAACCCAGTACAGCCAAATCTAGTTGACAGCTCAGCAAATACATTGTACAGCCTGTCTACGGTCACACCACATTCAGTTCATGGTCACGTGTCCTCACAACTGTCGCCTGTCACGTGGCAACGCAGCTTTTAATGTCAGAACGACACAGTTTTAACGCTACAGTAAGTATTTGCATTTCGAAAGGTTGCTCGCCTCAACCGGTCTCGTTTTTTCCCTTTGTTAAAAATCTTATTTTAAACTCCTGTACGGTCGTTGGTGTGTTTTTCTTTGTCATTCAGTGATCATGCAGTGAGAGAACGAAGCTCCTGTAGTCTATTGAATGTACAATATACTTGGGTTGTCCTTTGTGTCCTTTGTGTTAGAAATGGACACATCTTTAGTGTAGAGTTAAGGCAGTTATATACATATACACACCAACTCTCATTTATATATGGATAGATTAGAAAGACTAACGAAATTAAATATTAACGTAGACAAAAATACATTTATTTTAATTATATTTTAATCGGTTCCTCAATAAAATCATTCATATGAATACGTTGTAGAAATAACCAATAATAAAGGTCCTAAGAAACTAGAACTTTACTGTGATATGGAAACAATACTTTGTTTATTTCAACTGAAAACTACAGTTATATATTGTACAAACGGAAATATGAATTTCTGGTTTTATTAAACAAAGAAGTTTTTACAACTGCCCGTTATCAGATCAGGAGATAAAAATACGTGGGTGTAGCTAGGAAGAAAAAAGAACTGAGGGCTTGAGACAGGTCAGTCGTCAGAGTCCCGGAGGCAGTCACGCGAGAGAGAGTGAGGGATCGGGGCAGTAGTTGGCCGAGCGGGACCTCGCGTAGTTGGTGTCGGAAAAGCTAGCGTTAATATTTACCAACTGAAAAAGTTTGTCGCCCAGAAATTTAATCGAAGGACCGAAAGTCTAAAGACTGAATATATTAATTAAACTGACCCTCTCTCGAAGTTAAGAAGCTTGAATTTATTTCAATAAACTTCTGGGGGATAACTTTGGTGTTATTGTCATCCCTTACAACGAAGATAAAACTATTGCAATTTAGTACAGTGACGACGCGCTATGCAACACTACAATTGTATAGGAAGTGTTAGCTTTGAATTATACTAGCAGCGACTAACCGGCATCGCCTGGGTAGAGAAGGATTTTTTAAAAGTTAGTCCCACAGATCCATTATTACTGAATCGTGAGTTGAATCCTCATGGGATGCCCCATTTAACTCCCTATGTAAAAGAATAGACCTTGCATTGATCTAGTTACTCTGAAAAGAAATATTAATGTCTACTTGGGGCCGGGTTAGCTCAGCCGGTAGAGCGTTCGGGTAGGAACCACAAGGTTCCTAGTTCGATACCGGTCCCGCCAACTCAGCGTATGAGTAGCACAGGGATCTGTGCGGTAAAGTAAGGAGCTGATGGTAGGTGTGGCGCTCCACATCAGATGCCAAAACAATCTCCTTTGTATTGAAAAGGGGATAGACTCCCTCGCTGACTGGTTGATACCAACTCTAGGCCACTCCGACGATTTTTCTTTACTTATCTAAAATATTAAATTAAAGAAATCCATGCTGTTTTCATTTAAATTTTATTTTTTAATTATCTTCACGAATATAAATCAAATCTCTATTATTTTTGCTCAAAAACCAAGCCCTGGTGATATTTATTGTGTATATATATTTACTTTGTCGTTAATTATCTTATTTTCGTAGTTTCTTCTGGGCACATATACACACCAACTCTCATTTATATATGTATAGATTAGAAAGACTAACGAAATTAAATATTAACGTAGACAAAAATACATTTTTTTCAATTATATTTTAATCGGTTCCTCAATAAAATCATTCATATGAATACGTTGTAGAAATAACCAATAATATTTGAAATCAATAACACCAAGTAATTATCTATTAAATCTGGTTTTGTTAAAACCAGTATGCAAATTAACCACACTATATATTATGTAAACATTTATTTCTTAGTGATATATAAGACATATTGCCGAATTATATACACACTAAAAACATATGCTATTTTAATGGAGGTGTATGTCAGATTTTCATAGAGACCTCGTTAATGAACGAGATTAACAATATGATATAATAAGAATATGTATTAATGAGTTTGAGTAGAATTTAAATACTCATTGATTAACTTAAGCAAGTCCTTAATATTGTGACGTAAGCAGTGACGTAATTACGATTACAGAGAGACAAAAGTTATGACTTAGTATAAGTCGAAGGCGCCGGTATCTTTGCACATACAAATAGGTTTAAGCTCATACATATGTACGCATGAATATGTATAGTATAGTTATAGTTCTCTTATAGTTATAATAAAATTAGGTAATCGTAGCGTAGAGTTATGATGAAATCATTTGGATTGAAATTTGGAACTGGATGGAAATCATTCTGTTCTTACCCATCTATCAATGTTTCATTTGCTTATACATATATACAAATAGCCATGTCCCATACTCTACCTGTCTTTCTGTCTGTCTGTCTCTCTCTGTCTCTCTGTCTCTCTCTCTGTCTCTCTCTCTCTCTCTATATATATATATATATATATATATATAGTAATTGGATTCAAGTAAATTTTAGCATTATCTGACCTTAATTCTGTATATTTATAAATAGATTTATCAATCAAGTTTTGATAGCTCTCTTTGTTTCTTCATATCCCGTTCTCTCGCCCTCCCCTCTCTCTCTCTCTCTCTCTCTTCTCTCTCTCTCTATATATATATATATATATATATAATTGCTGACACTTCAACCTTCTCTTTCATTCCCCCTATTGCTGGCTGAGTTGTGTGAATATTCTTACAAACCATGCAATTGCGATGCCATGCTGCTAGCAAAAACTAAACCCGCGGAAATAAGATCATATGAGATATTTCTTTTTGTTTTTTTTTTGATATTTTTACTCAAAGCATCTCGGCAAACAAACTGCTATTTTCTACCTGGGGTTGCCCTCAAAGGCATCTCTGTAACATTGGCGCATTTTCCGCAGAACACAAAAAAGAAAAAAAAAAAAAAGAAGAAGAAAAAAAAACGTATGAAAATGTGAAAAGAAAAATCATTTCCTTAATAAGTAAACGATGGCATAAACATTTAAGAGATGTTTTCAAAACAGAAAGGCAACTTGTTTGGCGGAGATGAAGTCTGATTGGACAAGGAATTCAATTGTCTTATCAGGCAAATAACAGGCTGCACAAAATGACTATTATTCTGCATATATAACGAAGTTATCAACGGGTTGAACTCACACAGGCTATATATATCGGAATGTGCGTGGTGTAATGGTTAAAGTCATGGGGAATGGACTCGTCCACCCGAGTTCAAATCCTGGACCTGGTAATTGCATCTTCACTATTACATAACATATAATTAAAATGCTGAGTTTTCCACATCACATTATTTTACATAGGAACGGTTGGAGAGAGAGAGAGATAGAGATAGAGATAGAGATAGAGAGATAGAGATAGAGAGAGAGAGAGAGAGAGAGAGAGAGACGAATAGCCTTGCATGGCCTGATCATGATGAAGGTTCTCATAATCAGGAAGCCCCTGGTGTAATGGTTGAAGTTCAATTCATGGACCTGGTAATTGCATTTCACTTAGCGTTAATACCCTTGGGAAAGGTATGGATTCTACTCTCCCACCAGCTACGGGTAAATAATAGGGCAGACTGGGCTCTTTAACCTGGGTTAGGCAACTGGTCTAGGAGAATGAAAATTCTAAATTCAAACCTGTTAAACTCCGGATAAGAAATTGACCTTGTTTCGCATCCTGCTCGTACGGAGGGGTTGGTAAATATATATGTGTGTAAATGTGCTTTTGCTTTTACACACAAGTGCACACACATCAACACACATACACCCGTACAAACCCATATATATATATATAATATATATTATTATATATATATATATATATATATCAGGTATTAAATATTATAGATTTAATATCCCATAACTAAAGTTTCATGCCTACTTGCAATCATCAGACGGTCAAAATGTTAATGCTACTATCGATTAAATCTTAACATTTTGACCGTCTGATGATTGCAAATAGGTATGAAACTTTAGTTACGGGATATTAAGTCCATAATATTTAATATTTGAATTAAACCTGCTCTGTCATTTTGCCATTGAGCACCTTCATATGCTAATACTTTTCACATTCATTCTCCATTTACTATATATATATATAATATATATATATATATATATATATATATATATATATATATGGGAGTAAATATGGAAATAAATCCGACAATATTAAGAAATATTAAGAAATATCAAAATATTTTTGGAACACTTGTGTTTTCAAATTTCTTAATATATATATATATTATATATATATATATATATATATATTATATATATAAACAGATGCTACTAGTTTTGAACAAATCACTGCTGTATAGCCCTAGACAAGGTTGCAAGTGTCATTGGCTTCTGTGGGAACTCAAATTAAACTGGTTTCATGAGTCTTAAATAAGTTGTGCTCATCTCCACACTTGATGGCATTCGTCTAAAATTGATAGACTAGTTCATATACCTATTTCATCTACGGAAAGCTACGTCAATACACGCATAGAAAACGCCTGGACTGCGATAGCTAAATTATCGATCATATGAAAATCTGATCTCACAGATATGATAAAGTGAAAATTCTTCCAAGCTATAACCATAGCAGTGGTCCATTGCGATTGCACCCCTTAGACTCTAACGAAGAGATGAGAGAAAAGGCTAGATGGGAAATATACACATATTCTATGTGTTGATACAAACAGATCCTAAAAACATCAACCACAAAAACGAACAGTTTCCCACATCCCACACTCCCCCGTAAGCTAGACAAACCTTATAAGCCGGGTGCTGTTGGGGAACCAACCAAGGACGAACTCTTAAGTGACGTTCTCCTGTCGACACCTACACATGGTCACACCAATGTAGGCCAACCAACAAAAACCTAGATTAATCAGCTTTTTACGGATTCTGGATCCTGCGTGGAAGACTTGCCAGAAAATGAATTTGTAGATAATTTTCTATGCGTGACGTGGCAGGATCAATTTGGGGTGAGTGCATTTGCGGTCATTACTTTCGATGTGTGACCTGACGTCTAATTGAAGGTGTATGTAATTTCTATATTTGCCTTATACTGTTCTACTTATCTCTGGACAGGATCTTGTTGGTTATCTTTTCTGGAACGGAGTCACTGGTATTTTGGGTCTGTTGTTGGGCTGGCCTTTTCTGTGTTCTTTGAGTCTGGAAATTACTTTGGACCTTCTTAGGATGTACTTACGTCCGTTGGCAGTTCTTAATAACAAACACAACACATTTTTTTTTCTCAGAACTCATATAGTTTATTTTAATCCCAAGTAAAAAATGCCTTGGAGGACAGACACACATTTTGCGTCAGTCATCTTCAAGCACTCAGTCTAAACCCTTAAGTCCACCTCCTCTAAAACCTTAGACAAAACTCCCAAACTTTTCACAATCTCTTTCACTCTTGTCAATCCGCAGGCAATTAGAAGCCAACAGGTCAGCCTTTCTCACGTTATCCCAAATTCTAGTTAATTTTCACTATTACATAACGGATAACTAAAATGCTGAGTTTTCCAAAATTATTTCAT
>CM042158.1:35501999-35516999 GCA_023376005.1 Doryteuthis pealeii | reverse complement strand
ACAAGTAGTAGTACTCCGTGTCAGAGTTGATCTAGCAATGTAAATGTATTCCGCACTCCCAAAAGCTTCAGTTGTGTAATAGATTAATCATAAGTGAAGTTCTGCTGTGAACACTAACACATGGACACACCAGTGTTGGCCTAACATCAAAATATTTTCATTGATCCGTCCTGTGCAGTTACTGGATGCTGAGATGAGGATTTTCCAAGATTTTCCAAGAGCGATGACCAATTGAGAAGGAGAGAGAGAGAGAGAGAGAGAGAGAGAGAGAGAGAGAGAGAGGGGGGGAGAGAGAGAGTCTTGGGAATCCGTGCTGTCAATACGTCTTGATGATGATGATGATAATAATAATGATGATGATGATCTATGAAACCTTGTAGTTTGATTTAAAAGCAAATTATTATTTTTATTAACAAAAAATGGAAGGCGTGATATTCTAATATGTTGATTTACTCAGACTGGCATAATTATTATTCACAAGGATGAATTTTTTCAGATACCTCGATTAGTATCAAAATTGTGACACAATCGAATACGTCTATGAGACAATTTTGCTTCTCATGTTTCCATTCCTGTATTTATGTTATAAGATGAAAAGTTCTTATAATAAGTTTGAATGCTCAAAGTAACCCTCCAACGAGGGTATATATGTGTTCATGAAATTTTCCGACAAAGAAGTATATAATAACAAACATAGATTTTATTCTGTGAGCACATGGAGAAATACATACAAGACAGATATATATATATATATATAATATATATATATATATATATATATATATATATATATACTCATGACAAAGGTACAGTAATATATAGAGAATAGATACATAAATATTTATAAAGAATGTAGGACTACGCCCTAAAGAAGCGATACATAGTTTCGGAAGGAATGTCACTTACTGATGGTTGTTTGGGGGTAAAACCCCTTAATAAGATATAGACAACACGTATTTATGCCATGTGTAGTGGTTATCGGACCGAGAGAAAAATAGACGGGCTACTGCTTAAATATTATATTTTGTTTGTTTTGTTTTGTTTTGTTTTGTGGCATATCAACCTCAGTGGGTCATTTAATGCCGATAAAGTTTTGAAATAAATCAATTCTTAATGGATAATACAATTCTTTTATAAAATATATTTTTCTATTTAACCCATAGATGGGACCCTAACAGGTACTACCACTCCGGGTCAGAGTAGACCAGGGAGCAATGGTGATGAAGGGGTGCTCCACAATCCCCAAACCTCCAAAACTGGTACCTCACCATCAGATAGAGTTTAACGTCATTCCCAGGACATGTAGACCCGCAGCCACCGCCTTCTAGCACCCATATGATAAAAAGGGGTGGGGCTTGTCATAATGGCAATATGGTTGGGAAAATCATATAGGTGTAGGGCTTGACGTGACCAGCCGATTGATCGGAGGGGGCCTCTCCGACCGCCCGTCTAGCCCAAGATAGGGCCAAAGTGGAGTATTGCATGTCATGAACTGCTCATCCACCTAGGCTCTATCCTTAAGCATCACGGGTCGCCACCCACGGCCAACAGATGTCCCCATTGGGGGAGTCTTACCCCTCTGCAGAGGTGCAGTCGGTGCATTCTAACGCCCCAGCCGACAGGGCGGTTAAATATTATAGCCCTCTACTGGCGAAAACCTGGTCACAAGGGAAGAGAACCCTTCTGGACCCCAACCAACCAACCGAATCTAATAAGTTGAAATCCATAGAACCTGGTGGTTGTGGCAACAATCGACATCTCTACTCTAGCAAATATCTTCCAGCAAGAACACTGAGGACATTTTTTAAATCGTCTCTTCGTCTGGTAAAAGGTCCAAGTTGCTAAGAGCAACCAAGTCTCTTGTCTCCCTGCACGGGGGGACGTCTTAGAGATGATTATGCTAATCAATGTTTCTGGAGCAGACATCCCGTGGATATTTACAAAGCTCCACTTTGTCTAGTGGTGAGCCAAATATGATTGGCACCAACGGAGGATGTAACTTACGACAACAGCAAGTGTCTGCAAGAGGAGCATGTTTAATTGGTCCGGTTTGCTGGAACAAAATCAAAGAAACATTACATGTGACTTTAAATAGTTGAGTACACGCAGCTTTTTCCACCATCATCATCATAATTATCATCTGCAAGACCTGCCAACTGTACGGAGTCCTGTGAATCTTGCCGTCCGCTTCCTGGTGAGTCCTCTTGATCAGAGGGTTCCGACAGTGGGTCACGAAATAAATGAATTGGGTAATAAAACAAAATATGTCGAGAAAACAAACATGGAAATAAGAATAAATGCATCATTATTTAGGTTTGGTTTTTATAATATACTCTACAGTCTCGAATTCAACTGATGCCTTTGTACCTGTTTTCAAATGTCATTCGTTTTGCAATCTTTCTAGATTCCAAATAACTAGGTCATGTTTAATGGGTAATAATTCAAATTGTTTTTCTGGCGGTGAGTCACAGTAAAAAAAAGTTTGAAAAAATTTCTCAAGACTACAGCGTTCGGCTAGAAGCCACAAGGTTCCTAGTTCGATACCGGTCCTCGCCAACTCAGCGTATGAGTAGCGCAGGGATCTGTGCGGTGAAGCAAGGATCTGATGGTAGATGTGGCGCTCCACCTCAGACGCAAAAAACAATCTCCAGTCTAGCGCTATTGAAAAGGGGATAGACTCCCTCGCTGACTGGCTGATACCGACTTTAGGCCGCCCCGACGACTTTACTTTTTTACGGGTTTTAAAACTTGTAAGTCTGTAGACTATTACAAAAACTTGATTGGCTTATCATGGACACCCTTCTTATATACCCCAGTCCACCTTGCAGTTGTTCTGTTGCAATCAATTATGTAATTAATGAATTATGCACAAGCATTTATGTAAAACTGTTAATTGTAAAAAAAAAACGTAAAATAACAGTAAAGTAAGCATAACATGTAAAAAAAAAGAGCTGCAAATATGTAATACTAAATTAATAACTTAACAAGGAAGCACATTTCCTAGTGAAGCTGACGACTTTTTAAGTTCGTGAATATTGGACTTAAACTTTTAAAATATCTGTTTATATATATATATATATATATATATATATATATATATATATATCTTTATCTATTCATAGTCACCAATACAATTAAAAGTTCGTCTTACCAATGGTTTCAGAAACATGACTTTTAGGTGATTATCCGTCATCAGAAACGTTGACTTTTCAACGTTTCTGATGAGGGATAATCACCTAAAAGTCATGTTCCGAAACCATTGGTAAGACAAACTTTTAATTATATTGGTGACTATAAATAAATAAATAAATAAATAAATACAGCTCTTACAGAAGTAATTGAGCACTTTATAATCATTTCTCCAATTATAATAACAAAAAATTAACTATATATATATATATATATATATATATATATATAGAGAGAGAGAGAGAGAGAGAGAAAGGGGGGGGATGTTTTAACGGAAAACGTATGAAATAAAGATAACTCACAATTTTCAACATAAAAGGATAGCACCACTCATAAACCTTTAAATCCTGATTTAAAACTGTCCATTAAAAAGAATTTAAAAGGGATTTTCTTATACAAGCACTTTCTTCGTTTTACTGTCAGTTCCTGAGGCGGTCTCAATCATCAGACACGCAATGTATCCCTTTCAAAAAGTTTAATTCCCTTTTTAATTTATAGCATTTATTCATAGGTTACTGGGTGTATATTTTCTGTAGATTTGCCTTCACGTTGATAGTTAAGTGGTCGAAGCCCAAAGTAATGTAAACACACAAACACCTAATGACAGCGAGTAAGATATATTCCTACACAATTTTGAAAATATTTTACAAATGAGGTTAATCAGTATATCCTTTTAGGAATCCAACGTTTATATTTTATTTTATACTTTTTATATACACATTTTATTTTCCACAAACGAATGAGAAAGCAAGTTGCTACACAACGGTGAAAATGTCTTTCTTGATTTCATTCCTAAAAAACAAAACAAAACAACGAAAATGGATTTCAGTCCATTGTAATGTATACTATACAGACTTAAATAGCTAAAATGCACTTGAAAGTGCATTTGCAGAGTCGAGGTTCATTGCGATACATTTCTTCGATGACATTATATTGCATTATTTCATGGTATACTTATTTAGTAAGCTTAGCTTGCATGTGGCACAAGGCCAATTCATGGGGCGCCCAGTGAGATATATAGTTATTTATTAAGCATTGCTTACATGTGGCAGAGAGCCAGATGTAGAGGGTGCTAATGAGAATCGAGCTCTCTAACAATGGTCTGCGATTTTAGCTCGCTAACCATTACACCACGTGAGGTTTCCATTATTTTAAGGTGTAGATATTTACTAAGCTTAGGTTAGATATGGCACAAGGCCAGAAGTATGGGACGCGCAGTGAGAATTGAATTTACTTACAATGATCTGTGAATCTAGTTCGCTAATCATTACACCACGTGAGTGTCCATTATTTTTGCTGTAGATATTTACTAAGCTTAGGTTAGATATGGCACAAGGCCAGAAGTACGGGGCGCGCAGTGAGAATCGAACTCACTAAAAATTATCTGTGAATCTAGTTCGCTAACCATTACACCACGTGAGGTGTCCATTATTTTATGGTATAGTTATTTACTAAGCTTAGCTTAGATGAAGCACAAGACCAGAATTATGAGGCGCCCAGTGAGAATCGAACTCACTAACAATAATCTGCGATTTTAGCTCGCTAACCGTTACACCACTTTAGGTGCCCATTATTTTATGATATAGTTATTTACTAAGCTTAGGTTAGATATGGCACAAGGCCAGAAATATGGGGCGCCCAATGAGAATTGAACTCACTAACAATGGTCTGCAAATCTAGCTTGCTAACCATTACACCACGTTATGTGCCCATTATTTTATGGTATAAGTTGTGTGAAAGGCCACGACTCATATTTATAAACTGTTCCAAAGCAGCAGGAGCTGAATTAACCAATCAAAAACGTCCGAACACCTTACTTACCGAATTTACTATTTGACGGCCTTGATAGATTGTTTTAAATGTACCCGCTTAAAGGAATGACCTACAGAATCAACTCGGATACAACATTCTACTTTGAAGACAGATCAACAAACAAGGATTAAAACTGATACTACATCTCTCTACTTCAAGGAAGGTTCACAAACAATCTCCACTGGAAAACTGCTTTCAACTACAGCCCTAAAATGGCCACACGAATCGTAACAATATCACGAAACCAAATTGGATTTTTAAAAATTAATACCCAACAAGTATGAATAAAACAAAAAGTAAATCGTCTGAGTATTACTTATTTTAATGTAATTAAATACTATAAAAACCACATAAAACAGAACACGAAGTTACTGTGTCGTGACATTGTTTTTATAAACAATAAAGATAAGGACTACAGTCCGAAATATCATAATTATCGATATTAAGCCTCATTGTAGCGTAATTATTAGGGTCTACCAGAATTCGAAATTAAAAATAAAGCTGTATTCGGATTTCTAGAGAAAGATGGGAAAAAGAAATAAGAGCAAACAAAGGTTAAAATTTGGAAGAGTAAACACAAAACGGAATGCCAGTAACTTGACCGAGGAATGGCCCTGGAAGGGGATTTGAAATTAAAAACGGAAATTCCGGGTGTTGACCTCAAGCGGAAGTGACGTAGTGACGAGTAACGGAAGAAGAAGAAAATCGTTCTCTTTTCTTTTCGGTCGTAGCAGGGGTCAGACTGGCTCCTGGTCCCTTCGTGTGGGACAGCAGTATAGAAGTTGATACCATGTTAGAAGGTAGAATAATTTAACCGTACTCCACTCTGTCTTTCTCTTTGTCTTTCCTTCTCTCTCTGAAGAAGCACACGAGCCTGGGAATAAATACTTGCGACTACACAACTGCGGGCTTTGTTTCTGTACTAACGGCAACTACCACTAACACTTGAGTTGGCCCATACTTCCTACATCGTTCTGGAGTTTGCCACAAATGCACTTTGGTACTGTGACCATACCGTTTACTACACTCGTCTCATAAATACACATAGAATATGAGGTTCTCTTTCGTGTTGGTACTTTTGTATAGCAGAATAGGAATAAAATGACGAAATTATGTTGAGGAGAAATGTGCTTTTCTTTTGTGTTGTTACTTTGGGTAATATAATTCCCCCATTTTATTCCCATTCTGTCCTATCAAAGTAACCACACGAAAGAGGACCACATTTCTCCTAAACATAATTTCCACATAAAAATATGTAAAAAAATGTAAAAACGTCTTTAGCAGGATAACCCAAGCGTTGTTATACCATCTAATCCAATCAACCAATCAAATGATTATGATACAAATATAGGAGTCGACATTTTTCTTTATCCATCAGTTTCTATGCCATGATTAATGGTTAGTACTTCTTGGAGTCCAGCCTCATGAAACAGTCTCTGTCGAGGCCGGTCAGTTTAATATATTGGAATAAATATACTTTACAAATCTATTAATAATGGACAGTCAGTGTCTATCTGTTTGTAATCGAAACTATGTTACTGCTAACGTCACAATACTCAAAATCTTTAGCACATAGAATAAAGAACAACTCGGTATTATATATCTTTTTTTCAATGTTGATATTAATAAAACAAATAAAATATGTTCCTTATGATTCAACATTTACATTTTTCAACTGTAATAATGACAATTTAGATAAATAAACTATGAAATTGATTAAAAAGTTGTATAATTACTTTAAATAGAAAAAAAATTGCGAAATTTGTAATCAATCAAAAAAATATTTTTACCTCACCCTTTTTCTGTACCAAGAAGTTAAGTAAAAAGTTACAAATAAATGAATACCTATGATTGTGTGTAAAATTTAGGTGTCAAAATAATTATTTAATTAATAATTAATATATGCATGTAACATTTTATTTGAGGGGTCAGAACTAAGTTTCCATTTAAAATTATTTCATTTTTTTACTCATTTAATAAATTTGATGATTTTACTTAATGATACAAACCCCCTGACATTAAATTTTAATACGCACCTTTCAAAAATCAATTTTTACATCACCGAAGTGCGTTTTATTTGCTAGTTAATTTAAGTTATTCTATATGTCAATACGCTTTTCCCTTGATCTTCTGACCGTTATCATCTTGCAACACATTCTGGTTAAAAATCAGAGCGTCCAAAAAGTCCAAAATCAAATGCAAAAATGTAAATCCGGAATATCCAGTGTTGCTTATCCACAGAATTCTTATTTCATATGAGTGTCGTCACCGTAGCTAAATAATTGACCATTCAGTTTTTATTATAATGAAAGGGAAGAAAGGGATATGCTACGAAGAAAAATATAGAAAGAAAGTATGGGAAAGATAGTGATAAGGGACGATTCCGCTATGTTTCAATCGAACACATTAAAAAGAAGGAAATAAAAAATTTGAAAGAGAGTTATATGAAGACTTTCAACATTTTTACATATAGAACTATTTGCAATAGCTCTTAAGTAAACATATCCACATTGTAATAATTAGATTATCATAATGGGGATATCCACAAGTCGTGCTAGTTTAAGTTATTAGCTCAATTTTAATTGTTAAATGTTTTACGATAAATACTCGATCTATGCATATATTTACACTACCCAACTGTGAAACCGTCTTCCATGATGCCGTCTCTCCAAAATCAAAATACTTAAGTCCATTGTAATGTACTAGCAAATATATGCACCCTCCGGGTGCAAGTATTTAAGTTTAAATGTAATAATATTAGATTAAATCAGATTAAATAATATTATTATTAAATGTAATAATATTAGATTAAATCAGAAACTAATTAAGAATTCAAATAAAAAGATTTGAAACGGAGGGGGTATGATCGGAAAATAGAACAACTGAAACTTACTCTTTCATCACTTCAGTTTTTCAATGCTAAATTTTCCTAATTTAACTATTTAGTTAAAATAGGAAGTAAAGAATAAAATTACAGTTATTTCTTCTTGTTAATGAATTTCTTTTAGGATTTATTGAAGAGATGTTTACTCATATTCATTAAGATAAAACCAAACAATTAGAAATCACTAATAACAAGCATATTTTTATTAAAATCAGTTTTTTTAATATCAATATGCAAATTAGCTTTACGTTTACACTGAAAACTGGTATTTTGTTGTATATATAAATACAATTGCATGTTATTAGTATTTAGGTAAGGCCAACAGTATTAATAATGCGAAACAGTTTTATTATTAATTGCGGTTTAAATAGAAATAGAATCATGGAGAATGTGACGTAAATAACTAAGGGAATTGTGACTTGAGTAGTGATTTAGTTTCGGTTACATACAGAAAAACACACAATCTCCATTATAATAAGATATTATACCAACCTAAATGTCTAAAATGCACTTTCAAGTGCATTTGTCGACTCGGGGTTCATTGCGGTACATTTATTCGATGACATTATATTACAAAACCGAAACTTTTAGCAAACGGTCTGCAATTGACAAGTTATCCTCTTAGGGGATTTTTTTTTATATCTCCCCACTTCTCCCACCGAACAACGAAAAGAATTCTCACTTTGAATTAAACAATGGGATCTAATGCAAATATCATTGGCCCTTGAAGAATGAACAGAGGGAATTATGGGAAATGAATAATTATTAATGATTTTTCGCGCTTTCGGCTAATATTAGCCGGATGGTGACGATGTTCATAATTATTGTCTGTGAATGACAGATGCTCTGGTATGTGGGTGGGGTTGTCGCAACAAAATTAGGGGGGAGGGTATACCGAACAAAAGGGATATTTGAAAGGTTTACATAGTTGTGAATATTAATAAGTGTTAAAGAATTATTTTTATTCCTCTGAATTTTTGACATTGGACACATAGTGTAGTGGATAAAGGAGTTACGTTAAGGCAGGGCTAAGTGACAGTTATTGCTAGACTGCAGGTTCAATCCTGGTCAGATGCAGCAGTAACTGTTAAGTTTCTGACCGCCATCCTTAGCCAGTTGAAAAGGACAAAGTAAGTCCTGAGCTATAGAATCCTTTGGTAAGTGAATAGGTCCTGGGTTATGGAATCATCTGTAGTGTCAAAGGTCCAGTGATATAATCCTATGTTCCGTTGTCCACGAAGGTTCAAAGCAATATGCATAGGTATGACCAGAACAGCCAGTATAAATAATAATATCAGCAGCAGAACACTGCCAGTGACTGGCCAATAGGTTGGTCACATGGTTATCGGGGAGTTTATAAGTAAGAGTGGGCATTTACCACACGCCTTATATACCAAAAAATCTCAACAGTAACATAGAATAATAATTAAGGCAGCTTAACACCTGTACCCCAGCTATGGTTAGCGGAATGAGAACAGGATGCTCCCATGGACTGAATAAATAGTTAGGTTCAAAGTACCATGATGATTCCCAGTTACGCCAAGAAGGTTCCCGAATCCGAGAACGTTCTTGCGTCCGACAAAAAATATCTGAAGAAGGCCGGAGGGCACATCAGCTGAAACGTTGTACAGATAACAATGAAGATGAGGACAATATTCCGAATAATCCAAATAATGATTTTTTTTCCTACTTCTTTTTATAATGAAGATTGTGTGTCTGTTTTTTACCGACACTTCGTCACCACCATCGTTATGATTCCCTTAGTTATTTATGTTATATTATCAATGGTTACTAACAGAGAGAAAAAAGTCATCATCCCCATTATAATAACATTAGATAATGATTATTATAATGGAGATAATGAGTTTTTTCTGCCTGTTAGAAAAACTATCTAACTACCAACGTCACAATTCCCTTAATTATTTACGTTATATTCTCAACGGTTACTAAATAATCATTATCTAATATTATTATAATGGAGATGATGTATTTGTCTGCCTGTTAGAAAACTACGTAACTACCAACGTCACAATTCCCTTAGTTATTTACGTTAAATCTCCAAGGATTTTTGAATAATCATTATTTAAACTTAACTAGCATCTTATAATGGAGATTGTGTGCTGTCTGTCTATGATCGAAACTATGTCACCACCAGTGCCACAATTCCCTTAGTTATTTACGTTATATTCGAAATGGTTATTAAATAATCGTTAATTGTCATCTCATTAATCATGTCTCAGTGAAGGTTTAGTTGAGATAACATTTTTTTGGTTTGTTTTATTTTACGGCATATCAACCTCAGGGGGTCATTTAATGCCGATAAAGTTTTGAAATAAATTAATTCTAATGGATAATAAAATTTTGTTTATAAACTCATGTTTTTCTATTTAACCCATAGAGGGGACCCTAACAGGCATTACCACTCCGGGTCAGAGTGGACCAGGGAGCAATGGTGATGAAGGGGTGCTCCACATTCCCCAAACCTCCAGAACTGGAACTTCACCATCAGAAAGTTTAACGTCATTACCAGGACATAGATAAATTTGCCTAAAAAGCCCATATTATTTATGTGCTTAAAATTATGCAATGTGTGTTATATATTATTAAGAAATGTTTACATAGTATATGATATCAATAAATTGCATAGCGGTTTTAACAAAACTGTGCTTAATAGATGATTACTTGGTATTATTGATTTCTGACATTATTGCTTTATTCTCAAACGTATTAAAATATTTTTTATATATAATTTTATATGGAAATTAATTTGAATAAAATAAAAACAAGCGTTATCATTTTGTGTTCGTATCTGATTTCATTAGTCTTTCTAATTCGATCTGATATTTGATTATATTGAAACTTAAATACTTGTGCTCGGAGTGCGCATATTTTTGCTAGTCATAATAACTTACTTTTAAGAACAGTTTAAGAACTTTTTGCTCCGTTGGTATTCAATTCCCTGCTATATCAAAACAATTTTCCACATTGAAATAAACTGAAATGTCATTAATACACCCAACCTCCAAGAGAAGAACACCCTAATTTTTAGTTATATCTTTTAAATCATAGCAGTATGTTATATAAAAACATGATAAAATAGAATCTAATGAATTATGTGTTATAATGTTTTAATGTTGATTCTTTGATAGATAATATTGTTCTTTGGTGAAATCAATTTGGGAACTTAAATGTTTTATCTGATGCGCGCTCGTACCCCAAGTTTTAGCTTTTAACACAAAACAAAAATTCTTACCTCGGAAAACTAGTAAGATGGGTCATATGTGAATTAAGAACTATTTAAAATCTTATAACTGAATGCAAATTATTTGCATAAAGAACATTTACGTGAACCAATAATTGCTTGTAAATGTTTAATATCATTTGACGCCATATAATTACCAGCAAAAATACCAATCTCGTCATTAAATAAACTAAATGGGGTTACAGGATTTTATGTTATTTCGTGCGTATTCACCGGTTGTTTCTTTTAAACCATATTATATGTGATCGGGTTAGCTCGGTAGAGCGTTCGGCTAGAAACCACAAGGTTCCTAGTTCGATACCGGTCCTCGCCAACTCAGCGTATGAGTAGCACAGGGATCTGTGCGGTAAAGTAAGGAGTTGATGGTAGATGTAGCGCTCCACCTAAGACGCCAAAACAATCTCCTTGGTTTAACGCTATTGAAAAGGAGATAGACTCCCTCGCTGACTGGCTGATATCGACTTTAGGCCGTCCCGACGACGTTACTTTACTTTTTTTATATTCTACCATCTTATGGGTATGAACAGGCTGAGATAGATAGATGGATAGATAGATATATTGATAGATAGATAGAATAATATATAAAAATATATGAACATGCTGAGATAGATCGATATATGAATAGAGAGGTATATATGAACAGACTGGGAAAGATAGAAATATAGATAGAAATATATCAACAGGCTGAGATAGTTAGATCGATAGATACATAGATAGAAATAAATGAACAGATTGAGATAGATAGATAGATAGATATAAAGATTGATAGATAGAAAGATATGAACAGGCTGAGATAGTTAGATCGATATATAAATATATAGAAATATATGAACAGACTGAGATAGAGAGACAGATAGAAAGATTGATAGATAGAAATATATAAACAGTCTGAGATAGTTAGATCGATAGATACATATACAGAAATATATGAACAGACTGAGATAGATAGATAGATAGATAGATAGAAATATATAAACAGGCTGAGATAGTTAGACCGATAAATACATAGATAGATATATATGAACAGACTGAGATAGACAGATAGATAGATAGATAGATAGAAAGATTGATAGATAGAAATATATGAACAGGCTGAGATAATTATATCGATAGATAAATAGATAGAAATAGATGAACGGACAGATAGATAGAAAGATTGATAGATAGAAATATATGAACAGGCTGAGATAGTTAGATCGATAAATACATAGATAGACATATATGAACAGACTGAGATAGAAAGATAGATAGATAGAAAGATTGATAGATAGAAATATATGAACAGGCTGAGATAGTTATATCGATAGATAAATAGATAGAAATAGATATGAACGGACAGATAGATAGAAAGATTGATAGATAAAATATATGAACAGGCTGAGTTAGATCGATAAATACATAGATAGAAATATATGAACAGACTGAGATTCAGATAGATAGAATATAGATAGATAGATAGATAGATAGATAGAAATATATGAACAGGCTGAGATAATTATATCGATAGATAAATAGATAGAAATAGATGAACGGACAGATAGATAGAAAGATTGATAGATAGAAATATATGAACAGGCTGAGATAGTTAGATCGATAAATACATAGATAGACATATATGAACAGACTGAGATAGAAAGATAGATAGACAGAAAGATTGATAGATAGAAATATATGAACAGGCTGAGATAGTTAGATCGATAAATACATAGATAGAAATAAATGAACAGACTGAGATAGATAGATATATAGATAGTTATGAATAGATGAACCGGCTACAAAGGAATTAAGGAAGAGAATAGAAAAATGAAGACATAATCTATTTTTATGTTTCAGACTTTATTCCTATGTTCATAGTTATTTTCTCCAGGAGAAGAGATGTTCTTCTGGGTTAGTCGATAAGGTGTATTCCCAATAAGTTCTGCGTTTTGGAATCCTGACGATTATTCTTGGCGCCAGGAAGGGGGACATTTTTATCTGCACATGCTCAGAGGTTTCCTCTTGTCTGAAGGCTCCAGAAAGATTGTTATTCTTTTTAAATACATTTCTCATTTTATTTTGAATCCATTTAATTCCCCACAACTAACAAAATTTGATACATCATAACAGCAACAAAGCTACAAAACAAAACAGATTTAAATTGTAAAGAAAATATTTCTGAAAATACATTTCCACCAAGCGATACTGAAATTTCATACCGTGATTATATGGATTTTAAAAAAAGCAAAATAATTTATATTTCAAGATACTAATTCAGCTATTTAAAAAAAATTAATAATCATGTGGTTTTCAGGAATGCAATTGAAAATGTGTAGATGAATAGGTAACTGTTTTATTAAGGGCATCTCAAATTATATCAGCATTCAGGTGTTGCACGTGAAAAATAAATTTGAGACCATGACATTGAATTATACAATAGAGAAAATGATTAGAATTTTCCACAAAAGGAAATTCCTATTTATGTCCATTGTAATTTCATATTTAATTAATTATTTTCGTAAAATCTTAATGAAATAACAACACAAATGTAGATAGATATTCTGTTTACGTGTTCATACTAGCAAAGGATTTATTTATGTTGGTATTTAACATGTCACTCAATAAGTTCCGGGCCTAACTAATAAAACAACAAATTTTGGGCAAAATTCGATTTTATACATCAACATAGTCTCCTTCTAGCGTGATGCACTGATTCTAATGCTTCTTTAACTATTCGATGCCTTTTTGTAGAACGATGTGTCTTTGGTCTCAAAATACACCTTAGTTTCCAATATCACTTCTTCATTGGAGCCAACTCTCTTTCCCTGGAGCATTTTTTTGAAGTCTACAAACAGCCAGTAGTCGCTCGGGGCCAGATGTGGAGAATATGGTGGGTACGGAAGTAATTCAAACTACAATTCATGTAGTTTTGCCATCGTTACGATCGACTTTTGACACGGTGCATTGTCTTGGTGAAAGAGCACTTTTTTCTTCTTCATTTGTGGCCATTTTTTGCGATTTCTTCCTTCAAATACACCAATAATGCTATATAATATTTGCTATTGATGGTTCTTCCTTTCTCAAGTTAACCGATGAACAAAATACCTTGCGTATTTCAAAATACGGAGGCCAAGACCTTGTCTGCTTATATTTGCGTCTTTGATCGCTTTGGACGGCCTTGTCCTGCTGCTGTCCACTCAGCTGACTGCCGATGTAAGTTGTGGATCCATGTTTCATCCATTGTCATACATTTACGAAAAAAGTAATTTTTGTTGCGTTTAAACTGTTGCAAACAACGCTCTGAATCATCGACGCGTTGTTGTTTTTGATCGACTGTGAGAAAACGCAGTACTCACTTTGAACACAGCTTCCTCATCGAAAAATGCCCATGAAAAATGGTCAATACACTGCCGTCTGATATATTCAACTCCTCTGCTATCTCACGCAATTTCAATTTACGACTTGCGAAAACAACTTTCTGGAGTTTTGTTGGTGTTTTCCAGAACAACTGCCGAATTTGGGCGACCTGAGCGTTCAGCATCATTTGTGCCTGTGCGACCGTGTTTAAAGTCAGCATACCACCTTTTATCCAGAGTCCGAATAACACATATCAAGCAGTTGCTTTGCGTGAACAGTATTTTCCCATCAAAATGCAATGCTTTATCAACACACGAAATTCAGATTTGTCCATTGTTTTGAAAATTTGCAACAGTAACTCCACTTAAATAACTGTAATTTGTAAATTGATAATCCGATTGGGCTCAAATGTTGACATGTGGCATTTAAAGGTTAGTACTTTATAAAAACCATAATATTTTTTTATTAGAGGCGCCCTCTATATGTCATGCCCGGTAATTATTGAGTGATGTTATAATGG
>CM042158.1:35494499-35499499 GCA_023376005.1 Doryteuthis pealeii | reverse complement strand
TCTGTCCGTACGTGTGCGTATGTGACATGCGCGTACTACTGCCTCTTCAAGTGCAATAGTGACAAACATACACATATTTATAGTAGTTTGGTGTTTTCTATTGTATGTTTGTGATATATATACATACATACATATATATATATATATATATATATATATATATATATATATATATATATATATATATATATATATATATATATATATATATATATATATATGTGTGTGTGTGTGTGTGTGTGTGTGTGTGTGTGTGTGTGTATCAGGTAAGGAAAAAGGAAAAGTAGACAAAAAATAATAACTCAAACAAGTAGATGTAGGAGAGATATATTTCGTTCCGCTTTAAGCGGGAACTTCATCAATCTTTTTATTCAAAACATGGTACATACATGTGTATTTATAGAAGAGAAATAATGTTTATTTGTATTTGTATTCATAAAAAAGAAATATAAATGTATGTACCATGTTTTGAATAAACAGACTGATGAAGTTCCCGCTTAAAGTGGAACGAAATATATCTCTCCTACATCTACTTGTTTGAGTTATTATTTTTGTCCACTTTTCCTTTTTCCTTTACCTCATACTGTCGGATTTACTCCAACCCTCCTATCTTCATATATATATATATATATATATATATATATATATATATATATATATATATATATATATATATATATATATATAATTATGTATGTTATGTTCTTGTGAACTTTGTTTGTTTGGTCTTTTGAAGCACTGGAAAAACGAACAAAAACGAAAACAAAAAACATAACAAAAATCAGATTTTTTTATATATTCAACCGTTGCTCTGTTCCTAGTTTAATCTATTCCGATATTTCGGGTGAACTTTCACCCTTTTTCAAGGTATATCAGACGGTCTGAAGGAAAAAATGAAATGTTGTATATGAGGGCAAAAAAGTAATTAAATGAAGTGAACGAGTTATATATATATATATATATAATATATATATATATATATATTATATATATATATATATATATATGCAGAATGGGCGTGGGCATATTAAGAACACACACACACACAAACATAAATAATAACTCCACATCGAGTTGGAATGGGTAATCCCAAAGCACCTGAGATCATTCTTGCAGAAAAGTTACAAGTTGTATAAAATAGCGAGTTACTTTTTCACATACACTGTATATTCAATTCCGCTCCGTGTAAGCAAAATGTTATTCCGTATTACTCGTTATGACGAAGCAAATGACCATGTCTTTAAAAGAGTCGCTCAACTTAGCACTGAATAATTCATCAATGCCTTTATATAAAACAGCCAAAACTCTAATGTATATCTCTCCTATTTAAGTGTTTCTATGAGAACGAAAAAAAAATTTCATCTAAGATCTTTTGCTTAAAATATTAATAGTGAAAAGCACACATGATCTTCATCTTATATAGCATTCAAATTATGGATATAATATTTTGGAGGCGCTCGCAATGTAATGTTTATTGTCGACGGAAATGGACACAGCGAGACGAGTTCTAATCCGGGACGAAACTGTTTGCATTTCACATAGCGTTAATACCCTTGGGGAAGGTAAGTATTCTCTGACATCCGACCATGTCAGAAGAACACAAGGATCATTATAGAACGAACCACACACAAACCCAAGCTTGTGCGTGGCTAATGTTTAAGAATTGCGTGAATACCATTGGCATTCCTATTGGGAGGCGCCTCAGGCACTAGACAAGAAACCCAGCTCAGACCCTTTAAATAAGGGTGCATGTGTTGCCTGTGGGGAAGCCCTTGGGATCATGCTGATATTAAATATCTTGCCTGTCCTGGACCCAGGACCCGTACGTCAGGTAAGTATTGGGGATGTTAGAATCGAACTATTCTTATATATATATATATATATATATATATATATATATTATATATCCTCCTTTTGATACAAAATCAAAACGCGGATTACTGTTTTTATGAGTACTTGTAAGTTAACAAACGTTTTCGAGTGGTTAATGCTTAAAAGGGCCGAGTTAGCTCAGTCAATAGAGAGCTCGGCTATAAACTGCAAGGTTCCTAGTTCCACTCCGGCTATCGCCAACTCAGCATATGAGCAGCACAGATATCTGTGCAGTAAATTAATGAGCTGATGGTAGGTGTGGCGCTCCACCTCAGGCGCAAAAAACAATCTTATTCGTCTAGGGGATAGACTCCCTCGCTGATTGGCCGATACCAACTTTAGGCCACCCCGACGACTATACTTTTTACTTTAATTCTTAACAGTGTCTGTACTCTTATTCTGTACATCTACTTTATACGTGCAAGGAAAATGTAAAGATTAAGTTGAACACAAAGTAATGTAAAATTTTAGCATTATATATTCATTGTGAATCTAAAACTTTAAAAACTTAACTAATTTGGGTCATTTCAAACATGAATACGCTAAATAAGTCACGGAAAATATATAACCCGCGGGCCATATGTGGCCTATTTTCTTTAATAACACACCTGAGACTTCACTGTTTTATAGAACATATATTCTTACAAAAAAAAAGACCACCCTCCTGAACTCCAGAATAGTAGCCTACCTATCATATGCAGTTTTGAGTCAGAGGGAACTGTAACAAATCTTTTTAATAAGTCAAATGATATGCGGTTATATACATTGTATGGAGGTGTATGGTATAAATGGTTAGAATCATAGGAAATGGATTCGTCGACCGAGTTCAAATCCTGGACAAGGCTGATTACGTTTCATATAGCGCTAATATCCATTGGACAGTTATGGGTCCATATATTCTCCCTCCAGCTATGTATAAATAGTGGGAAAGACTGTGCTCTTTAAACTTGGATAAGTGACCAAGTCTAGGAGAAGGAAAATACTGAATTCAAACCTGCACGTTAGGAAGGATTTGGTATATATATATATATATACACACACACACACACACACACACACACACATATATATATATATATATATATGTATGTGTGTGTGTGTGTGTGTGTGTGTGTGTGTGTGTGTGTGTGTGTGTAAGTTGAAAATGGAAGCGGATCCGACAGTATGTTGAAATGAAAAATAAAGGAAAAAAATGTTGAATCGATAAAATACGATTTATTTTATTTTATTTTACTGACACGTGTTTCGGCCAGGTGTTTATCTATGTATACATGTATTCTATCTATTATTATTTTAAATACAAAATAAAAAATAAAATAACAATAACAATAATAGAAAAAACTACAGAAATATTTAGTATACAAAGAAATAGCGACTGTCGTCAGAGTAAATCCTTAATGTTTTAAATAAAATCGGTGGAAAATTAAAAAACACTTGACTTTGTTCATTATGTTCTCATTTTCTTTCTTTTATTTTTCATTTCAACATATATATATATATTAACCCACATACACTACGTAGAATTATGGAATCTGCATTATTCTTACCCACAAAACCATACCCCAAAACAAGGCTTTTTTTAATATATACCCTTATTTAGCGACAATCGTAGTCAGAAACCATAAAATGCCCTTCACATGACATTTTCCGTTATATACTTCGAACAAATTATAAATTTTTCACATTTTCATAAAAATAAAAATAAAACCTTACAACCGTTCATACTTTTTCCTTTATATAAAGAAAAACAAAAAACAGAAAATTTACAATATTAATTACAAAAAAATAATAATTCTTTTTCTATAATCTGTTGAAAACTAAACGTCAACAGCCTAATACTCATCCCGTTTTGAATAAGAGAATTCGTCTAGTGTCAAATCTTGTCAATATATCTTCCTTTTTTAAAAAACTGTTACAATAAGATACACAATACTTGATGACCGAGAAAAATGCGGCGGAAGGGCTCACATTCGAAATTATTGTATAACTTTTTTCTTTTTGCAACGTCAAGGTTTTTGTTTTGAACTCATATGACTTTCGTTTCGCTCTGAACAACACGGATTATAAACAAGCTCTGATGACGATTTTCATAAAATCGAAATATTGTTCAATATCAGCTAAGTTATAAAATGTTTTCACTTTAACAGCTTTTTGTGGTGTTTTCATATCTTTATATATATATATATATATATATATATATATATATATATATATATATATATATATTGAATAATGATTTAGAGACAGGACATAAACTGTTACTTAAACTCCGGTTCAAAGCAAATATTTTAAAACATATGATTGCATCTTAGATCCGATGCTGCTTAGTAGCTTACCCAGGAGATCCATTACTTTTTATTCGTATATTTCGACTGATTTTTCCGGTATATGCATTTCATAGTTATCTATTGTAGCCATCAAGATCCTATAGATTTACGTGGATTCTGATTCAAACCCGCAGTTTATGAATGTATGGGTCAGATTAGAAGAAAATCTTTTGACTTACAAAAAACAAACATCTAGTTTTACATAACCGATAAAAAATATATTTTACATAGACTAGCAAATAAGTGGTGTAAAAATATTTTTTGAAATATTTTGCATAAGGAGGTGAGAATTTAAGGTCGAGTTTGTAAACGTAAAATCATCAAATTTATTAAAGGAGTAAAAAAAATAAAACAATTTGTAATGGAAACTGAGTTCTATCTCCCTCAAATAAAATGTTAAATAATTATCCTGAATAGTTTACATTAAATAGTAGGTATTTATTTTTTTGAAAAACTTTTTAGTTAACCTCTTGATACTGAAAAAAAAATGACTATCACTTGTTCGTAAATTTTCTCGTAAAACACTACATGTTAGATAACTTTAATATATATATTAAAATAAATCGAACCATATATGATACTGGGCATGTGTTTATCAAAACTTATTTTAAAATACAATAAGGATCGTCTAAGTTTGCATACTCAAATTTTGAGTGTATATGATATATATATTTACCAACCCCTCTCACAAGCAGGATGCGACATAAGGTCAATTTCTTAAGCGGAGTTTAACAGGTTTGAATTCAGAGTTTTCTTCTCCTAGACTGGTTACTTAGCTATGGTTAAAGAGTCCAGTCGACC
>CM042158.1:35464499-35489499 GCA_023376005.1 Doryteuthis pealeii | reverse complement strand
ATGATACACTTTTATACACAAAATATGGAAAAAAACTTCTGTCAGTGCACACAATCACACACATTATATATATATATATATATATATATATATATATATATTGAATAATTTTCACTGTATTTTGTGTATCATGTAAGGTTGATTACTTATTCCCTATTGAGTTTCAATTCTTTTTTGATATTATTTTCATTGTTTTTTAATATTTTAAAATCTTTGAAAATGTATATTTTTTGTATGTTTATTTTTTCATTTCTCTTTTACATGCATAATTTGCCTCGACTTTTTAAAGACACTTTTTTGTCCTTCTAGCGTTCATTCACTGTTGTTGTTTTTTTAAATTATTCGTTTATTAGTGCTACTGTATGGCTGCACTACTTGTACTCTAACAAAGCACCGAGAGAATAAACTAAATGTAAGCTGCACAAGAATGCTTTCTTTCTTTCTTTCTTTCTTTCTTTCTTCAAGGGTACCCACTTTACCTTTACTGGATGTCTTTTTTTCTATCTTTCTCTCATGTAATGTACACCCTTTTTTTCTTGAATTCCTTCTTTTTTTCGTTCTTTCTTTCTTTCTTTCTTTCTTTCTTTCTGTCTTTAAACTTACGCTCTTTTTCTATACCTTTGTTCTTTCTTTCTTTCTTTCTTTCTTTCTTTATTCTGTTATGACCTGTTTAAGGGTCAATAAATAATCACTCAACACGGAGATAAAATGTAGAGAACAGATGTATTCAGCAATATATCAATGTACAAATGAGGAGGGTTTCCTTGTTACAGCGTACACGAAGAACATGTATCTGCTACTTTTCACTTGAGTGGCTTTGCTCTGTTAAATATACCCTTTGGGTAAGTCCAATGTTCGTGTCATAGGTGAGTCACCTACAACACTTTCTTTCTTTCTTTCTTTCTCTCTCTCTTTAAACTTAAGCTCTTTATCTATACCATAGTTCTTTCTGTCTTTCTTTCTTTCTTTCTCTCTTCATACTTACGCTGGTAATCTATACTTTCTTTCTTTCTTTCTTTCTTTCTTTCTTTCTTTCTTTAAATTGACACTCTTTATCTATACCTTAGTTCTTTCTTTTTTTCTTTCTCTCTTTAAAGTTACTATTATATCAGTATTGTTTTATTAAACACGATTTTATTTTATTAAACACGATTTTGTTAAAACCGATATGCAAATTATTCACACCATATACTATGTAAACATTTATTTCTTAAAAATATATGACACACTTTGTAGGATTTTAAAACACATTAATAATATGGGCTCTTCAGAGCCTCTGTTTGTTAATGTAAATTAACAGCGTTGATCCCAGGGGGCAATCCCACCAAGCAACATCTGTCCCCTTGATTTAAAGGGACAGGGCTGGGTTTATTGTTCAGTGCCTGAGGCGCACCCCATGAGGGGAATGTCGACGGGATCAACATATTGTTTGCACCTACCACCCATGATACTCGGTTCGTGGTTGAACCCACATAAAAATGTCCTTGTGTCACGCCTTCATAAGTGGGATGAGAGACAAATAACTTAATAATATGGGCTGTTTTGAGGCAAATCAATATTAGCTAGGCATGTATAGAGACAGTATTAATAAACAAAAAAGCTCATCAAGATTAAATAATGATTATTTACAAACCATTGGGAATATAAGGTAAATAAATGTTAGGTTGGCGGCGACGTAGTTTCGGTTACAGAGAGACAGACACACAATCCCCATTATAATAAGATGTGATTTTTTCACCTCAAATTCAAAATCAGAATTATGATAATTTCTCTTTCGTTCAAGCAGACTGTGATAAATATTATCTTCCTCGACTGGCACTTTTCGTTATCACTCACTCTCACCCCAACCCCTCATGGCATTCCCACCCCAGACACACCCATATTCCCAACCAATCAGTTACCATCAAACACACATACCCAGGCAGCATTTGGAATGCTAATGATTTCCAAATATTCATTACGTCACATCTGTCTGCTTTCCCTGGCATTTGCTTTTATGTGTTTATTTTACAGGGGACAACAACAACAACAACAACAAAATGTATTGACGATTGGTAGAATGCCTGGAGGTGATTTGTAATTTTAGTTCCAAAGCCTCGAGTTCAATCCCTGTTGAATGCTTTTTTTTTTCTTCAAATTAATAATGGAATTACTTTGAGGCTGCCGGTAAAACACGTTTTCTGAATGCTTGATGATTCATGCAATTACATTTAGAAGCAAGTTCAATATTTCAACAACAATATAACCGGAGTTATCTGCCCTTCAGTTACAAGACAGAGAAATCAATATTTAGAAGATTATATGAATGCAAAAAAAAATAAAAAATAAAATAAAAGAAAGAACAAAACGTATAATATACTCTTAGCAAGAATTGCATCCTTGAAATTAATACACATGATGGGGATTCTATGGAAAAAGGGAAATAATGATAAAAAGGCGTATTTTCAATTTTTCTTATAAAAAATAGAAATGTAGTTATATTGGATTTATTTTAGGGTAGTTATTTGTGTACGGAATAGAAAAACAAAGTATTCAAAAAAAATTCTAGATGGTTAAGTAGACGTTCAAACGTTTCAGATTATATTAAATGCTCATCAGGACAATGAAATACGAAGCAAAATAGAGGGTGTCTATATTTGCGAGTTCTATTAATATCAGACGTCCGCCCTGTCGTTTGGGGCGTTAGAATGCACCGACAACACCTCTGAAAAGGCGAGACTCCCCCAAATGGGGCAACCTGTTGGCCGTGGGTGGCGACCCATGATGCTTAAGGACGGAGTCTTGGTGGGTGAGCAGTCCAATCCTTCTTATCATATGGGTGTTAGAAGGCGGTGTCTGAGGGTCTACATGTCCTGGGAATGACGTTAAACTCTATCTGATGGTGAGGATCCAGTTTTGGAGGTCTGGGGAATGTGGAGCACCCCTTCATCACCATTGCTCCCTGGTCCACTCTGCCCCGGAGTGGTAGTATATGTTAGGGTCCCATGTATGGTTTGAATAGAAAAACATGAGTTTATAAACAAAATTGTATTATGCATTAAGAATGAATTTATTTCACAACTTTGTCGGCATTAAATGACACACCGAGGTTGATATGCCGTAAAACAAAACAAACCAAATCTTATATTATATTATTATTACTAGTACAAAATAAAAAACACCCTCCGGGCGATGTAAAAATAGATTTTTGAAACATATTGCATGATGTGTGGGAGTTAAAAATTCAATATCAGCGAGTTTATCCCCTAAGTAAGTAAAATCATCAAATTCATTAAAGGATTAAAAAATAAAACAATTTGAAATGTAAACTTTAAATATGTATTAAAATAAAACAAACTATATATAGATATATAATACCAGTTATATATTTATTAAAACTTGTTTTAAAAAACAATGAGATCTGTCTAATGTTGCATGTTCAAATGTTGAGTGTATTTATTCTATGTTATGACGAGTTTGGGTAATGTGACGTAAGCAGTGACGTAGTTTTTGTTACAGACAAAAACCGGAAGCGAATCTCCATTATTAATAGATCCACGAATTTAGATTATTAAGTAGTTTATGTTTATATTATTAAGCATTTCACTTTCTAAAACTATTTCAATACTTTTTATTATTATGAAGGACTACACACAAGGTAGTCATTTATAAATGACAGCTGAATCAGACACAAGGTCCTCTATTTGTTACATATTAATTGGATGCCTATTACTTTTTAAGGTAGTATAGAAATCCTTATGGCGATCAGTACAGCTGATGGCCTTGAGAGTGAGTGACAATGCTTGACCTCACTCTCACCTTGCTTTCTGGGGATAGAATCGTGGGAACGGAACCCCGATAGAAAGCCCCCCTTCCGGTTTAAGGTGGGCAACTCAGTAAGTCAGTTAGTTGCAGTTAGTCAGTTGCAGATTTAGAAGCTAGCAAGATGTAACTCTCAGCGCGCATTTTGTCTGGTTATGGGGATCCGGAATAAAATAACATCAAAGGTAAATCGAAGTCTTGTTGTTATTACTAAAAGCTAACAATGACACAAGGCTTCTGATAAGAAATGGTCCCCAGCAGAACCAGACACGGAATCCCCAGATAAGAAGACCAGACGAGACCTGTAGAAGATATACCCGACCATTAGAAGACCATTAGAAGACAGAAGACTAGACGATCAGAAGACGGCCGGAAGAATAGAAGACCAGAGTAAGAAGCAGTAAGAAAGTACGTAACAAATATATCTATTGGGTACTGTGACGAGCGGCTACGTTACATATTAAGGTTACCCGATTCAGGATCTTTTAACCAGAAAAAAATGAAAATCCTTGCGTCATCCTATTTGGTCAATTTGTATATATCCAACCCCTTTGCGCGTGCATGATGTCAGTTTAACAAGTTCGAATTCAGAGGGTCTTTTTTTTCTTCACGGTTGCTGTACTAAGAGTAAAAAAGTCATGTCTATTGGCGTTTTTGTAATATAAGTTGTGCAGATAGTCCACCACTTAAACTTATAGACACTGCTTGAGCGCGTTGTTAAAGCTATCCAATCAACAGCTCGAATATGTAATTAGTTAACTATTTAATCACCCATCTGCAGATATTTTGTAAATAGATTCACTTCTGAGACGTTAGTCAGTGTACTGACTTGTCGTTTAGTAAGTTAAATCAAATCTTACATTATTCAATTAACATTTTCGTTCTTCAAAACTAAAACAACGGATTATACGATGAGGTTGAATCTTAAAATGACATCCCTAAAAACTGTCTAATGACACTGCAATATACTGCAAAGGTACTGTAGGTTAATGTTAATGATTCTTTGGCCCTGGACAATACCAAACCTCACAGCCATCATCTAATGTTGTTGAGTGTCGTGCTGTTATTTATTTAATATGACGACATTAACGAACGGACCTGGAAGCAAGAACTTTGCTCAACGCAAGGATTTTACCCAACAATAAGGGACACCTAGGAACAGCCAAAGGATTCTACCAAACATTTAGGAGCACCTAGGAATAACCAAAGGATTCTACCCAACACTAAGGGACACAGAGTAACAACCGAATGTTTCTTCATTAAGGATCAAACTTTGCTTAACACAAGGGATATCCACTGTAAAGTGCTCTCACTTGAAGCCTAAATATGTCCAGAAAATTCGTAACAGCCTTATTATTTACTCATAGCAAGGGGGGGGGGAGAATTGTTAGATGCATACCTTTCTTTAAAGTATTAGCGGTATGTGAAATGCAAACAGCTTTTACAGGATTTGAACTCCTTTCGCCAAGTCAATTCCTTAGACCATAATCGTTACAATATAAGCTATGAGTCGACGCTGGTTTGGTTTATTTTTGCGTAGTTGAACTTTAAGGCATGTCAAACTTGTTGGGTCATTTTATGCCGAAGTTCATTCTTGATTGGTAATCATGTTTTAATAAAGTCAATTTTGTAGACACTTTTTAGAAACTCATTTTTTATTTACTGCGCGAGTGTGTGTGTGTTTGTGTGTGTGTATAGATAGATAGATACATGGATAGATAGAACAACAACACCAACAACAAAAACAAAAACATAGGCGACAACAACAAAAACAACAAAACAACAACAACAACAACAGCAGCAGCAGCAGCAGCTGCAGCAGCAAGAAAACCGGAAATGTTTCGGAATATTGAACGTCTTCTTGGCATCGTTGATATTTTAAAGTAAGGATTCTATTGACCCTTTCTCAAATAATATCAGGTGTCACTCCCCCAACAAAAAAGGAAGGAAACCTATTTTCTTCTTTAGGAATAAACATAATGGTATACAAAAAAGGAATCCTTTTTGGCAACTCAAAACAACATTTAGTTCATGGTCGATTCAAATTCCTTAACACCATGCCGATTGGTTTGTTAGTTGGCTGGAGTTTACGGCATGTTAACCCTAGTTGGGTTATTTTATGCTAAAGATATTTTGTTTGATTGGAAATTCTACTTTTTAAACCTAATTTTTAAAACTCATTTTTCTATCTAATCTATAGATGGGAGCTTAACAGGTACTACCACTCCGGATCAGTGTGGACCAGGGAGTAGAGGCGATGAAGTAGTATACCACACTGCCCTCCAGAACTGAAACTTCCCCATTGATGCTGACAGTGCCGGAGCAACAAATCTTGAGTAGATTTAACTCAAATTAATTAGCTACCCCTGACAGCCACTTTTGTGAATAGACAATACATAGCTTTATTTACCTTATATGGTTAAAAAAAACAGTACCGTTAACTAATCGTTATGGTTGTACGAAAGGGACACGGCGAAACGACTTGAAATCCTAAACGAAGCTGGTTGCATTTTAATCAATTCTTACATCTATTTACCACCTCTCCACACGAGCCGGGTGTTCACAAGCTCAATTAAGCGGAGTTTAACAGGTTTGAATTTAGTGTTTTCCTCTCCTAGACTGGTTACCTAGCCATGGTTAAAGAGTCCAGTCTGCCCTGCTATTAACTCATAGCTGGAGGGAGGATTTGATTCATATCTTTTCAATGGTATTAGCACCATGCAAACAGCTTCGTCCAGGAATTAAACTTGGGTCGACGATTCTATTTCCTACGACTCTAACCATTAAACCACGCGCCCCCGTTAAATAATTCTTATAACCTTAAGAAAGTAGGATTCCAACTATTCTCCCTCCAGCTATGGGTAAATAGTAGAACAGACTAGGCTCTTAAACCTTTGTATAACAATCTGTCTAGGAAGAGTAAAACTGAATTCAAGTCTGTTAAACTCCGCTAAAAATGAACTTTGTGTGGCATCCTGCTTTCGCGTAAAGAACAGTAAATTGATACATTATTAAAAAAAATAGATTCACCCTTAATTAATTGTTTTTTTTACAACATATCAACACTTATAAAAAATGAAAAAAAAAAAAAAAAAAAACATAAAGAAAATATTTAAAAGAAAAGAAAAAAAAAATTTAAAAGGTAAAAATTGATTTTGATTGATATCATGATTTGCTGATCTCATATCATTATGTGTCAAATTTAGAGTAAACATTTATTTACAAAAAAAGTTCTTCTTTTATTACTTCATATACCGAAAATGTTATTAAAATCGGATTGTTAGTTTATTTTAGCTGATTATTAGGTGACTTTCCTGTGATCTCCCTTATCAGCAGTATTCGTAAATTGAGCATAACTAATTACTTGTAATAAACATTCTATCTTTCTTTGTTTCTTTCTTCTTTTTTCTTTCGTGTCTAAACATTCACATGTCATTTCATTCTTTTTCTTACGTGTCTAACCATACACATATAATTTCTTTCCTTCTTTTTTTCCTTCTTTTTTTCTTTCCTTCTTTCCTTCTTTCTTTCTTTCTTCTTCTTATTCAAACACGTTCTTTCTTTCTTTTTTATCCTTATATTGAACCTTTCTTTCTTTCTATCTTTTTTTTTCTTTCTTTCGTGTCATTACTGCTTAATTTTGGTAATCTAGTGAGAACCACTAGTAATCGCAAGGTTATTGGTCCGATACCTGCCCTCGTCAACTCAGTGTATAAGTAGCCCATGGCTCTGTGTAGTAAATCGAGGAGCTGATGGTAGGTGTGGTGCTCCATCTCAGACGCCAAAAACGATCTTCTTGGTCTGGCGCTAGTGAAAAGGGGATAGACTCCCTCGCTGTTTGGCTGATACCGAAATTAGGCCACCCCATCGACTTTACTAACTATTAGATCGGAAGTATGGGCCCCCAGCTGAGGATCGAACTCACTGGAGCTCGCAAGGTTACTGGTTCGATAGCCAACTCAGTGTATAAGTAGCACATGGCTCTGTGCAGTAAAGCGTTGATGGTACACTCCAATCTCGTTGGTATAGGGCTAGTATAGACTCCAGATACCGACATTAGGCCACTCCATCGACTTTACTAACTATTAGATCGGAAGTATGGGCCCCCAGCTGAGGATCGAACTCACTGCTCATCAACAATGAGTCAACTAGAGATGCCTTATAACCATTACTCTACGAGGAGTGAATCTCACCGATCGGTGGGTAATTACCGGACAAAAGTCGCTTTAATGAAGAAAATAATACATTCACAAGAGAAATGATTATATTATCAAGAAGAAACGAAACTGACAACAATGGAAATAACATCATTCCAGATTAATAATTATAAGTGACAATACTATTTTCCACGTGTATGAAAATAGTTCATAGTGTGTGGAGAGTAATAGCCATGTGGGCCGGCCATCCGAAGAAAACTTCGAAACGAAAAATATTGGGGTCATAAGATTACTCTTCTTCGTTGCATTTCTACAAATCCTTCGAGTATTTCTCTCAAAATCATCAACCAAGATAATGCCAGAGAATTGCGTTGTTGTTTTCAAAGCAATAATTGAATCATTTATACTAAGGATTATCCGCCCTCTCACAATGACAAAATATAATAATAATATTGTTTAACATGGACATATTTTGTTAATGTATATCTAATACATAGAGGCGCATGGTATAATGGTCAGATTCGTAGGAAATGGAAACGTCGACCCGATTTCAAATCCTAGACAAGGCTGTTTGAATTTCCTATATACCTAATACCCTTGAGAAAGGTATGAATCCATATATTCTCTCTCCAGCTATGGGTAAAATAGTAGGGCAGACTGGGCTCTTTAACCTTGGGTGGGTAACCAATCTAGAAGGAAAACTCTGAATTTGAAAAGCCTGAGGTCACTCTTTGGTTTGTGATATGGCCTTTGACTATGCCTGGTGAGGTCCCGGTTTTGATTTCTGTCGGAGGAAGTCGTTAGTATACATCGCTGATGAAACTTAATAAAGTCGAAACAGTCTGTACGATGTTCTACACACCGAGCAATCCTTTGCCGGGATTACACTTGTCAAGTTCATTTTCTATCAAAAAAAAGTATCGAATTTTATGCGATACGTGCATTGTAATTGCCTTCAAGCAAAAACTATAATATATACTTTATTCAACAATGCTTCTAAAAAAAAACTTCCAAAAATAATAATATTGTTTAACATGGACATATTTTGTTAATGTATGTTTAGTATATGGAGGCGTGGGGCATAATCTTCAGATACGTAGGAAATGGAAATTTCAAATTCTAGACAAGGCTGTTTGAATTTCACATATACCTGACACCCTTGAGAAAGGTTTGAATCCATATATTCTCTCTCCAGCTATGAGTAAAATAGTAGGGCAGACTGGGCTCTTTGACCTTGGGTGGATAACCAATCTAGAAGGAAAACTCTGAATTTGAAAATCCTGAGGCCAGTCTTTCGTTTGTGATTGGATTCCTTGAGGACCAATTCTTTCCTATGAAGATAATTATACTTTTTACATATTGATCTCTTTAGCAATAGCTCTTAAATAAACATATCAATGGATGTATTAATTAAATTATCATTCTGCGGTATGTCCACAGGTCCTGTTAGTTTCTATTTAGATCATTAAACAAGATAATGTTAGAGAATGGTGTTGTTGTTTTGAAACCCATAATTGATTCATTTATGCTAAGGATTATCCACCTCCTCCTCAAGAAGTCAAAGTATGACAATATATCGTTTAATGTGGCAATATTTTGTTGATATTATACCCAACCCCTTCCAAACGATCAGGACGTGACACATTTTCAAATTTCAGAGGAGTTCAACAGGTTTGAAATCTCCTAGACCGGTTGCCATACCATAGTTAAAGAGCGCCGCCCGCCCTACTATTTACCCATAGCTGGAGGTAGAATAATTGTATTCATACCTTTCCTAAGTGTATTAGGTTTAAGCGAAATGCAACTGGCGTTGTCCAGGATTTGAACTCGTGTTACCGTGTCCATTTTCTACGACAATATCAATTACACAACAAACACCTTCTTTTTTGTCATAGCACACACACACACACACACTCACACTCACACACACACACACACACACACACACACACACATACATATATATATATATATTCTTAAATTGATATAAATAATTTCATATATGTGCATATATGTGAGAAATTACATGTATATATATATATATATATATGTATTCATGTACATATGTGTATGTATGTATTCATATGCATACAGGTCTAACTGTCGAAGGCCACATGACACACACACGGGATATTATCGAAGATTAATATTGAAAAAATATTAGGTTTTACCTTATGTATATATATATATATATATATATATATATATATATATATATATATATATATATATATATATATATGGGGAAAGCGTGTGTACACATATATACATATAAACACATATATATATATGTGTGTGTGTGTGTGTGTGTGTGTGTGTGTATGATGCCTATATATGTGTGTGTGTGTATATATATTATATACATATATATATATGTGCGTGTGTGTGTGTGTAAACACATCAGATATACCGAAAAGAGGCACACGACGACCCCAACTCATATATATATATATATATTATATATATATGTGTGTGTGTGTGTGTGTGTGTGTGTGTGTGTGTGTGTGTTGTGTGTGTATTTATGTATGTTTTCAGGAACAATATATTTTAACATAGGTTTATCGATATATTCTAAATATTGGCAAAAGGTGACACGTGTCTCCATCAACAAAGATATATCGACAAGGTCTGATGTTTAAAAACCGATAAGAAAATCGACGCAAGTTTTTGTTTTGTTTTTTTCACATCGAAGCTTTGCGAGTAATCATCGTTTGAAAGTGACAAGAATTTGCTATCAGCAACATCTTTACCGCTGCACGTGGCAATCCTATTCTCTTAAAAAAATACATTGTTTGTTTTGTTTTGTTGTTTTTTTTTTTTTTTTTTTTTTTTTTGTTTTTTTTAACCATGCAAGCAAAGGTAAGCTACAGACGAATTCAACTAAACGACATGGAAATAATAAACTGCATAACGCTTCTTTTTAATTTTATAAATGCGTTAGTAATACACGCAAAACTCTTTAAAACAGCAACAAAAAATAAAAAATAAAAAAATAAATAAAGACTTGTTTCAGTGTAGAGTTTAATTTTTGTTTTGTTTTCTTTGTTTTTGTTTTGTTTTTATTTCTTTTTTTATTATAATGTTATATTCTGGCTTTTTAAAATTTATTGTAGCGTCACTTTTAGCTTATTTTATTGAATGATAGTTTTTGCTTTTTTATAGCAAGTTCATTTTGTGCATTTTTATTGAGAAGGTCATGTTTGGCATTTCTCGTGTAAAGTTATTTTTTCACCTTTTTTTTTGTTTTTAAAATATAAGTTACTTTTTGGCTTTTAAATTATTTTATATATTTCTTAAATTTTAAGTGTTTTTAAAGTTTTTTTTATTGTAAGTTTACTTTATTTTTTTTTATTATAAGTTTTTCAAAACTTATTTTAAGTTTATGTATTTACCCAACAGGATGTGACACACGGTCAATTTTTAAAGCAAGTTTGAATTGAGAGTTTTCCTTCTCCTAGACCAATTCCAAGGTCAAAGGTTCCTAGCTGCACTACCATTTACCCATAGCTGTAAGGAAAATTGCTAGATTCATGCCTTTCCCAAGGATATTAGCGCTATATGAAAGGCAAAAAAACTCGTTCATGATTTGAACTCGTATTGCCGGGTCTATTTCAGGTTAATTACATCAGGATCCTCAAAAATTAATTGGTAGCAAGCTTGTATCTATATTTAGTTACTAAGGATTATTATTATTTAATTAAAACCATATAACTATTTATTATGTGAAAGTCAACCAGCCTCGCCCAGGATTTGAACTCGTGTTGCTGCATCCATTGCCTAGGACAATAATCATGTCACAACGGGTACCCCCAGGTTTAAATTCAAATATTCTTTTTATCGTTTTTTTTTTCTTTAATTTTTGATGAGTGTTTTTATAATTAGTTATTATAAAAAAGTTATTTTTTATATTATTATAAAAAGTTATTTTTGAGGAGTGTTTTTATTATTCTAAATTTCATGCAAAATAAACTGAAGCCAGAAAAAACTGGCATATCATACTGAAATACACGAAGGCAACCCCAAATGTTAAGTCTCCAAAATATTTAGAAATCACAGAAACGTCATTGTTTATTTTCAATGATATTTACATCATTTCAAATTTTGAACATGTATTTATGATTGTACAAAATTGTCATATCTTTCGATTAAATTTTGTAAGTGATGTGACAGGTTTTGTAAGCCCATGTCGTATAAGCGCGCCATGTTGTTGAGGAAGCGTGGAGAATTGTTGTCGTTGTAAAATAGTTGCAGACTTTTTCGACATTCTTGCACGACTCACCATACACATTTCAATCAATTTAATGCCTTTTACGTTCAAAACCCAATAGTTGGTGAACATAACACATAGCGATAGCGTCAATCGGAAGCTTCATCAAAAACAACTGCCATGATTGGGCGTGACAATGGTTGCAGCGGAACAGACATAGAAACACAACAGTCTTCCCAATAGCCGCACGAACATTTTCCATTATATATCATAATAATCACGAGGCACATAACGCTCTCGATCAGTACCGGAATTTTCAAATTATCTTTAAATATACGTCTTTTATGTAAAATACTTTTAAAAATAAAATTTATTTTATTTTTAACATAAAATACGCATTTTTCAAAAATTATTTGAACATTCCGGTACTGATCGAGAGTGTTCTGTGTCTCGTGATTAATGATATATTTATTTCGTCTTTCCGTTTACAATGTTGTTTTGATAAAGACCGCATATGCTTGAAACAGATTTCTGTCAGCAAAACTTTAAACATCTTGTTATTTTTTCTACAAAACTTTCTACACATATTGTCGGATTAATATCCATTTTACCTTTCATATATATATATATATATATATATATATATATATATATATATATATATATATATTGTAATACAGGTACAAGATAATTTGCTCTACTAACGTATTGAACACTTTTTATTTGCTATATTGCTGTCTTACCTTTCTGACACACACACACACACACACACACACACGCACACACACACACACAACACACACATATATATATATATATATATATATATATATATATATATATATATTCTGTTTGTGATTCTTTTACTGTTTATTCGGAAAAAAAACACCTATCGAATTATTTTCATGGCATGTATGATAAGAGACCCAGTGCAAAATCTATGCACAGTCTTTCTGGTGAATAACATGAACAGCAACGGTAAATCCATACTTTACCGTTTATCCTTCGCACAGAAGACGTTGACGGCCCTTAAAGGACAAAACGAATCAGTGGTCGAGTAAATAAACACAGCAAGGCAACGCTATTATTGTTCCCTCGCACATAAAAGAGATCCGACTCAATGGAGGTACAGTTATCAGTTCGAAAAACCTCGCAAACGTCTTCTGACCCATCGACTCCGGCTCTAGCCTCCGGGTCTTTTTTTTAAGCCGTCCGACAGACCACAGAAGAATATGGACAGGCAAACTTAGTGATGCCTCGTCCCCGGCCCAACCCTGGAAATTTGCCATGGTCATTACAATGTGCAGCTGATATAGTTGCCAAGGGCAACGCAATGGACAAATAAGCGAGTGATCTTGTTGATAGATTGGGAAGAAAAACGGTCCTATTTGCTGTGTCCGTTTCGCGGCTACCTCGCCACCTCCCGCTCCATACACTGCTTGGTGTCTACGTTGGTCATTACCGAAAAGTATCTCAAGCGCAAATTTCTTCTTGTTAGATCTTTGCCTAATTTTTGAGGAGGTCTGCCCGGGCTGCATTTGCTCTACCCCTGCTCTACCGCTGGCCTATCCTTCTTAAATATCTTCAGTCTTGCCTCGCATCGAGGACTGAATTCTACGCTTGATTTTGCCTCTTCTTCTTTTTAGTTTTTCGTTTTCCCCGTTTTTTTTTTTCGGTTAATGTATTTTTGTTTTTATTTTTTATTATTCTGCAGCCATTTTGTCAAAAACGGCCAGAGCTAAGAGATCAGAAAGTCTGCTTTCTTTTGTGAGTATAAAATAAATAAATGCACTAAGTGAGAATGGAATAGAGAAAAACATCAAACAATGAAGAAGAAGAAGAAGAAGAAGAAGAAGAAGAAGAAGAAGAAGAGCAATTACTTTATAAGAAGAAGAAAAAGAATAATAATAATAAATAATAATAATAATAATAATAATAAGAAGAAGAAGAAGAAGAAGAGCACTTACTTTAGAAGGAGAAGAAGAAGAAGAAGAAGAAGAAGAAGAAGAAGAAGAAGAAGAAGAAGAGTACTTACTTTAGAAGAAGAAGAAGAAGAAGAAGAAGAAGAAGAACAACAACAACAACAACAACAACAACAACCGTAACCATAACCACAAGAACAAGGCAACAAGATTCTAATAAAATGAATAGAAACACTACAGTAGGGATAATAATAATAATAATAATAATAATAATAATAATAATAATAATAATAATAATAATAATAATAGTAATAATAACAAATACTTAGGAATTTTAGAAGCGGACAATATCATGCAAACAGAAATGAAAGGAAAAGTTAAAAAAGAATATCTCAGGAGAACTAGAAAACTTCTAGGAACCAAACTTAACAGCAGAAATCTGATCAAAGGAATTAATACCTGGACTGTTCCCATTATAAGATACTCAGGACCATTCTTAAAATGGACAAAGAAGAACTCAGACAGATAGACCAAAGGACGAGAAAATTAATGACCATGCACAAGGTTCTCCACCCTAGAGATGATAGAGATAGATTGTATGTGTCAAGAAAGGAAGGGGGAAGAGGTCTTGCCAACATAGAGGAATGCGTAGAAACCGCAATCCAGCAACTTGAAGATTACACAAGGAAGAGCAAAGACAAACTACTTATGGCGGCCAACAATAGTAGAAACGGCAGATGGACAAACAGAAAAACGACAAAGACTAGAAAACAAAAATGGGAAGAAAAACAATTATACGGACGCTTCAAACGACAAATAGAAGAGGTTGCACATGGAAAGACTTGACATGGTTAAGAAAGGGAAACCTCAAAAGAGAAACAGAATCACTTATAATTGCTGCACAAAATAATGCCATGAGGACAAACTATATCAAAGCAAAAATTGATAAGACCCAACAAATAGTAAATGTAGACTTTGCGGTAATAGAGATGAGACTGTTAACCATATACTCGGCGAATGTAGCAAACTAGCACAACGAGAATACAAACTAGACACGACTGGGTTGGGAAGGTGATCCACTGGGAATTATGCAAAAAAATTAATTTTGACCACACAACAAAATGGTATATGCATAAACCAGAATCTGTTCTTGAGAACGAAACGCACAAAATTCTCTGGGACTTTGAGATAAAAACGGATCACCTTATCCCAACAAGAAGGTCAGACCTAGTGTTGATAAACAAAAAAGAAAGAACTTGTCAACTGGTTGATTTTGCAGTGTCAGCAGATCACAGGGTGAAGCTAAAGGAAAATGAAAAAATACACAAATATCTGGACCTTGCCAGAGAACTGAAAAAGTTATGGAATATGAAAGTGAAAGTGATACCGATTGTAGTTGGTGCACTTGGAACAGTCCCAAAAGGATTAGAAAAAGGCTTGGAAAGTTTGGATATCAGAGGAAGGATTGAAACCATTCAGAACACTGCACTGTTGCAATCTGCCAGAATACTCAGAAGAGTCCTGGAGACCTGAGGAGACTTGCTGTCACTCAGACTCCAGTGAAAGACCATCAGCTAACACTGATGTGAAAACTCAAAAGGAGTAAATAATAATAATAATACTGATTTTGCAGTTCCAGCAGATCTCAGTGTAAAGATGAAAGAAAACGAAAAGATAGCCAAATACTTAGACCATGCTACAGAATTGAAAAGATTGTAGAATATGATGGAGAAAGTTACACCAATTGTAGTAGGCGCACTGGAACGGTCACCAAAACTAGAAAAGACACTAGAGGAACTAGAAAGAACTGAGACCACCCAGACAACAGCATTGTTGAATTTGGTTACAATGCTTAGGAGAGTCTTGGAGACCTGAGGAGACGTGGTGTCACTCAAACTAGGAAAAGACCATCAGCTAACGCTGGTGTGAAATACTAACAAGGAGTAAAATAATAATAATAATAATAATAAAAATAATAATAATAATAATAATAATAATAATAATAATAATAGGAGACCAGACCTAGTGTTGATTAACAAGAAGAAGTGAACTTGTCACCGTGGATTTTGCCTTCCCGGCCGATCATCGAGTGAAAGTGAAAGAAAGCGAAAAGATTAACAAATACTAGCGCCTTGCCAGATAACTAAGAAAAAAAGGGGAAAAAAAGAAATACGAAAAAACAAAAACAAAATGCAATAAAGAAATGCGAAAAAAAAAAAGAATGCGAAAAAAGGGAAAATCATGTGAGAAATAAAAGTGAAAAATAAGGGGAAAATACCAACAAACAAAATCGGAAATAAAACAAAAAAAAAGCTGGAAAAAAAAAAAAGAAAAAAAGGAAGCTAAAGAAAAGAAAGCGAAAAAGTAAATAAAAAAAAACAGAATAAAGAGAGAAGAAAACAAATGGGGATAAAAGAAATGTGACAAAGAAAATGTGAAGGAAGAGAAAAATAATTCGAAAACTAAAAGAGAAAAAAAATGCGAAAAAAATGCGGGAAAACCGTGAAAAAGAAAAAAAATATAGGGATCTCACCAAATGAATAAATAAATAAATGAAACGAAAAAAAGCAAGCTGAAGAAAAGAAAACGAAAAGTAAAAAAAAAAAAAAAAAAAAAAGGAAAGGGAGAAGAAAGGAAAAAAAAGGGGAAAAGAGAAATGCGACAAAGAAAATGTGAAGAAGAGAAAAAATAATTCGAAAAGTAAAAAGAGAAAAAATGCGAAAAAATGCGTGTAAAACCGTGAAAAGAAAAAAAGCAGCGTCCCCCCCCCAAAAAAAAAAAAAAAAATAATAATAAAAAAAAAATAACAGCGAAAAAGAAAAAACAGTGAAAAAAAAATCGAAAAAAAAACACTGCGAAACGAAAAACCAAAAGAAAAAAAAAAAAGACAAAAAAAAAGTTGAATAAATGTATATAAAAGCGACAGTAAGTTCAGGAAAGTTCGGTCCGAGAATAATTTGTGTTGGGAGGCAAATAAAGAATAAATGGAGAGAAACTTTAAAAGTAGCCGAATGTTCGGTTTTCATTGGAGAAAAAAGGCAAGAACGGTGAAGGGCCGAATGGAATGGCGGTCAATGATAAAAAGAGAAGCGATAATGGCAGCGCGAAACATTATAAGTTGAGAATAATGGTTTCATATGATAGAGGGGAGCAAACACAAAGCGATGGTCGACATGTTAGACTTCTTGATGTTAGGAATGGACAGGGCGTTGCCAAGATAACACGAGGTATAAGCTTGTTTAACTCGGACAAATTGCACACACACACACACACACACACACACACATATATATATATATATATATATATTGGCATACATATATATTACTATCACTTGTTTAATATATATATATATATATATATATATATATATATATATATATATATATATATATATATTTAACAAGTGATAGTAATATATATGTATACACATATGTGTGTATATATATATATATATATTACTATCAAAAGTTTAAAGTATATATATGTAAGTATGTGCATACATAGATACATATATATGTAAATATATATATATATATATATATATATACATATATATATACATACATCGATACATATATATATGCATACATATATACATATATATGTATATATGTGCATACATAGATACATATACATATATGTGTATATATATGTATACATAGATGCATATACATGTATATATACATGTATATATATATATATATATATATATATATATATATATATGCATACATAGATACATATGTCTGTATATATATATGCATACATATATGTATATATATATATACTATATATATGTATGTTTGTATGTATATATATAACTATCACTAGTTTAAAGTCTATATATATATGTGTGTGTGTGTGTGTGAGTGTGTGTGAGAGAGAGAGAGGGGGGAGACGGTAGTAATCTGTAAGGATTATGCTATTGCTATATGTTTATATATATTCTTATCCTGTAGTTAGGGTATTTGCATGTGTGATTTAACCAAGCTGATGCAGGTAAACCGTAATGAGAGCTCAATGTGTCGAGTGCCAGTGAGTGGACGGACAGAGCAATATATATATATATATATATATATATATATATATATATATATATATATATATATATATATATATATATAACACATAGATGGGACCCTGTTAGGGTCCTATCTATGTGTTAAATAGAAAAATAGGTTTAAAACGTATTCTAAAAATTGAGTACCCATGAAGAATGAATCAAAAGAAAATATCTTTGGCATAAAATAATCCAACAAAAGTTTACATGCTATAAAATCCATACAAATTACCAAGGCAATATCCTTTTTTTTTCAGACCGATGTTTGACACCCACACATTCCCATGGTGCAGCCCTGGTTGACCATATTACACACGGATAGCCACCTATGGACAACAGCTTGCCCCATTGGTGGTTTCTTCATCCTCTGCAGAGGTGCAGTCGTATATTCCAAACAACTAACCGACAGGGCTCGACATCTATAGGCATTATGAGTAACAGCAAGAATTACACTTTGAATAACGGTAATGAATCATCTCTGATTTTCTGAGAGAAATTAAATTTATTTTCGGCCGCAATTATTGTCACCGAGCAGGATTTTCGCATATGACTTTCTAATATCGTTCGTACAATTATCGATTTGAAAATCAAAAGAAAATTATCTGAAGACTTGTTTTTCTCTTCTTTTCTTTTGAAGTGATCAAAGATATTGCAATTGCTGGCAGAAATTTAGTTTAGACGACGGCTTCTCGCAGAAAACAGATTCTCAAACCAATACACACTTCCTCATTTAACGACTTTTTCTAAAGAAAGGTGACTCTTTATATGCTAATTTTAACACAGATAAATCTTATTATAATGGAGATTCTGTGTCTGTCCGTAACCGAAACTACGTCACTGTTTACGTCACCATACCCTGAGGAATTGCGTAAGTTTATCAACGTGTATTTAATTCATAGTCAAAATATAATTTCATCAAAATGGGGATTCGGGTCTGTCTGTAACCGAAACTACATCGTTGTTTATGTCACCATACACCATTTATTCTGAAAAGAAAAGTTCCATTCATCATTCATTTCTATCTTGGTAAATACAGCTTTAAGCTTGGTACTTTGTTGACACACCTTGTATTCTGAAAAAATAATGAATGGAACTTTTTTCAAAATACAAGATGTATCAAAAAGTACACAAAATCCTGTTGCTTTTTGATACACCTTGTATATATATATATATATATATATATATATATATATATATATATATATATATATATATATATATATATATCAGTCATCCACAGACACGTGTTTCGAAGTTTACTTCTCATCAGTGCGGCTCGACTTTTTTAACAGCTACCTCTAGCCGGGATGGAAACCCGACAGAATTTTCGTCTGACAAGTTCCTTACCCTTGCGGCTATCAGCGGCCGTCTATCTAGGGTGAACACTTATTTGCTACATACTTTACGGCGGTCTGTTTTTACAATCACCTGATAACTCAAATCTGTATATATATATATATATATATATATATATATATATATATATATATATATATCATAGAAAGGAAGGAAAAACTCAACACCGTAATTCCATAATAAATTTATTTCGACCAAAAAAGGGGCCTATATAAATCTAAGTTGATTTAATATAGCTCCCCAAAATCCAGTCTCATCAGATGGGAGAATCAAGTTATCTGAATTGCAATTTTTTTTACTTCTCAAAAATAAAATAGAAAATAAAAAAGTAAAAAATAAATTTAATTTTTTTTTGTACATAGTAAGACTGTCACCCACTACCATGTTTTGGATACCTCTATATATATATATATATATATATATATATATATATATATATATATATATATATATTGTAAAAATACATCTATAAGATGATTGAGGGTGAAGTCATCAGCGTTGTTATTCCTTGGGATCATTGGAAATTTCTGGTCTTTCAACAACGAATATCCTCACCCAAGGGACCAATCGGGGTTGATCAAACCTCGACCCTTCCCCCTCAGCAAATAACCTCGCCTCCTGATGACCATAGATTTTATAGTACTGGTCACCTGACCTCCAGCCAATGGCAATAGGGCTCTCTTAATTTATATTACAATCATTTTATTACTCGAGTTTGATCTTACTACCAGGAAGAACGGTTGTTGTAAGTTTTTCCCCCCTCTTTGTTGATTTTTTTTTTTTAATTTTACCATTTTTAAATTTCTATTTATTTATTTTCCTTATTTACAAGAGAGGGGTTTTCCCTCTTTGTTGATTTTTTTGTTTTTTAGATTTTACTATTTTTTAAATTCCTATTTATTTATGTTCCTTATTTACAATATTTATATTATATTATATTTATTATTATCTATCTATCTATCTATCTATCTGTATATATATATATATATATATATATATATATATATATATATAAACAGATTTAGTTTAATATCATTGAATACTTCTTAATGATTTGCTATTGCTTCCGTTTATTTTATTTTTCTTATATCAGAGTCCAAATGGTATAGAATGTTCCCCATATTTTCCGAAGCGATTATAAAAAATCCATATTTTAAGGAATAAATCAATCAACTGCTACTATCACAACTAAAGAAATACTTTAGCTCATTACAGTGTTTTTTATTTTTCATTTTCTATTTCAGACCCTTATTTTCTATTACTCAAAAGAGAAAATTTCCGATTAAAATTCTATCTGATTTATTTCCTCTGCGTACTTAACATTATAGAAATGTAAATATTTTTGGGTCCAAGTCCCAGTATTTCTTTATTCATTCATATGAATAACTTTGTAGAATTTATTTTATGACTTTATCTAAAGTAAAAATATCTAAGAAAAAACCCAAAAACAAAACAAAAACAAAACAAACAAAAAGGCAACTATTTTATCGCTGCAAAAATTGATTCGTTCAATAATGGATTTATCTTATGAATATTCAAATCTAAATATTCTTTAAAATCATTTTTGACAGAGTTTCGCACAACCACAAATTGATATTATTGATTCTTTTTCTCTAAAAAATGTCATCGTATTATCATTTTTTAAGCATTAGAAATTCAGATTTTATAAAAAAAGAAAAATGGGGGAAAAAACGGAAATTTGAATACTTTTATTTTTAGATTTTACAGATCGTTGCAAGTTTTATCTAAAATGGCACCTTGATTCCGGTGTTAGATTTTAGAATTACCTTTGAAAAATACGGCCCCATTACGCGATTAGGCAAGCGTGAAATAACAATGCACATGCGCAGTAATGTTTTTTTTAGGCGGGAAAGTGAGGCAATTTTTGAAAGGGAATGCTGAAGTCTGAACCGGATCAAAAAATCAGAGGTCGCTGGAGCATGAACATACACTGCAAAATAACCCCCTACTTACAACTTAATAATATAACTATTCGATTGCTTTTTCGCATGATATAAATATTCACTTAGTATCTAGTACTAAAAAGGCATTGTTCGGGGAAAATCAACAATACAAAAATACTTTTAGTTATTTTTTATTTTTTTCATGCATTAAAAAACTAATACTATGATTTCAAAAACGAGAAACATTATATATTTTCAATTAACATTAAGATGTCCTGATATGACAATTTTTATTCTTTTCAAGCATTAAAAAACTGAAACTATGATTTTTATTGTTTCATGCATTTAAAACTGAAACTATGATTTTTATTGTTTTCATGCATTAAAAAACTGAAACTATTTTTATTGTTTTCATGCATTAACTGAAACTATGATTTCAAAAACAAGAACATTATATATTTTCAATTAACATTAAGATGTCTGAGTATGACAATTTTTATTCTTTTCAAGCATTAAAAAACTGAAACTATGATTTTTATTGTTTTCATGCATTAAAAAACTGAAACTATGATTTCAAAAACAAGAAATTATATATTTTCAATTAACATTAAGATGTCCTGAGTATGAATTTTTATTCTTTTCAAGCATTAAAAACTGAAACTATGATTTTTATTGTTTTCATGCATTAAAAAACTGAAACTATGATTTTTATTGTTTTCATGCATTAAAAAACTGAAACTATGATTTTTATTGTTTTCATGCATTAAAAAACTGAAACTATGATTTTTATTGTTTTCATGCATTAAAAAAAAACTTGAAACTATGATTTCAAAAACGAGAAACATTATATATTTTCAATTAACCTTAAAGATGTCATGAGTATGACATTAAACTGCATCTGGTAGGGAAGTTCGATTCTGGAGCTCTAGGGAGTGTGAAGTACCCCTTTATTGTCATTACAAGTGGTACCTGTTAATTTCCTATCCATGGTTTGAATAGAAAAAATGTGTTTACAAAAATTGAGTTTTAAATAAGATTGTTCAATAGCCATCAAACATGAATACAACAATGTCTTTGGCATGAGATAACCTAACAAACGCATCTGATTTGTTTGTCAGGTTCTGCATGAACTAAACTAAAGAAACATTACCGCTATAAGAGGTTCACAGAGTGTTAACTCTGGTTTTTATAAAGCATTAGGTTACTTAAAGGATAAGTACCCAATGCGGAATACTTCAGTTAGGAAAACAACAAACGCGTTAGTTAAATTTATTATAACATATATAGGGGTCGGGTTAGCTCAGTCGGTAGAGCGTTCGGCTAGAGACCACAAGGTTCCTAGTTCGATACCGGTCCCTGCCAACTCAGCGTATGAATAGCACAGGGATCTGTGTGGTAAAGTAAGGAGCTGGTGGTAGGTGTGGCGCTCCACCTCAGATGCTAAAAAACAATCTCCTTGGTCTAGCGCTATTGAGAAGGGGATAAACTCCCTCGCTGACTGGCTAATACCGACTTTAGGCCGCCCCGTCGACTTTACTTTTTTATAACATATATAGGGGAACGAAGTTCCCCAGGCTATATAATGTCACAAGTGTCCAAACATACATAGTAGTGTTAATAGACAAAATAGGTGGAAACGACTTTCTGTAAGTAGAGGCTGTAACGTCTGGCATGCACCCATAGGTGTCTGCCGGAGAGAGATGACGAGCACGTCCGCACTTGTTCAGTAGCTTCGGCAAAATAGGGTTCTCTTCTTGGGTTTTTGCGTCACGTGACCAAAAAAAAGGGTCTCCAGACGCAGGAAATTTCCCAAGACCTCAGACAAGGGAGACTGCTTTTACACCACCATTGACGGCTGGATTTATAGGTTGTGGTCACGTTTTGTCTCGTTCGAGACGTGAGTGTGGTGGCATCTATGCAAATTATTCCCACGCATAACCACACTATAAAAGGAGCTCGTGTATCATTTGGGCAGTGGAAATTTTGATACGAAGAAAGACTGCAAGTTTGCCGGCACAAAAAGAAACGTATTGGTATTACCACAAACAATTTCGAAAGAGTTATATAATTCGCTTGAAGCATTGTGTTTATATTGGTTTGCTGATTGGTTTTGAAGACTAACACAATTCAAGTGTAAAGAAAAATGAGATAATTATGATGTTGTTTGTTTACCTTTGATCTATACTTAAACTAGAAGTGGCTTATCCGGCGTCGCCTGTGTAGAGAGGGGATTTTTAAAAAGTTAGTCTCACAGATCACATTATTACTTATCGTGAGTTGGATCCTCGCTGGTTGCCCATAAAAGTCTCCACGGAAATATGTAACAAATTCACACAACTGCCATTATATATGTACTAGAAGCGGGTACCTGGCGTCGCCTGGGTAGAGGGGATGCAAAAAAGGTTAGTCCCACAGATGCATTATTATTGAATCGCGAGTTGGATCTTGGTAGTATGCCCATTAAAACCCATGTTAAAATTTTTTTTACATGGGGATTTTTAATTACGTTGATCCAGCGACTGAAAAGAAAAATGTATACTATTTAAAATATTAAGTGCAAAAACAAAAATCTAGGCTGTTATCATCTAAATTTAATTTTTTAAATTATCTTCACGAATATAAATCAAATTTCATTATTTTTGCTCAAAAACAAGCCCGGGTGATATTTAATGTGTATATATATATTTATCGTTAATTGTTTTATTTTTGAAGTTTCCTCCGGACATACCGATTCACACATCTGCCCTTTATATATGTATAGATAGATAAGTTAGATTGTCAACGAGGCTTCTCTGAATGTTCCCTTACTCGAACTAAACAAACATGGAATTTGGACAGTTTTTAAACTGGCAACAACTACATGTGACATCTCGTTTGCCAAAAACAAAAGAAAAAAAAGCTGAAAAAAAAAAAAAAACTATGCTTTATTAGATATATGCCATTTTTAATAATATATGCGTAAATCAGAATACGTTATGGAGGCGCGTGGTCTAATGGTTAGAGTCGTAGGAAATGGACCGTTGGCCGAGTTCAATTCCTGGACGAAGCTGTTTGCATTTCACATGGCGCTAATACCTTGGAAATGTATGAGCAATTATCCCTCAAGCAATGGGTAAATAGCAGGGAAGACTGGGCTCTTTAAACATGGCTAGGTAACCAGTCTAGGAGAAGGTACATTCTGAATTCAAACCTTTTAAACTCTGCTTAAGAAATTGAGTTTTCACATCCGGCTTGTGCGGAGGGTTGGTAAATAATATTAGAATTCGTTGCATATATATATATATATATATATAATATATACACACTTATGAGAGGGATACTTGAACACGTGTCTGTGATTACTTATTTATTATATATATGCTCAACTTGGTGAGCATTTAAATAGCTTAAATTGTGGAATCTGACGTGTAGACTCGCGTTTACAAATGTTTGATGTCTCTAGTGAATTCATTTCCGCTTAGAATGTAGGGATTAATATTGTTATATTGACAGCTGCTCTGGGTAAGAGGATTGGGAAAGTTCATTCGGTCCTCAACCCGGCCAGGGGTAGCTGTTAATTGTATAACCAACTGATGAAAGTGATACTTCAA
>CM042158.1:35409499-35459499 GCA_023376005.1 Doryteuthis pealeii | reverse complement strand
GGACGTAATTCTTTCTCAAGGATTAGTTTCTCTTGTTACATAATTATTAGATTTCTAATAAATTATGTACAGTAGTGTAGAAACCAAAATGGCTGTTATAAGTTCAACCGGCGGCATTGAAGGAGTGAATGACAAGGCTTGACCTCAGTCCTGATCCTCCTACCGTGAGAATCGGTGGAGAAGACCCTCTTCCGGTTTAGATTAGAAAGAGATTTTAGTCAGATCGGCCAAAACCACGACGGTGGTAAGTCGTGTTACGCACACTGCCGACTCAATCTGCGCCGGTAGTCTGGTGGGGATTTCAAAATAAAATATGATCTAAGTAAATCGAAGACTTGTGTTATTATCTAAAAAACTATTAATGACACAGGGCTTCTGATAAAGAGAAATCCCCAATGGAAGACCAGACACGAAGTCCCCAAGACTAGGTCCAGACGCTGGAAGAAGAACGTAAGATAGAAAAGATGAACAGAAGAGAAATAGAAGTAAGAAAGTAAGTAAAAAGAGAGTATACAACACTGTCTCTCTCTCTCTCTCTCTCTCTCTCTCTCTCACACACACACACACACACACACACACACACATATATATATATATATATATATATATATATATATATATATAGCTGTCGGTAGGTTCCTGGTTGTTGCCATGTGCGTGGGCATGAAAATGCGTATAGACTGTGATGTTATGATCGTATCCTTGCGCGTGTGTGCGTATGAACATGCGTATTTGTGTTTTGAATACTTGTTTACGTATTTTTGTGCGATTAATAGAGTGTATTTTTAGTACGCTGTTAATAATAATTATGTATGCAATGACCGTGTTATGTAGTGTATTAGTGATGCAATGTGATCATTATATTAGTATAATATTACTGTACAATGTAGACAGGTATAATGTTTCGTATTAGACGTAATATGACGTAATATAATGGTGTGATGAATAAATGGCTAGTGGTGTGTTACAGTGAGTGGAGATTGTAATGATCATGGAAGTGTATTGTGCGTAATTATTTGACTAAAATGCCAATGAATGATGCACAATAATATTTATATATATATATATATATATATATATATATATATATTATATATATATATTTTTGATAATTTGCTTTTTAAGCATTGCTAAGTAAAGTATGTTATTATTTATATTTTTGAAGGCAATTACAATGCGTATATTGTATAAAATTCGATAATTATTGAAAATAATCATGACACGCAACCTCAGCGAATAACGCATGCGATGTGTGGAACACCGTACAGCTTTTTCAACCTAATAAGGTGGAGCATTATTCGCTGAGTTTTCTTGTCATGATTATTTTCAATAATTATCGAATTTTATACGATGTATGCATTGTAATTGCCTTCAAAAACATAAATAATATATATATTATTTATGTTTTTGAAGGCACTTACAATGCACATATCGTATAAAATTCGCTAATATATTCGATTATATATATACTCCCACTTTGGTTGAGTTCTCTAAATAGGGAATTAATTGTAAAATTCACCGTTCTTGCTTCTAGCTAACCCTCGCATTGTTTACAAAAGTTTGAGGACTCTGGTGAATTCATTTCCACTTAGAAATGTAGCAATTAAATATTCTCCTATATTTGACAGTTGCCTCTGGCCGCACGGGTAAGAGGCTTCACGAACGAAAGTTCATTCGGGTCTCAAAGCAGGCCAGGGGTAGCTGTTAATGTATAACCACACTGATGAGAGGTGATACCTCGAAACACGTGTCTGTGGATTACTTATTATATCATATATATATATATATATATATCACACACACACACACACATATATATATATATATATTATATATGTGTGTGTGTGTGTGTGTGTGTGTGTGCGTGTGTGTGGACTAAGAGTTGTGTGTATTGTCAAAAAAAGAAAACACCGGCACATTACCCATACCTCTTTAGCGACCCACTCTTGCCTTTGGTAAGATAATAATATCAAAGTGAAATGACATTAACATTTATTTAGCAAAACTGGTAATGTGACAGAGAACGTGAACCGAGAGAAAATATCTTTGAAATCTTTTAACCAATAATATAATTTTCTTTTACTTTAAATTATTTTTGTACATTTTATTTTTTATTTTTTAATGTTTTATTTATTTTTAGTAATTTGATTCATGCATTTTTTAACAGATTAAACCAGATATCGTATGAGCTGAGACAAAAGAAAAAGAAAACACAAACAATCATACATAAGTGAATAGATGAGCAGTTCATGACATGCAATACTCCACTTTGGCCCAATCTTGGGCTAGACGGGCGGTCGGAGAGCCCCCCTCCGATCAATCGGCTGGTCACGTCAAGCCCTAGCACCAATATGATTTTCCCAACCCTATTTCCCTTATGGCAAGCCCCAACACCTTTTTATCATATGGGCACGAGAAGGTGGTGACTGCGGGTCTACATGTCCTGGGAATAACGTTAAACTCTATCTGATGGTGAGGTTCCAGTTTTTGAGGTTTGGGGAATGTGGAGCACCCCTTCATCATCATTGCTCCCTGGTCCACTCTGACCCGGAGTGGTAGTACCTGTTAGGTATGGGTTAAATAGAAAAATGTATTTATAAAAAAACATTGTATTAAACATTAAGAATTGATTTATTTCAAAACTTTATCGGCATTAAATGACCCACTGAGATTGATAAGCCGTAAAACAAAACAAACCAAACCAAACCAAATCAGTGAATAGGTAGATATTGTAGGGAAAACAAGACATTAGGGGTTATTTCCTAGTTGAGTAACACGAGTGACCCAGAAAAAACAGAACCCAAATTATCTATTTATTTTCCCATTAAACTAAACCCTAAAGCTAACCCTAACCCTAAACCCCAAACCTAACCCTAACCCTAACCCTTGTTGGACTTATTCCCCCAAAAAATAAAAATAAAAATTAACAGTTTTATTACAAAATTGTGTGGGTTCTATTTTTTCTGGGTCATTCTGTAATCGGTCCGGGTTAACAATAGGTCCGGGTTAGCTCAGTCGGTAGAGCGTTCGGCTAGAAACCACAAGGTTCCTAGTTCGATTCCGGTCCTCGCCAACTCAGCGTTATGAATAGCACAGGGATCTGTGTGGTAAAGTAAGGAGCTGATGGTAGTTGTGGTGCTCCACCTCATATGCAAAAACAATCTCCTTGGTCTAGCGCTAGTGAAAAGGGGATAGACTCCCTCGCTGATTGGCTGATATCGACATTAGGCCGCCCCAACGACGACAACGATATTACTCAACTTGGGGAGGGGGTAGGGTTAGGGTTTAGGGTTAGTTTAATGGGAAAATAAATAATTTGGGTTCTATTTTTCTGGGTCACCCTGTAATATCATGTTACTCAACTAGGAAATAACCACATTAGGTTTACAAGTTCCCAAAATTCACACTGAATAGCCCAATAGCCTAGTGGATAAAGGAGTTAGTAAAGACAGTTCTAAGTGACAGTTATCTCTAGACTGCAGGTTCAATACTGGTCAGGGACAGCAGTAACATAGAATAGAAATTAACATAGCATGGCACCAGTATTCTAGCTATGGTTAGCGGAATGAGATCAGACTACCCCCGTGGTCTGAATAAAGGGTTAGATTCAATGTTCCGTGATGGCCCCCGAAGGTTCCTGAGTCCAAAAAGAAGGTTCCCGAGTCCGACAAGAAATACCTGAACAAGTCCGGAGAGCACATCGACTGAAACGTTGTAAAGATAACAATGAAGATGAGAACAATAATCCGAATAATACAAATAATACTAAAAGAAACGAAATCCATTTTTGAATTTTCTCAATCAACATGTTTTTTTTTGTTTCCTTCAATTTTATTCGGTTGGTTGGTTGGTTGGTTCTTATGATATGGCAGCACTTGTTGGGTTATCTATGCATATATAAAAGACAGTTGTGTGTATATGTATGTCCGGAGGAAACTTCGAAAATAAAACAATTAAAGTAAATATATATACTCATTAAATATCACCAGGTATTGGTTTCTGAGCAAAAATAATAGAGATTTGATTTATATTCGTGAAGATAATTAAGAAATAAAATCTGAATGATAAGAGCAAGGATTTATATTTCATTTAATATTTTAGATAGTAGACATTAACATTTCGTTTCAGCGTAGCTGGATCAAAAACAACAGAGAATTTGGAAAATCAAAAATCTCTGTTGTTTTTTCCCAACGAATTTTTTCATAAAAATAAATGTTCACTCTGATGGCGGTCGATTCTTGTATGTGTGCGAAATATTTTCACACACATAAACTGACCGAAACACATGTGTAAGTGATATCGATTGATGTGATATCGATTAAATTCATTTTATCCATTTACTTTTCTTTTCTTTACTCATTTTTCCTCATATATATATATATATATATATATATATATATATATATTATATATATATATATATAACATTCCGCTGTTGGAAGAAACCTCCTACATAGAATCACACTAATGCCAACTTACCAAGTAGGATAACTAAGGATATATATATATATATATATATATATATATATATATATATATATACACACAAACACATACACACATACACACACACATATATATATATATATTTGTGCACACACATATATATATGAAATATATGTATATACATATACATGAATATATTTATATACACACATATACATATGCTATATATAGATATAATGTTTACAGACACACATATATATATGGAATATATGTATATATATATATATACATATATTCACCAAACCGTAACTACACGCACATATATATGAAATATATAGATATGTATACATATGCATATATATATATATATATATATATATATATATATACGCAAACGTACATATATATATATATATATATATACACGCAATATATTATATATATATATATATATATATATATATATATAGGATAAATATACACGCACACACATATACATGTATATAAAGTTTCTTTATGTTATAAAAATAATGACGTACCTAATATTTTTGTCCACATCGTATGATTTCTTTTTTTAAAATTATCTCTTTATATATATATATATATATATATATATATATATATATAAATATATATTACATACATGTATACATATATATATATACGTAACATACATATAGATAATACATATATATATAAAACATACATATATATAACCATACACAAATATATATATATATATATATTATTATACACAAAAATATATATATCTATATATATAATCATACCTATATATATATAATATACATATACAAATATATATATATATATATAATATTATATATATAATATATATATATATATATACATTTAACATACACACACACACACAACACACACACTCATTATATATATATATATATATATATATATATATATATATATATATATAATTAAAAAATATATATTTTCAACCTTTGTACATCTGTTATTTTTGCATTGAGCATTGAAACTATTTTTAAGTCAGTTTTTCCAAGTCTCGCTATCTTCTCGCCAAATCACGTTTCTCCTCGTTTACCAGCTGGAAACGATCTACATTATTTTCCTATTACTTTTTTCTTCCGTTTGATTGTTTATCATTTTAAGTTTTGTCTTTTTTCCATTGAAAGAGATAAGATTTTTTTTCTTAACTCTCCCCCTCCTTTTATTATTTATTTTTGTTTTATTTTATTTTTTGCTCTTCATTCTAAAACCGATCATGCAGAATAATACCCGGATGTATAGATCTAATGAGACAGATATATCATGCGTGAGAAATGTCTTCTTAGATGTCAAGCTCCTCATATTTTTTATTTTAGTTTTCTGGGTTTTTTTTTAATTTCTTTTTGGTAGTTTTGGTTTTTCTCTAAACAATAACAAGTGAAAACCTATTTTATTTTTTTTAACATTTTATTGATTTATCCAGATAAGATATTTTACGCGATATAGATGTGCACATTAACAAATCCAAAATTGCCTAAACCTGTTAATGATACACTATGAGATTTTATATGTATCTATCTTTTTAGGTGTGTGTGTGTGAGTGTGTATGTGTGTATATTTACCTGAATAAATGTGCGTATATATATATATATATATATATATATATATATATATATATATATATATATATATTGTGTGTGTGTGTGTGTGTGCTTATTTATATGTATATATATATATGTGTGTATGTGTTTATTCATATGTATACATATATATATATGTGTGTGTGTGGGTATATATATATATATGTGTGTGTTTATATATATATATATATATATATATATATATATATGCATATATATATATATATATTATATATATATATTTGAAATATTATGTGACACACACAGACACAGACACACACACACATACACACACACACACACACACACACACACACATATATATATATATATATATATATATATATATATATATATGAATTTAACATTTTTAGAAAAAACAAATGTTAAATTCATGCTGTCGGATTCACTTCCATTTACGTCATATATATATTGAGAGGGAAGAAAATCCACTACCCATCCCCCCAGCCACCCCTGCCCCTACTGACAACGTACTGTTTTTCACCATTCTAAAAATGTCTTTCATTGAAGCTAGAACTAAAAATGTCTTTCATTGAAGCTAGAACTAGGACTTTTGGTCCTGATGATGGTCTAAATGTCCGAAACGTTGCATCGTCGACAATAAACATCCAGTTTCCATAACATCCCGTGTTTTTCTACTTTCTCCACATACTGTCGGATTAACCTCCTCACATTTCGCCCCCCCCATATATATATATATATATATATATATATATATATATATATATATATGAAATAAAGTTTTTGGTATGTACGTGTCTATAAATCAGAAAAGAGGAGTTAATCATATTCGAAATCTTGCATATACATTAGTATTCTTCTAACTAAGAAACACACCAAATTTGGTTATTGATTTTTACTGATTAAGGGATATAATTAATTAATCATACAAAAATCAAACGATTTTCAGAAAGTATCGTAAGCTGCTCCTGATGGTAGGTGCATCAGCAGAAGCTTGGTTGCTGCTTATTTCAGCAGAAGAAGAAACGAAAAAAGAAAGAAAGAAAGAATTTCAGCTGCGTGTTGCTATCGTTCATTCTAAATGTCCGCTACAACTATGACTAAATATTTTACGTAAAATCAATCTTTTTTTTTTCCAATCTTTTAACGTAAAATTAAATCTTTGTCCATATTCTTAAATTGTACACTCACTTTAAGTTATTTACGGTTACATTTTAAAAAAAGAAAAAGATTTTAAATGTAAATAAAAGTATCATGAAAATATTTTAAAATATTCACCAGTATAGGGTTGTATGTAAATAAATAAAAATGATAAAACGAGTTGTTTTGTAATTAATACTAATGGTAAAAAAATCATTTTTTTAGAGAACTAATGAAAACTTTTTAAAACAATATGTTTTTAAAATACTATCTTGAGTTTAAACAAAAAGATATATTGCAATACGATAATTCAGCTTACGGAAATAATGAAAATTATGAACGAAAACAATGTTTACTGTTGTTCACAATTTCGTAACATTAAATCAACTGACTACCGGTTTTTTTTAAAACAAATTCTATGAAAAATGAAAATATGTTTAAAATAGTTTTTTTTCTCAAAATATGTTAGGGGAAATATTTTTATGATTATTATATTTCATGAAATCTGAAAAAAAATAAACATATAAAAAACGATTTTAATTTTTTTTTCTATAAAGATAATAGTCTGAATAATTATATTAGATTTTTATAAGTTTCTATACGGGATTTTGTTTTTAGTAAATCTGATTTCTGAATTCTACTAAAAAAATGTCAATATTGTGACATAAAATTGTTTCAAAACACTAAAAAATTCAGGGTTACATTTTTTAAAAATATTCCCAATGTTTAAAAAAAAAATCCCCAAAATAAACACTGTAATACATAAATTCTCTGTGATATTTGAAAATTGTTCCTAAAAATGGTTTCGTCCGGTCATGGACCGTGTACTTTTGCTAGTATATATAAAAAATAATATGTGACGCGCACACACACACACAGTAACACGCACACACACACACACACACACACACATATATATATATATATATTAAAATAAATATATAAAGGTTTTACATATCTATTTAGGTGACAAAGGAACATTCACGACCATATTGGTTTCATGCGAAGCTATCATCAAGTGAAGATGTTTCATTTGGAACATCTTCACCTGATGATTGCCTTTCATGAAACCAATATGGTCGTGAATGTTCCTTTGTCAACTAAATAGATATGTAAGACATTTATATATTATTTTATTATATTATATAACAGCTCTATTTTATATTGAGCACTTTACCAATAATACTGCCTTTGGTACACCGTTCCAGCAAAAGCTGAAACAGTGACCATCCATATATATTTATATATATATATATATATATATATATATATATATATATATATATATATATATATATATATATATATATATATTTTAAAGAAGATGACTTACCGAGGAATGAAATATCGAGTTAATATATATATATATATATATATATATATATATATATTATATATGTGTGTGTGTGTGTGTGTGTGTGTGTGTGTGTGCGTATGTACGTATGTGTGTGTGTTGTATCTGTATGTCTACTACAGTATGAGGACATCTTTTGGACTCTAGCGAAGATTTTGCATGTTGTTTTGAACAAATTATAAAAGCATACTACAAAATACCAACTGTTTAACTGCCCTGTTGCTAAAAAAAATTGAGAAAGACCGGCAGTACATACTGGACTCTGCTGGAGAAGTAAGGACGTTATCATAATTAACGTTTTCATATTAACTCATGTACCGCTGTAGTACTTTCACAGTACCCAAAAGTATATAAGTAACGTGGCGGCAGCGGTGTATATTGTATAGCGGGTCTCGTCCACGTGCCTCCAAATTCACAGTGCTAAAATGGTGTTCTGCACGTTGCGGTCATCATGTTGATAAAAATTACAACGCGAGAAATATGTAGTCACAACTGCTAGCCTTTATTATCGTGCTCGCCTCGTGGGTTCGTTTCAGAGAGGAGGAAAGGCAGAGAGAAAGAGAGATAGAACACTACTTGATTACTGTGACCCCATACTAGGCACCAAAGGCCCGTCCGTTCCCCTACGCGTCCGAAAGCAAAAAGAGACCGGTCCCTTTCTTCGTTGTTCCACGTCACCACGTGACTTCCGGTTCCGATCAACACCCGACTTCCGGTTGACACTCAATTCTCCATTCGGGAGGTCACGCTCGGTCAAACTGTTTTGTGTTCATTACTCTCTCACTTATTTCTTTCTTCCTCCTTTTCTAATATAGTAGTTCTCGCTCACAAAAGCCAGGACCTTCATTATCTCGTTACATTCACAACAGGTACCCGACCAGCAAAACTTGAGTTCCTAATCTTTGTAAGTCTGATATAAACTTTTGTGAAAGAGGAAGAAACCTTCATATATAAGAAAAATAAATAAGATAAAGAACACAATATAAATTATTTTTGTATTTTATTCTGAGCTGAGATTTACGCTTCAACGTATTTTCCATGCTTCAAAGATAACCCCAAAATGTTTTTCCAACATTCATCATCATCATCATCATATATATATATATATATATATATATATATATATATATATTTATTTAAGAATGGAAATGAGTAACCTACTCGAGTAGGTTACTCATTTCCATTCTTAAATAAATTTATGCTCTACATTGTATTGAGCACTTTGTATTTGTTTTTCCTCAACTTAACCTCTGGATATTGTGCGCTTCCAACGATCGTTCTTATACCCACCGGTAAGTTAATACTTATACATATGCAAATATATATATATATATATGTGTGTGTGTGTGTGTGTGTGTGTGTGTGTGTGTGTGTGTGTATGTGTACATGCGTGTGTGTGCGTGTGTGTGTTGTGTGCAATGCTACCTGGTTTGACTTGAGAATGAGATTAAATTTGTTATAAGAGACGAAGCGGAAATGACTTGTGTTACCATTAGAACGGATTTTCACATTATTAAATTACGCACCTTTGCCACATCCGACCTGCTAGTGAGCATTTCTTTGTTAAACATTTCTCTAATTCCTCTGCCGTTATACTCCGTCAACGCAATTCAGCCAAGAGCAGCCATTGAATGAGCCTTGATGGATATACAACGCAACTTCTCCGAGATTTTCCTACACCACATGATACATCACATGACCGTTGTTATACAGAGGAAAAAAAGGTGATACAATTAAATATACACGCTTATCAAATTTCGTAAAACTTGATGTATTCATCGATGCACATTCCCTGTGAATATCTGTAAACTTACCTGGATTTTTTTTAAACTATAGGTCCAGTGGTTTCAGTCATTGAACCGGTGAGATATTTAATATCAGCATGATCCCATAGGGCCATCCCGACCATACATACACTTGCCCCCTCGTTAAAAAGGGACAGGCCTGGATGTATTAATTAATGCCTTGAGAAACTCAAGAGAGGAATCCCGGCGGGGTTCGTGAAATTTTTAAACACTAACCACGCATGAGCTTTGGTTTGTGCGTGGATACCCACTATAATAATTCTTGTGTGGCTAGTGTTTAAAATTGCTTGTATCTCATTGATATTCCTCTTTTGAGGCGCCTAAGGCACAGGGAAATGAACCCATCTCTGACCCTTTTTAGATGAGGGGGCAGGTTTTGCCTGTAGGATGCTCCATCCCCTTTAGGAGCACGTTTTTAATTTTTATATTCACCATTCCAGAGGCCTTGGCCCCGAACATCAGGCATGCATGCAAGAGAAGTATTAGTGTACGACCACAGATATACTCTACAATCACCAGCGTACAGGTATACTATATATATATATATATATATATATATATATATATATATATATATATTTACCAACCCCTTCTGCACGAGCAGGATGTGACACAATGTCAATTTCTTAAGCGGGGTTTAACAGGGTTGAGATCGGAGTTTTCCTTCTGGTAGACCAGTTGCCTTACCTAGGTTAAAGAGCTCAGTCTGCCGTACTATTTACCCATAGCTGGAGGGAGTGTAGGATTCATACCTTTCCCAAGGGTATTAGCGCTAATTGAAATGCAATTACCACGTCGAGGATTTGAACTCGGGGTGACAAGTCCATTTCCCATGAGGTTAACCATTACACCACGCGTTTACAGGTATACTATAAATAAGAATACATGTCGATTTAAAGAAGGACAATGTAACACAGGTTGTTCAGGTGTGAGAAGGTGATCGCCTTATAACAGCAGGTATTGCAACCTGTATGCATTGTGTAGTTGGTTGGCTGGTTTTTACAGCATGTCAACCCATTGGGTTATTCTATGCCAAATACGTTTTTGTTTTAATCATTCTTGATGGGTACTCATTTTTTAAACACATCTCTTTAAGACTCATTTTTGTAACTCATATTTTCTGTTTAACCCATAGGACCCTAACAGGTACTACCAGTCCGGGTCAGAGTGGACCCGTGAGTAATTGTGATGAAGGGGTACTCCACATTCTCCAGAGCTCCAGGATTGGAAATTCACCATTGGATAGAGTTTAAAGTCATACCCAGGACATGTAGACCTCAGCAACCACGTTCTAGGAAAGATATGATTAAAAGAGTTTGGCCTTGCCATTGAGTTGAGAAAATAATATAGGTCTTGACTTGATCAGCCGATTGATCGGGGAGGGGCTTTCCGACTGCCCCTCTAGCCTAAGCTACGGACAAAGTGGAATATTGCATGTCATGGAATGATCATCTACCAGAATTCCATTTTTAAGCATCATGGGTCACTACCTATGATCAACAGGTAGTCCCATTGTGTGACCATACCTGTAGAGGTGCAGTTGGTGTATTCTTAAGTCCCAACCGACAGGTTTGAAGTCTGTTCAGTACTGACATGGAGGTTAAATCGAACTTACGGACCTAAATTACACCATCGTATATCACCCCGCCGAAAGAAGAAAAAAAATACACCAAAAATCAGGGAATTAACCGAAATTAATGAAATTTTCAATGTTGATATGTTAATAAATAAAATATATAATGAATCAGTTATTTTATTTCAAAACTTTTACATCTTTCAGGGCTGTTAACTTTAAACCATGTATCTTTGAGGCGTAACACAGATTCTCAAAGATAACGGGTTTCAAAGTTAACTGACGGGAAAAAATGTAAAAGTATTTTTTAATAGAATATCTGGTTCATTATATATTTTATTCATTAATATATCAACACTGAAAATTTCATTAAATTCGGTTAATTCCCTGATTTTTTTCTTTCGGTGGGGTGACATACGATGGTGAAATTTAGGTTCATTATGTTCGATTTAACCGACATGGATAACGACTTAAGAAATATAGGTACTATTCCAGACTAATAAAAGCGCAGAAAATAACAACAACATAGAGTATCCGGAAACTCTATAAGCATGAGTTTCTGTCAGAAGTTAAGAAAGGTTCAGTCTGTTCAGGTAAGAGATGGGTGACCGCATAAGAACAACATTTTTGTATTCTGTGTGTAGTGCGTAGTAAATAAGAACGACGCAGTTGAAAACTGTATACAATGTAGACAAAGGAGAATCAAAACGTTACCCAGCTTTAATATTTATCTAGTGATGTTGTCAGTGGAGAAAATTCGATTAGGAAGCACTCTTATCGAACCTGAATTTGTAGAAGTTTATTTTCAGACAGACAACTAAGTTATGTGCAGTTGGAGACAGACACGTGACTGATGTCATCTCGCCAAGCAGCTCCTCTAATAGATTAGTAATGCAGTCAACTGTCTAACAAGCTTTCATTTATGGAATATCGTAATAAAAGCTTCTACTTTTTTTATTTAAAAAAAAAAGATACTTAGTCACGTTCTTCATTTACTTGCTTTTTTTTTTAACAAGTGTCTCTTGGATTAATTAGTAAACTTCAAAGCTGAAAAAAAAAACTAAGTTGTTTTTGTGCGGAAGCAAAAAAAAAAGAAAAGAAATTATTTCCAGCTACCATTGGTTCGATAACAAATCAATTCTTTCCATGTTATTCCCGGATTCACTAATCGAATATTGATGAGCCTCTATCTGTTCTTCAAACAGACGCCGTTCCTATGTATTTAATCGATATTCAAATGACGCTGACGTTAATAGGGAATTGTTGGCGAAAGATAATACGAATAAAGTAAATCTTTGCTTATACAACAAAATGGCGGAGCTGACAATACGGTGGAGCTGACAAAATGTTATCTCAATCAGACAGAATATTCTTGATTATTATGAAGAACAATTAGTTTATTCTTTTCACCAAATTTTTTTTATTACTGTTTTTCTTTCCTTTTCATTTTATTTGTCTGTTGCTCAGTGGGTGCTTATCGCATTTTTTGGTGATGTGGCGTCGTTCTCTTCGCCTGCGTTTGTTCATAAGAAACCGAGAAATTCAAATAAAATAAGCCGAATTGAACGTATTTTAATAATAAAGAAGTGTCATGTGAGAATATCTTGCTTTTTTTTTCCAACAAATAAATAGAGATTTAATGCAAATTGACTATATATATATATATATATATATATATATATATATATATATATATATATATATATATATATTTATATATATTAGTCAATTTGCATTAAATCTATATTTATTTGTTGAAAAAACAAAGAAAGATATTTTCACATGACACTTCTTTATTATTATTAAAATACGTTCAATTCGGCTTATTTTATTTGATATATATATATATATATATATATATATATATATATATATATATATATATATATATTCAATAAAATAAGCCGAATTGAACGTATTCAATATGAACGTATATATATATATATATATATATAATAATATAAATTCAAAGGCAATACAATGCGTAAAAATTTTATTATTTTATAACATACTTAACAATGCTTCAAGCAAATTAACAATTACTTTTATATATATATATATATATATATATATTATATATATGTGTGTGTGTGTGTGTTGTGTGTGTGTGTGTGTGTGTATTTGGGCAGCATTCTCTCATACATGTAGAATTAAACAAAAGGCACACATCCTGTTTAACAATTTGATTTTTGATTTTTTCTAATTTTCTGGCCAACTTTTTAATGTTTGGGTGGAATTGATGGATAAGTACTGAACTTTGGTGGACTTATCCACTAATTCCACCCAAACATTAAAAAGTTGGCCAGACAATTAGAAAAGATCAAAAATAAAATTAATAAACAGGAGATGTGCCTTTTGTTTAATTATATATATATATATATATATATATATATATATATATATATATATATATATATATATATATTATCCTTGACTGTATAATTGTGCTAAGCTATGTTAGGTATTATCTGTTATTTCTGCCAGTAGTCTGGATAGAAATTGCAACCTACAGAAGATTGTCACTGAGAACTATATTAACTCTAATCTTATATCATGTTCAAGCCAAACTTTTTAAAAAAACATTTTTAGTATTTCATAAGACTCATATCGTATAAAATAAAATATATAAAAATATGAAGTTAATATATCGGATCGTAAACATCCAGAGAGAAAAAAAGGCGGGAAGTGTCAGAGAGAAGATACGCGTGTTCAAACATCTCTTTGATGATACAGTCGTTTGGTAAGTTCAAAGAAGCAGGACATTGCATACGGGGAACTGGAGGCGAAAATACAAGATGGACGAAAAGTCATCTTCATAGTGTTTACCTATGGGCGTGTTCCTATATACTACTGCAAATGCTGAAGAAAATATTCAGTCTCGGTGTGTATATAGAAAAGTAGATATAGCTCGTACAAATAAGAGACACAAGTGATAATATATGAATATGTGTTGGATTACTCCTGGGTATAAACTATATTTGTTACGTTTTTAGGGGCCATTCCTTGGCCTTATAGCAGAAGCGCCTATCTGGTGGAATTGGATCCTTGATAAAGAGTCCCTCGATAATAAATCCTTTGGTTACAAAAGTGTTCTCGGTTCCTGGTAAAGAGTCCTTCAATAATGAATCCTTTGGTTACTCTGGTAAAGAGTTCTCAGTTCCTGGTAAAGAGTCCTTCGATAATGAATCCTTTGGTTACTCTGGTAAAGAGTGTTCCTGGTAAAGAGTCCTTCGATAATGAATCCTTTGGTTACTCTGGTGGTAAAGAGTCCTTCGATAATGAAACTCTGGTAAAGACTGGTAAAGAGTCCTTCGTAATGAATCCTTTGGTTACTCTGATAAAGAGTTCTCAGTTCCTAGTAAAGAGTCCTTCGATAATGAATCCTTTGGTTACTCTGGTAAAGAGTTCTCAGTTCTTAGTAAATAGTCCCACGATAATCCTATGTCCGTCCTCAGTGAGCGCCGTTGTAATTATGAGCAATATGGGGGGGGGTAAATATTTTATCAGTCACCCAGTATTGCTAGTGATTGGCTACAAGAGTCAAACCGTGACTTGATAGTCTATAAATAGAGGTGGTAATTAGAGCACATCTTATTCCAAATAATCCCAACAATATTACCAACTACTACTTATATTTATAGACTGTTCTATGTATCAATTACTGAATTGACCAATGAAAATCAAGTACTTAAAATGCAAACATGTATTTAACGGCGTTGATAAATTGTCCTAAAATTACAAGCTTGATGGTGTATTGTCCATAAAAAATTTTTTTGAATAAAAAATAAAAATAAATAAATAAATAAATATATAAATAAAAGATTCTCTGCATCTGTGCAAGTGGCTGTGTAGGCCTATCCCTGAGTGACAGTCTTTGGTTCACTGACTGCACATGAAATGTGATGTTTTCTGGGGCTGCTGTTTTTTCTTCCTCTTTCTGGCTCTCTTTGCTGTTGAGGTAACTCTCCTTTCACCTCACACCTCTTCGTGCATTGCTTAACGTTAAGGTGCCAGGCCACTCGATTTTCTGGATCTACCTCCCACGTGTTGGTGTTAATGTGGCATATCCTCATGTCTCTCACGCAGATATCTTTAAAGCGCAGGCGTGATCTACCAACCAATTGGGAGCCTTTTACTAATTTGCCATACAAAAGATCTTTTGGGATGAAGCAATTTTCCATCCTTTTGGTAGAATTGCACAATATATCAAAAGTTTACCAAAAATATTGTTGAACTTTAGTAGACAAATTAAATTAAATTAAATTCGAAGACAAATCAACAGTCAATTATCAAGCTGTTATATATTTCTACTGCAAGGAAATATCAACGGACAAGGATTAAAACTGATACTACGTCGTTCTAATATGAAGACAGATCAACAAAAATTAAAACTTATCCTACATCTTCGTACTTTGAGGATAAATCAACAGACAATGATTAAAATTCATCCTACATCTTTCTACTTCAATGACCGATCAATCGACAGGGACTAAAACTAATACTACATCTTTCTACATCAATGACGGATCAACAGACAAGGATGAAATCTGAGACTACATCTTTCTATTTCAAGGACAGATCAATAGACAAGGATTAAAACTGATACTACATCTTCCTACTTCAATGAGAGATCAACAGACAAGGATGAAATCTGAGACTACATCTTTCTATTTCAAGGACAGATCAATAGACAAGGATTAAAACTGATACTACATCTTCCTACTTCAATGACAGATCAATCGACAGGGACTAAAACTAATACTACATCTTTCTACATCAATGACAGATCAGCAGACAAGGATGAAATCTGAGACTACATCTTTCTATTTCAAGGACAGATCAATAGACAAGGATTAAAACTGATACTACATCATCCTACTTCAATGATAGATTAATAGACAAGGATTAAAACTGATACTACATCTTCCTACTTCAATGACAGATTAATAGACAAGGATTAAAACTGATACTACATCTTTCTATTTCAATGACAGATTAATAGACAAGGATTAAAACTGATACTACATCTTCCTACTTCAATGACAGATTAATAGACAAGGATTAAAACTGATACTACATCTTTCTACTTCAAGGACAGGGCATCAGACAAGGATTAAAATCGATACATCTTTCTATTTCAATGAAAGATCAATAGACAAGGATTAAAACTGATACTACATCATTCTACATCAATGACAGATCAGCAGACAAGGATTAAAATTGATACATTTTTCTATTTCAAGGACAGATCAATAGACAAGGATTAAAACTGATACTACATCTTTCTACTTCAATGACAGATCAATAGACACGGATTAAAACTGATACTACATCTTCCTACTTCAATGACAGGTCAACAGACAAGGATTAAATCTGATACTACATATTTCTATTTCAATGACAGATCAATAGACAAGGATAAAAACTGATACTACATCTTCCTACTTCAATTACAGATCAATAGACAAGGATTAAACTAATACTACATCATTCTACTTCAAGGACAGATCAGCAGACAAGGATTAAAATTGATACATCTTTGTATTTCAAGGAAGGATCAAACTTTATACCACTAATGATATCCACTATGAAACTACATTTAACTTCAGCCCTAAAATGGCAACTCAAATCGTAACAATTAGATTGAAAGTAAGGTTAGTGTGTCCATTCAAACCTCTAGTCCAATGTCATTTCCCTGTTTCATTTCAACTATTCAAATCTCAAATTCTGATACACGAAAAATATGTCTATTCTCCGAGAGATATTTCGTTTAGAAATACGTTTTTTTTTTCTCTCACACATCTTACACTCTTGTAGTGAACTTCAATAGTAATGTAACTTTTCGAAAGAAAACGAAAATTCATATTTAATAAAAAGAAAGAAAAATGTTCGGGGAAAGATTGAGAAAATCTATGGCGACGGTACTTCCCCATGGATATCGTCAGGTTATGATTCAGCCTGTAAATGTCAACAGGTCACCGGAGCTGATCTTTTTATGAGATTTTCTTTTTCGTATTAAGGAAAGATGATAAAAATAACACGAAGCAATGGAGGTGGAATTTGTTAAATTCGGTAATATTTACATTGGTGGAATAGTGGAATGATGTATATAAATAGATGTGCATACTTACGTAGATACTTGAACTTTAATATCCAGTAATGTAGATTTGAACAAGCCTACTCACATTAATATACGTTATTTCCCCCCTCTCTCTCTCCCCTCTCTCTCTCTCTCTCTCTCTCTCTCTATATATATATATATATATATATATATATATATATATATATATATATCATTATACTAAAGCTGAGATTTTCAGCTTTTAATATCTTAAGGCTTTTTTTGTTGGTGACCTTGATCACACGAAATTTGTCTTTAATTATTCCTTAGTTTTAGTACTACTTAATGTTTCATATTAAGGAAAGATGATACAAATAACACGAAGCAATGGAGGTGGAATTTGTTAAATTCAGTAATATTTACATTGGTGGAATATTGGAATGATGTATATAAATAGATGTGCATACTTACGTAGATACTTGAACTTTAATATCCAGTAATGTAGATTTGAACAAGCCTACTCACATATTAATATACGTTATTTTGCTCTCTCTCTCTCTTTCTCTCTCTCTCTCTCTCTCTCTCTCTCTCTCATATATATATATATATATATATATATATATATATAATATATGATAAGTAAATACACATTAGCGATGTGTTTATGATATGGCTTTTTGCCGACAATTTTTGGGAGAATATGTGCTTAATTGAAGTCGTACCTAATTTTGAAAGTTACTTAATTAATTCATTAATTAATTAATTAGGCGGGCATACCTGTTAAATGTAAATCGAGAAAAATCATCTATGTATGTACATTTCGGCAGAGATTGATTTTTCTCGATTTAATAGGTATGCCCGCCTAATTAATTAATTAATTAATTAATTAACTTTCAAAATTGTGCGACTTCAATTAAGCACATATTCTCCCATATATATATATATATATATATATATATATATATATATATATTATTATTATTATTATTATTATTATTATTATTATTATTATATACTAAAGCTGAGATTTTCAGCTTTCAATGTCTTAAGGCTTTTTTGTTGGTGACCTTGGTCACACGAAATTTGTCTTTAATTATTCCTTAGTTTTAGGACTACTAAATGTTTCATTTTAAGGAAAGATGATAAAAATAACTGAAGCAATGGAAGTAGAATTTGTTAAATTCAGAAATATTTACATTGGTGGAATAGTGGAATGGTGTATATAAATAGATGCGCATACTTACGTAGATAATTGAACTTAAATATCCAATAATGTAGTTTTGAACAAGTTTACTCACATATTAATATACGTTATTTTCCTCTACCTCTCTCTCTTTCTATCTCTCTCCCCCCCTCTCTCTCTCTCTCTCTTATATATATATATATATATATATATATACATATATATATATGGAGAAAGGTAGACAAACACAGGATTTTATGTCGACGATGAAACGTTTCGGTCTGTTAGACCATCTTCAGGACTTGGATATAGTACTTGCTTCAATACTTCTCCACATACAGTCGGATTAAAATCCTCACATTTCTCCCATATATATATATATATATATATATATATATATATATATATATATATATATATAGGATGTAAGGTAAGGTTGAGTCTACGGCGCCTGGTTACTGACAGTTTCAAAACAGGACTGTATTCGGATGACTGACTCTGACTCTCTCTCTCTCTCTCTCTCTCTCTCTCTCTATATATATATATATATATATATATATATATATATATATATAATGAAGTTAAGGAGGTAAGGTGTACATTGAGTCAACGGCCTGGTTACTGACAGTTTCTCGACTCTGTGATCTTCCGACCAAAGGCAAGATCCTGTCAGTAACCAGACGCCGTTGACCCCATTTCCACGCTATATTAACTTTGATATAAATGCTCTATCAATGATATTGAGCATTGTTCACATATGAATATAGCACTCATATTATCTACATAGATTTTGTCTACTTTAGTTTCACTAAACAAATGCTATTACTGTCGTGCTACTGAAATTTACAACACATTTCTGCACAGCACCATCGACATGTCAAAAACATTCGGAATTTAAGTACGAGAGGTAGTATAAAAGTAATGCCAATTTATTTAAAACAGGTTTAATAATCATCAGGACCGTGTAGCTCAGTCGGTAGAAACCACAAGGTTTCTAGTTCGATACCGACCCTCGCCAACGCAGAGTATGATTAGCAAAGGGATCTGTGCGGTAAAGTAAGGAGCTGATGGTAGGTGTGGCGATTCACTTCAGACATTAAAACAATCTCCTTGGTCTAGCGCTATTGAGAACAGGATAGACTCCCTCGTGACTGGCTGATACCGACTTTAGGCCACCCCGACGACTATAATTACCAACTCATGTATTTCTTCGGTCCCATGAAAGAGGATTTGAGAGGTAAAAATTATTCCAGTGACGAGGAAGTGAAGTCTGAACTGAAGAAATGGCTCAAAGAATAGTCAACAGAATTTTACGGGACTGGGATACATGCACAACATTCGAAGGTGGAACTTTGCTATGAGAGAAACGGTGACTATGTGGAAAGTTGGGATGGGATCCACTGGGAACCAGCTTCATTTTGCTGTATGATGCATGTTCCTGTGTGTTGGTAAGTTATATCCACTGTTTCGTATGAAATGGCATTACTTTTTGACTAACCTATGTGGGGAAGTAGGGATGGGATCTACTGAGGACCAGCTTCATTTTGCTGTATGATGCATGTTCCTGTGTTGGTAATTATACAGGTCCTAAACAAAATGGTATTACTTTTTGACGCAACCAGGTACGTCTACTTCAAATGGTCTTCCATGTTTTCAGATTGGCATATGAAAATTGCTATAACTTACTATTGCTCTGTTGCTCTAAGCTAAATGAGTTTATTATTTATTTATATAAATTTTCAATTAGGAAAATATAACCCTTAGGTATTCTTTTTTTTCTAAGATCTTAATTATCTATTTCAATGTCGTTACATCTAGAAGTGCACTGTCCGCTAGGCGTTTGTATTACACTGATTTCTCGACCGGCAGGGGTGCAAGATATTTCTTAAGTTAGATATTAGAAAACTTCTTTATTTTAAACGCTATGAAGAAAAATACAAGGCCGCATCTAAGTATTTCCAAGATAGAGAATCTTTAACTGTCTACCAGTTGAGAAATATATTATGGATAATATATTTTTCAAAAATCTGCGCCCCGGGCACATGTATTTAAGTTTAATATAATTGAATAGCATATTGAATTATAAACCCTAAAGAATTAAATACGAATACAAAAAAGAGTACACGTATTTTTACTTTATTATATAGAATTATACATAAAATTGCTTTTAATACGTTTTCGATTAAAACAATTATATAAAAATTATACCAATTCATTATTATTAAACACGGTTTTGTTAAAATGTTTTTGCGTAAATTATTCACACCATATACTATGTAAACTTTTTATTTCAGAATGATATATAACAGACATTGCAGTATTTTAAATACATTATTAATATGAGCTGTTTGGAGGTAAATCTATCCTAGCTAGACCTTAACAGACACATTGTTAATAAATGAGATGCTAATGCTAATTAAGATTAAATAACGATTATTTAATAACCATTGAGAATCTAACGTACATCAAAATTCCTACCATGTGTTTTTAAAAGATTATCATTTGTTTGCACTCAAATACACGGTTTTCAGAAATGTAATATTAATCATTAGTAGACAATTATAGCTGTTGGACGATCATGGTATTAGATGTACGAGGAATCACCACTTTTATTTATAGACTTTCGCAAATAGCAGCAGCAGGCACTTACGATAAAATGGACCAATCAGAAACGAGCAAAGAAAAGCATTTGAGAATTTAAGAACTTTTGCAAAGGTCATAGAATAAGTTGTTAACAGGATTTTTTACTACTGAGACTACAAACTTTTCTACCTTTGGATTTAGCAATAGGAGACCTAAATGCTTAAAATGGCGACCAGAATTGTAGCAATGGTTTCAAGTGTTATACAAGGTTTGTCATAAAAGTATCGAGATTGAAGAGAATACAAAGCGTGTTAAAAAGAACAGATTTTAAAGCTGTATTTTTCAAGATAGAAATAAAGAATGAATGGAACGTTATTTTTTCAGAATACAAGGTGTGTAAAAAAGTACAGATTTTAAAACTATTTATCAAGATAGAAATAAAGACTGAATGGAACGTTATTTTTTCAGAATACAAAGTGTGTCAAAAAGTACAGTTTCTAAAACTCTATTTATCAAGATAGAAATGAAGAATGAATGGAACGTTAATTTTTCAGAATGCAAGGTGTGTCAAAAATGCCGAAAATCTCGATGCTTTTTTGACATACCTTGTATATCATGTGCGCAGAGAGTGACGCTCAAAGCATAGTTCCTAGCGACCAACGTTTAACACAAGTGACCCAAAAGTTCTGGATGGCAGATTCGAAGCTCAAATGGGAAAGTCGGTGGAATGCTGAATCAAAACAAGAAAACAGACACTCGAAAAAAGAAAGTTTGTAAAAATATGGGTAAATGGGTGGGAAAATTAGGGTGACCCAGAAAAAAACAGAACCCAAATTATTTATTTATTCTCCCCTTAAACTAACCCTAAACCCCAACTCTAACCCTAATCCTAAGCCCTGACCCTAACCCTAAACACCCCTAGTTAAAATTAACAGTTTTATTACAAAATGTGTGGGTTCTGTTTTTTTCTGGGCCAACCTCTATACAGAACCCTAATTATTTATTTATTTTACCATTAAACTAACCCTAAACCCCAACCCTAACCCTAACCCTAAACCCTAACCAAAACCCTAAACCCGCCTAGTTAAAATTAACAGTTTTATTACAAAATTTGTGGCCTCTTTTTTTTTTTTTTTCTGGTCACCCTAATTTTCCGACCGATTTTCAAGTTTAGCCAAAATATGATTGTACCTGAAGTCACTTCACGACACGCACATGTACACAATTAAAAGTGAATTTTTTAAAGTGTTGTAACCCAAAGATGGGATCTTAACAGGTACTACCACTCCGGTTCAGAGTGGACCTGGGAGTAATGGTGATAAAAGGGGTACTCCACAAACCCCATATCTTCAGAATCGGAATTTCACTCTTAGATAGAGTTTAACGCCATACGCAGGACAGTAAGACACTCAGTATATTCTAAATCTCAAGCCAACGGAGCTGTGGAGGGTTCGGGGAATACATACACGACCAAACAAAGTTGTTGTCCCCCTTTGTTTTTTCGCATTTATAGATATCTTTTTGTTTTTTCTTTCCCTGTCAATTTTTATTTTCATATAAGAAATCTGAGCAAGTTAAATACAAATGGCATTCGTTGAATCTTACCAGAATCAAAATCAGATTCCAAATCCATTTTCTGACTGAGTCGGTATTGGTGCACTTTTGTTTTCCGTTCAATTTTAAAGTTCAGACCACTTTTGTACTGACTGACCTTATTCTTATGATTAAGACAACATGCTCTGTCTCTCTGTCTGTCTATCTGTCTCTCTCTCTGGCTGACACATCTTTTTTTCTTTCTGTCAGTCTCTGAATGCCTATCTTATTTTCTAACACTTTTCTTTCTTGGTTTAATTCACTCATCCACTCATTCTCCCCCTCTCTCTCTCTTTCTCTCTCTGTCTCTCTCTCTTTCTTTCTCTCTGTCTCTCTGTCTGTCTGTCTCTGTCTCTCTCTCTCTCTGTCTCTGTCTCTGTCTCTCTCTCTCTCTCTCTCTCTCTATATATATATATATATATATATATATATACATATATATATAAGATGTGTTAAAAAGTATCGAAAGGTTTTGTACTTTTTGCCACACCTTGTATTCTGAAAAAAAAATAATATCACACACACAGACACACACGCACACACACACACACCACTCACCACATATCTGTATCTATCTGTCTCACTCTCTGTCTGTCTGTCTGTCTGTCTCTTCTCTCTCTCGAACACACTCTGTCTGCTGTATCTTGCTGTCCTTCTCTTCTCTCTCTCTCTCTCTCTCTCTCTCTCTCTCTCTCTCTCTCTCCTCTCTCTCTCTCTCTCTCTCTCTCTCTCTCTCTCTCTAACACATCCTTTTTGATCTCTCAATATTATTCTCTAACAATTTTTTTCTCGTCTCATTCACTCATTATCTCTGTCTCTCTCTCTCTCTATCTCTCTCTCTTCTCTCTCTCTCGAATACATCCATTTTTCTCCATGTCAGTATTACTCTCTAACGCTTTTCTTTCTCTGTCTGATTCACTTATTCTCTCTCTCTCTCTCTCTCTCTCTCTCTCTCCCCTTCTCTCTGTCTCTCTCTCTCTGTCTCTCTCTCTCTCTCTCTCTCTCTCTCTCTGGAACAATCTTTTATCTCTCTATCTTACTCTCTAATCATTTTCTTCCTCGGTCTCATTCTCTCTCTCTCTCTCTCTCTCTCTCTCTCTCTCTCTCTCTCTCTCTCACACACACAAACACACACATCCTTTTTTCTCTGTATCTTACATTCTAACACTTTTCTTTTTTCTTTTTGTTTATCTCTCTCTCTCCCCTCTCTCTCTCTCTCTCTCTCTCTCTCTCTCTCTCTCTCTCTCTCTCTATCTGACTATTTGTCAGTTTTGTGCACACCTATATCAAAAGTAACTCAGAATCTATAATCTTTGTCATGTCTGACAATGCACTTTGTTTTCATTGATTGAGTCTTTTTTTTTTTCCGGTGATATACCGTCCAGTTTCGTGTATTAGTCGATTGATGAATGTAGATATTTCAGAATTATGAGATATCATTATGCCAAAAGTTTTCGGCATCAGTGACCCCCTAAGATGTTGATATGCCGTTAAACCGAAAAATCCAACCAAACCAAACATATCCACTGTTTCTTCTTATAAGTAACACATCCAGTCTATAATGTGCCCGTCTGTGCTTATGCGTACATATGTCTGCCTAAAAGCGTTTGTGTGTATGCATATACAAGGTGTGTTAAAAAGTATCGAAATGTTTTGACTTTTTGCCACACCTTGTATTCTGAAAAAAAGTTCCAATCATTCTTCATTTATATCCTGTAAATATAGCTTTAAACTTGGTACTTTTTGACACAACTTGTAATCTGAAAAAAATTAATGAATGGAACGTGATTTTTTTTTCAGAATACAAAGTGTGTCGAAAATACAAAAAATGTCGATACTGTCTTGACACACCTTGTATTTGACGGGGTCCAATTAGATCAGATTAACATAAAGTGGTGTTAATGTGGAGAAACTACAGGTTACATGATTATTAGGCAGGTCTATTCATTATTTAAGACAAGTGTGGTTTTAATCTAAACTAACGGTCGTGGACAAATACAAGAAAGAAGGTGTCAGATTTTGACCTGCGCTTGACAAATGAGAAAGAGTTTAGGAAAGTCATATTTTAGGGCGTTGAACAGGACAGACGACAATTCCGCTCTGTGCTGTAACCAAATTCTCATACGCATGCTTATTTATCTAGATATTAAAAATAAGAAAGAGATCTAATTAAAGCAAAGTCTTGTGTTAGTTAACTATAAACGACGCAAGAGATCTCAATATCAAGCACAGAAGGTTAAGATCAAGAAGAATATCTACCAGCCCAGGTTGGTACAGAGAAGATAGCAGAATCCAGAGACAAGATAACGGTACAGTTAACCGATATTTCTATCTATCTACCCCTATCTAATTGTCTCTTTCTATATATCTGCCTCTATCTGATTGTCTCTTTCTATCTATCTCTCTATTTCTAGTCGTCTCTTTCTCTCACTCTCACTCTCTGTCTCTCTGTCTCTGTCTCTGTCTGTCTGTCTGTCTGTCTGTCTCTCTCTCTCTATCTATCTATCTATCTTGGTTGTTTCTTTCTATCTCTTGATCTCTACATGAGACGCATCAAATTCTTTGGTACTTTGAAATAAAACGGATCACCCAATCCCAGCCAGAAGACTACAACTCGTTCTAATTAACAAGAAAAAAGAACTTGTCTTCTAGTAGATTTTTCTGTTCTGGTGGACCACAGAGTTAAAATAAAAGAAAACGAAAAGAGAGACACATACTTAGATCTGCCGGAGAACTAAAAAATCTGTGCTACACAAATATTTTTATTTGGGTGATTCCATTCCTTGAGTCCTGATTGGCTCCTTTATTTTATTATGTTATGAGGCTTCATAAATAACCTGGGATTTTCGAGTGGTATAGCGGCAAGATAGATCCGTATTCAGTTACGACTTCTTGCTGCCTTGTCTTACCAATTGGAACTAGTATGATTATTCTACATATCGTGGGAGGATTACCTATTAATCTTTACGTAGTCTCTGTGCAAATTAGTAGCAAAAATAACGTTATCCTATCAAGTCTCAATAAAATGTTACCGATAAAAATAGTATCGATAAAAATGACAGAAGGCTAAAGAATGAAAATGTCAGATTTAATTAAAATGGCACAAATCGAAAAAAAATCTATTGGAATAAAGTAAAAAAAACAAAAAACAAACAAAAACTAACACTTTAAATTTTTTTTTTTATTATTTTAACCTTTATCTATAGGTTGTAAAAACAGAGGCAAGAATAATTTACGTGTGTAATATTTTCTTAAAACTTGGTAACAAGTCCCCCGTCCGTGACTATTTCTATCCACAGAGAAGAATCGTTTTTACTTCAAGATAAATAAACTAATACGCTTTTTGTAGCCATTTCTAGGCTTCAAGTGAGAGCAATTTACAGTGGAGATCCCTTGTGTTAAGCAGATACTGATCTTAGTGAAAAGTCCTTTGGTGGTCCCTCGGTGTCCCTTAGTATTAAGTAGAATCCTTTGGTTGTTCCTCGGTGTTCTCTAATGTTGGGTATGACCCTTTCGTTGTTCTTTAGTGTTGGGTAAAATCCTTGCGTTGAGCAAAGGCCTTGGCACATTATTTCTAAAGTCCAACTTCTCGTAGCAGTGTCAGACTCATGCCGTCTGAAACTTAAGTCCTTAGCAGGATCTCAAGGCGGACAGGTCTGTTACCCAGTGGTATTCGGGCCACAACCCAATCAATGGAGCTCTGGTGAAAATCAAAAGGGCGTCTCCATCAACGCGAATCAACCGCTTTTGGTGAACTTGTCACTACGTCTGTGGCAAACAAGGTCATTTTCTTCCCTTGACCGGGATATGCATGTGGGATTTTGGGACCGCTTGTGAATTGCCTATTATCTTGTTACTGTTCTCATGAATTCAATACGTGTTAATTAGTTGGATGGAGCCAGCTGAACCGACCCAGGGTGAATGCCGTCACAGAAACAGGAAAAGCAGATCCAATTTTGTATAAGAGTTTGGTGCAGCCATACAGTAACACTGACACGGAGAAAGCTTGGAAGGATTCTCCCTTTATATTTTGTTATGAAAGTCAATTTTTAGCGGATTTTAAGGGTTTGTATTCTGAGTTTTGCTTCCTAGACCGCTAGGCATACACAGGTTAAAGAGCCCCGTCTGTTCCACTATTTACCTACAGACGAATACCTTTCCTAAGAGCTATCTGAAATGCAAATGATTTGAACTCAGTTCGCTGTTTCCATTTCCGAAGATGAAAACTGTCACCCAACAACCGTTTCGTTTATAATTCAAATACATAACCGTAAGACTGACGTTAACATAAAGAAAAGAGCAAATTCTGCTATAAAACAACGAACAAAGACTTCATAAGAGAATAATATTATTGCGTAATAACCTGATATCATTGTTGACATTATAACTATGAGAACTGAAGCTGGGATTGTTTTTTTTATAGAGCTTTGTGCGATTATTGTTTATTCTCTATCGTAGAACGTCCTAATATTTCTTTTCAATAAAAGGTAATTTGCTTGTTCAGGCCAGAGAATAAAAAGATAAATAAGAAAAAGCGCTGATTAATCGTTATTAACATCAAAAGAATTAATCGGACCAAAAAAAAAGGAGGGGGAAAAGAAAAGAAAAAAAGACTGAAAGTTAAAACAAGGAAAAACAAGAAAAACAAACAAAGAGTACACAAAGAAAATAAAAGACCAAACACGATAGTGATAGCGATATGTGATTTGTTCGAGCAAACAGGATACAAAATCACAAAGCAATTCCTTTTTGAAGTCCTGAGCACCTGCTGATTGTTTAATTTACTTATAATAACGACATTAACAAATTTCTAAAGAAACTGTGTGTACTATAAATTATTCGTGAGACTAATCAGAAAAGACATTTGTTTATAAGTTTGAAAGTCATATACCGCCCTGTCTCCTGGGGCTGTGGAAACGCCTACTGTCCCTATGCAGAGATGTAGAACCTACCACCACCATCACTAATAGGACCACCTGTTAGTCATGAATGACGTCCAATAATTCCTGAGGACAACATTGTAGTGGCTGAAAGGTTTCTGAGTGGCACTATGACATGCTCCACTGAATCTAGTATTGAGATTCCAATTCTAGAGCACTAGAGAGTGCTGAGTACCCCTTCATTGCCATTACTTCCAGGTCCACTCTAACCTGGTATGGTAGTACCTGCTATGTCCCATCTATGAGTTAAATACATAACAAAAATTAGTTTTTAAAAATACGTTTAGAAAGATTGAGTTAAAAAAATGAAAAAAAAAATCAAGGATAAATAAAACAAAACGTCTTCGCATTAAAATAACACATCAAGGGTTGACATGCCGTAAAATCCAACCACCCAACCATCCAACCAAATCTACTGCTAGATTAAGTTTTTTAAATAAGACGAATTATCTTGATTATGATCATCAATATATATTTACTGGTTTGGGTTGGGTTATTTAATGGCATATCAACCCTTCATTGATTATCTAATGCCGGGATTGGATATATATATATATATATATATATATATATATATATATAATATCCAATATAATCCATTATATATATAATATATATATATATATATTATATATATATATATATATATATATATATATATATATATATCATGCGGTGCTCATTTAATGGCATATCAACTTTTCATGGATTATCTAATGCCGGATTGGACTATATATATATATATTATATATATATATATATATATATATATATATATATAATCCAATCCGGCATTAGATAATCTATAAAGGGTTGATATGCCATTAAATAAGCCAAGCCAAACCAGCAAATATATTGTAGCATTACCTCTTGTGTTTGATTAAGTATTTCTAAGGAGACATGTTGGTCGTTATTATGATGATCATGAAAATGATAAAGTTGAATGAATGAATAAAACAAGACATCTTTGTCATTCAAAAAAACAACAAGGGTTGACATGCCGAAAGATCCAAAATCAACTAACAAGTAACTAACAAATAACTAACTACTGCTACATCAAGTTATTGTAAAAAAAAACATGGAGATGATCATTATCTTATTATAATGGAGATTGTCTGTTTTTCTGTCTGTAACCGAAACTATATTACTACTCAAGTTACAATTCCCTTAGTTATTGAAATCGCATTCTCAATGATTTTATTTTTTATCTAAACCTCAATTATTAATAAAATTGTTTTACATTATTATTACTGTTGACCATATCTACATACAAACCACATGCAATAAATTTATATATACAACAAAATAGCGGTTTACAGTGTGAACGGGAAGGCTAATTTGCATATCAATATTAAAAAATCGAATTTAATAAATATGTGCTTAGTATTATTGATTTCTAACTATTTGGTTTTATTTTAATGAATATAAGCAAACATCTCTTCAATGAATCTTAAATGAAATCCATTAACAAGATAAAATAACTGTAATTTTATTCTTTACTTCCTCTTATAACTAAATACTTAAATTAGAAAAAATAACAATGAAAGACGAGAGTGATGGAAGAGTAAGTTTCAGTTGTTCTATTTTTTATTATACTCCCTCTGTTTCAAATCGTTTATTATACTCCCTCTGTTTCAAATCTTTTTATCTGTATTCTTATTTAGTTTCATTAGCCTTTCTAATTTAATACAATATTTTATTACATTAAAACTTAAATACTTGTACCCGGAGGGTGCATATATTTGCTAGTGATAATAATAAAGTTTTATTTCATGTATGTTTTTTTTATGGCGTCAGACACAAAAGAAATAAATGTGGTTGTTTTTCTATTTCAGTCATCAAAGAATCTTTTTTGTCTGTGTGATTTCATTTTATTATTCATCATTTATTTGATAAATGATGTTTCATTTCACTCCAGCAAATAATTAGCAGATCACGCATCACCTTTTCAATGGTATATAAATCTGTATATAACATACATCAAAAGAAACATAATGACTATGTTATATACAATAATATTAAACAATATCATCACCAGGTCATGCATGAAACCACGGATTTCAATGAGTCTCGTCCCTACCAGTCATAACTCATAGTAGGTCCTTCTCACGACATCCAATATCCGTACAGAGATGATCCATGCAGTTTGTGTTAACATTTTTGACATATAAGGTATGTGCTAGATACCCGCTCCTACTTATAGACTCGGCGAGAACGATGTGATCAAACTCTTGGCCAATCACTGGCAGTTCTCTGCTGTTGATACAATACTTAAACAGACCATACTGACCATAACTACTTTGAATTTCATTAACGACAGACATAGAATTAAATCATTGGAACTTTATCAATACGCAGGATAGGACTTATACGCCGGATAGGACTTATATGCTTACCAAAGGATTCCATCATTCAGGACTTACTTACTTTAAGCCCTTTTCAACTGGCCAAGGATGGCATTTAAAAAATGAACAGTTTGTAGTGGTTTAATCCACTCTGGTGTGTCTCTGTGTCGTTGTCAAAAGAAAACTGACACTTATAAGGTCCTCCTTACTTCTCCAGTACAGACCAGCGGATCTTACTTGATATGTTCGCGTGATAGGAGATAAATACCGTACAGCTGATTTTATATTTCAAGTGCAGGGCGGGTTTATCTCAGTCAGTAGAGCGTCCAATTATGAATCGCAAGGTTCTTGTTTCAATACCGGCCCTCGCCAACTCAGCGTATGAGTAGCACAAGGATCTGTGAGGAGCTGATATTAGGTGTGGTGTTCCACCTCAGATGCAAAAACAATATCCTTTGTCAAGCACTAGTGAAAAAGGGATAGATCCCCTCACTGTCTGGTTGATAACAACAGTAGGCCTCCCCCGATGACTTTTTATTTCTAGTGTTGGATATTTTTTTTAAGAACATGATAAAATTATATTTTATTTGTGTTTTTTTTAATGGCGTCAGGCATTATAGTTATGGTTGTTTTTATATTTCAGTCATCAAAAAATGTTTATTGTTTTTGTGAGAATGATAAACGGAACGGTTATCATTCATCATTTATTTTTATAAATTATGGTTCATTTAACATCGCCAAACAATTACCAGATCAGATATAAGCTTCCCAAAAGTATATAAATCTGCATATGACTTATATCAGAATAAAAATTATGTCTATTTTATATAAAATCATTAAGCTTGATTTTTTAGTATATATAAAATATATATTATAATATATATATATATATATATATATATATTGTTGAGCGCGTGGTGTAAAGTCATGGGACATGGACTCGTCGCCCCGAGTTCAAATCCTGGACGAGGTAACTGCATTTCACTTAGCGCTAATACCCTTGGGAATGGTATGAATCCCAGCTATGGGTAAATAGTAGGTCAGACTGGGCTCTTTAACCTTGGTTAGGCAACCGATCTAGGAGAAAGAAAACTCTGAATTCAAACCTGTTAAACTCCGCTTTAAGAAATTGACCTAGTGTCACATCCTGCTCGTGCGGAGGGTTGGTAATATATATATATATATAATATATATATATATATATATATATATATATATATATCTTAAACTGAATTCGTCATTTGTACAATATTTAGAGAAAATAATACGTCGGATGAGAACCAAGAAAAAAATACAATGGCACATTCAATAAGAATACGTAATTTCCAACAGTATTTAGAAAATGTGTAATCTTCTCTTAAACTAATGGAACAATTTATTAGTCAGGTGCTCTCTCCTCTGATCATTCACAAACTAATTGAATACACTTCAATTCAAGAAAAGTGAAACATAATTTGTAGGTAGTCTACGAATTATGTATACAAGTGTCATCATCATCATCATGTTGTGCCAACAGCACAGATATCCATAATAATCACTCACCAACACTCTATATCATTCATTCCTCCCGCGTGATCATTTTCGCGGCATCTAGTATCCGCGCAGAACAGGTAAATGTATGTCTTTGCTGTATGGCCCACACTGGTATGCCCATGTGATGGCTTCCACAGAAGAAGGTCACTTATGAGTTCATCCTTGCTTCTCCAGCAGTGTCAGGCGTGTCTTGTCCGCCTTCTATGGATGGTTTGTGGGATATGGGACAGGTGGCCGTACAGCTTTTTTCTTGTGGGGTGTTGTTTCCAGGTGTTGTTTCCAGGTCTTGTTTAAGATTGCACGCAGCATTCTTGTGCAGCTACCATCTAGGTTATTCTCCAGTCTCTTCGTTAGGGTCTAGGTGTTGTAGCCGTACATTAGCACTGATACAACTACAGCTTGGAAAAAAACTGTCACTTTTACTTAATAGATGTAGCGTGATTCTCATACTTTATCGGGTGGTCTCTTTGAAGAATCAGCCCGAAAAGAAATAAAAACATCAACGAGATTTTTGGAGACATGAAGGCTGATTTTATGAGAATTTCAGACTTCTTGACTGTTAATTGTTCTTTGATCCGAACGGCCATGAACTCACAGTGACTGTAGAAGGAATCGAATGATTACAACGAATTGAAGGCTCGACAATGTTCGAGAACATTCTTTTCCTTCTAAGAAGAAATAGATTCTTCGAGAAAAAGACCCTTCTAGGTTTGTTCTGTTTAGATACTATATAAGGCCGGACCCTGGCTAGGAGATCAGTAGAGTTGGTCTGACAGTTGGAGTTGTCGCTGAAAATGAAAAGGGCTGTCCTGATATTTGACGACTAGAAAAAGTTTGTCATCAAAAGTTAACTCAAAGTACTGAAAAACGCGAAGTTGAAACCAGATGAAAACGTTACTTACTAAATAAGCTCTCTCTCTCTCTCTCTCTCTCTCTCTCTCTCTCTCTCTCTCTCTCTCTCTCTCTCTCCCTCCCTCCCTCTCTCTCAAAGTTAAGAAAACGGAATTGAATTGAATAAATAAGTCATTTGAAAAGAAATGAAAAGTTTGTTGTCAACTTTATTTTACTACGAAAAATACTACGAGAGTTGTTATGAATGAAACAAGATTTCCCTGACCACTAGACCCCTGTGGAGATAAAAGTAATTGACCACAACGAAGAGCACGCGGCCTGTGTAATTGATACTAGCGACAAAGGACTACTAGAATCCTGTGAGTGTTGTAAACAAGCAAAAAGTTTACGCGTCTGGCAGTGTACCTCTGAAAACGTCCCTAGACTAGAGACCATCGACCAGCGTATAAGTTTAATAGTGCACACAGTGAGTGCATTGTGCGCCAAACCCCGCATTCTGAAAAAGCGACAACGTTTCAGTAATCAACTAATTAAATTAATGCCAAGATTTGTTTAACCTAATTTATATGCACTTAAATGATTTAAAGTTAATCTTCCTAATTAATAATAATACTATTTTGCACTCAGTCAGATGGTATGGAGTATTCCAGTCTAATTTAAATAAGTTTTATATAGTTATATGGTTTTAAGTATTTATGTTCAAAACTAATATTTTTTTAACAGGTCTATTTGACCGATATATGGGTTCCTAACAGGTATTACCACTCTGAATCAGAGTGGACCCGGGGGTAATTGTAGTGAAGGTGTACCCCACACTTTGCAGCACTCTAGAAATAACGCCACATCACCAGATGCAATTCAGTGTCATATTTAGGAAACAGATTTCCAGCGACCCACTGTCTTGTAGACAAAAGACACAACATGTGCGGGTTACGGTGGCAAAATCGAAGGGTGAAAAAGATCTAGTGTGCCACACACACACGAAATATTGGGGGCCCAAGTCACCTGACAATGGGCAGAATACACAAGGGGATTTTTTTTTACCTCTGCTTGCTGGAGGGTTTAAGAAAATTGACTTTGGCTGGTCTATCTTTTATGCTGCTTGTCGTAACATCACCAGGTTAATGGAAAAAAACAGGATAAGTAAGTGATATAATCCCTACAGTGTCATGTTACTAGGAGATAATCATTACGACACATGGATTTTCTTTTATTAGCTCAACCTTTGACTCGTCCTCTGATTATCTTTGGTATCTTATGTAGCTGGGAGTTCTTCTGGAACTTTCCATTTGGAGATTTCGTGTCTGGTCTTCTATTGGGATCTTTCATCTATCAGAAGCCCTGGGTCATTAATAGTTTTTTGAATAAATAACACAAGACTTAGATTTTCTTTATATCATATTTTATTTAGAAATCCCCACCCAGACTAACTGCGCAGAGTGTTAGTACGGGAGCGCGCTTATAACGACTTGCCAACTCCGTAGCTTGCCCAGCACTGACTATGTCTTTCAAATCAAAACCGGAAGAAGCCTATGTTTCTAAGTTCTCTACTAATTCTCACGGTATCTACCGGAAAAGGGATTAACACGAGATTAACATGTGCCAATCAATCTTCCATGATATCGGCACATGTGGTAGTACCCGCTTTTTTGGTGAGGCTCAGAAAATGTGGATTGTATCTTTGCCAAAATGTAAGACCACACTCAAAAGGGATGTAGTACATTAAACAGCATCTGATGGTGGGGATCTAGTTCTAGAGCCCTGAAGAGAGCTGTTTACTTGTGATGAAAAAACTTTGTTTGACTAATAAAAACGCTCCACACCGATATTACGAAGCTGAGCAGAAAAATTGAAAAGATCGAAAAGAAACTCGTTAGACATGAAATGCCCATCTTAATCAACACAGTATTATAAAAGAAGAAGTGCTGTCCAAATATACACTCGGTCAGTTCATCTGGGTGAAAATATTCCGTACACAGAGAAGATTCGACCTTCATCAAAGTGAAATTTTATTTTGAATGAAAAAATTCGTTGGGGAAAATATATATATATATATATATATATATATATATATATATATATATATATATATATATATATATAATATATCATTTGTATACTTTGTATATATATATATATATATATATATATATATATATATATATATATATATTCATGTGTATTCTTTTGGAATTAGTTGAAAGGTTTCATTTGAGTCGTCTTCATTTTTATAAAAACTCAGCCATGATTAAACTTGCATTTAATCTATTGTCTTCTATTGAACAAACGATTAGCTTTCTTGTTTTATGGCCTGATAATGTCGAACGTCATATGCAAATGTAAATTTTATGCAGCGTAACATGGATTCCGACTTGTTTCCTTTTTGTTTTTTGTTTTTTGGATGTTCTTATTCAAAACGCACCTGCTCGAAATTGAAGAATAGTAATTTAAATTATGTTATATCAGTGTGTACTCTAAATGAAGAATTAGATTATCTTGATAATGTTCAGATAATTTTGGGGAATCTGATCTTGCTCATATGTTTCCTTCTTTTGGCGGCAAATCCATTTCTATGCAAATTGCTTTTAAACTTATATTTTCATTCGCAAAATTCCATTCTTGCTTTCTTATTTGATTGCGGTTAAAGTTACAACATTCGTCTCTTAAGATTGTAGAACTGATATTTTATGATTTCCTCCTAGCTTAATTTTAAAACTTCCTCTCTCTCTCTCTCTCTCTCTCTCTCTCTCTCTCTCTCTCTCTCTCTCATACACACACACACACACACGCACTCTATCAATATATCTATCGATAGCGTGTATTATTTTATGATTTACTTCTAGCTTACTTTTTAAAACTCTCTCTTTCTGTCAACACACACACACACACACACACACAACACACACTCTCTCTCTCTCTCTCTCTCTCTCTCTCTCTCTCTCTCTCTCTCTCTCTTCTCTGTTTCTTTCTCTCTCTGTCTATCTATGCTATATATATATATATATATATATATATAGCTTAATTGGAGTCGTACCTAATTTTGAAAATTAATTAATTAATAATGAATTAGGCGGGAATACCTATTTTAAATGTATGGCTAAACAAATCGAGAAAAATCAGCCATACATTTAAAATAGGTATTCCCGCCTAATTCATTATTAATTAATTAATTTTCAAAATTAGGTACGACTCCAATTAAGCACTTATTCTCCCAAAAATTGTCGGCAAAAAGCCATTCCAAACACACCGTGTTTACAACTTATCATATATATATATATATATATATATATATATATATATATATATCACAAACACGCACTCTATCTATTTATATATCTATTGATAGTCCTGTGACTTTATGATTTACTTCTAGCTTACTTTGAAAAATGTATCCTCTCTCTCTCTCTCTCTCTCTCTCTCTCTCTCTCTCTATATATATATATATATATATATATATATATATATATATATATATATATCTGCTAATCCGTGTCTTTTCTCTCTCTTATCTCTATCATCCACTCTTCTAATCTGTATCTTTCTCTCTCTACTTCCCAATGACATTTCTAATTATCCTTATTAAGCATTGTTTGTCATTATTTTCCATCTAATTTTCCTTTCTTCGTTCCGTCTTCAAGCATTTCATTACCCACAACAATCCTACTCCTCCTTCTCCCCTCCAGAGTTTAATCGGATTATTCCATTCTTACACACTCTTAATTAATTTCCTTTCTTTGCTTGAAACATGTTCGTGATTTGAAAATGCCACCATCAGATTTATTCTTTCTAATCTACAACACGTTTCCTTTTTGGAGTTTGAATTGATGCAAATCTAGCTATATCTCTGCATTCTCTACATCTGTTTGTCTGCCTGTCTGTCTCTTATATATATATATAATATATATAATATATATATATATATATATATATATGAAATTTAAAAATACTCTTAAAATATAATTTTCTAAAATTATTCATCAATCCTTCTAATATATAATTAAAGATAATCTTTTTAGTTATTTACTGATCTATCTAATTACATTAATATATCTTTTTTTATTTTACAACTGAAAAAAAAAAGCTAAGTAAATAAATTCTTCTATATGACCGTTTTTATTTTGAATTCAAGATAGTTACAATGTAGCAATAATCACCGGAAGTTAACCAGACAAGATTAGATATATACATATAAAAATTCCAACCAATTCTCAACAGATATTTCAAAGGTAAGAGATCAATTTTATCTTCTCTAATAACTTATATAATAATTATATTAACCTGATGCTTCAAAGGAGTCTAATAATAGATGAGAAAAACTTTCTATCAGGGACCCCACTCTCAAAAAGGGTTTTAATACTTTTGAGAGGGGTCCATTGGAAAGGATTTTTCATTTGAACCCCGCATTTCATTCATTCTTGTTTCATCCATTCATTCATTTTGCCATTGATTTTTAACTATATATATATATATATGTATATATATATATAATTTATATTTTTGAAGGCAATTACAATGCGTATATCGTATAAAATTCGATAATTATTGAAAATAATCATGACAAGCGCCACGTGCAACACCGTACAGCTGTTTCAACTTTATTAAGTCTCATCAACGGTGTATACTTATGATGAGACTTAATAAAGTTGAAACAGATGTACGGTGTTCCCCGTGGCGCACTTTATTTGCCGGGTTTGCTTGTCATGGTTATTTTCAATAATTATCGAATTTTATACCTTCAAAAAATATAAATAATAATATACTTTACTTAACAATGCTTCAAAAGCAAATTATCAAATTCCATGTATAATATATATATATATATATATATATATATATATATATATATATATATATATATATGATAAGTTGTAAACACGGTGTGTTTGGAATGGCTTTTTTGCCGACAATTTTATATATATATATATATATATATATATATATATATATAATGTCTGTATGTGTGTGTGTGTGTGTGTGTTCTTTCTATGACTCTTTCTGTCATTCTCTCATCTCATATCTCTCCCTCTCTTTCACTCTCTCTCTCTCTCTCTCTTCTCTCTCTCTCTCTCTCTCTCTCTCTCTCTCTCCCACTCTCTCACACAAGCGGGATATTAAATTGGGCTATTTTCAGAACACCCTCGTCTAACATATCTGAAACTGATCATAACTTTAGTTTCAATGATGCCACAATATTAGCTCATATTCACAACAAAATGCTAAGACAGATTTTTGAAGCCAGTGCAATTTCGCTTGTTTGTTAGGGGTTAGGGTTAAGTGTTAGAGTTAGGGTTAGTTTTATAATTTTAAAAAAATCTAAAAATCGTCTGTTAAAACAACCGGATATTGACGGTGTAAATAAAAAAGCATGTCCTTTCTTAATCGAGATCAAAAAGGAGTGCCTAATGGTCATATGGTCCCAAAAATTTATCGTCCTGTATCCTTCACAATCGTTTTCTGTCCCCTTCCCCCTCTCACCATTTTGTAGTATATTCTCGTTTTTCCTTATTTTCGCTTCCTCTGTGATTGGTTACCATTTTCTTCAATTTGAATAAGATCCTATCTATTGCAATACTTTCATTTTCCTCAGATTCGATTTTCACTCTGTTGTGTAGGGGTAAAGTGACGCACAATAAAGCAGGGGTTATTGTTAGGCCTCCATGGTGGGCCACCATTCCTTGATGGTTAGTGTTGTGATGTTAGTTCAACAGTAAAAAAGAAGTCAAGTCGAGGTAGGGTAAAAAGAGACAAGTGTATTTACAATAAGGTACAAGAACGGCTAGCTTGCCGCTAAACAGTAACAGTACGGTAACAGTACTGTAACAGTACAACCTTTTCACTCGGTGCCTCACTATTTATAGTGAGAACCGGTGTATATTCTCCACTGTAGGAACGGCCGGTACAACAGTTAGTGTACTGCGGGTTTTAATGACCACTCTGCAAGACACAACACTTTTGTCATTGCCAACCAACATTAATCAGGTAAGTAGATTTGAAACTTAAATTTAGAAAATACTAAACAAGAGAGAGAGAGAGAGAGAGGGGAGAGAGAGAGAGAGGGGGAGAGAGAGATAAAGAAAAAGGTTAGAGAGTAGAATAGATTTCAGAGACAGACAGAGAGAAAAAGGATGTGTTCAGGAGAGAGAGAGAGAGAGAGAGAGAGAAAGAGAGGGAGAGAGTAAAGTAATATATATATATATATATATATATGGTTTGTTGGTTGGTTTTGAAGGCTGTCACAATGCAAGTGTAAAAAAAACGAAGGTAACTATGATGTAGTTTGTTAACCTGTTATTTTATTCTTAATATTTCGGGATATGTATTTAAGTGTATTGCTCTAATAAAAGTCTTGCTATGGTGTGCCATTTTTACTGAGTTATGGTTACATTCATCTATATATATAAAAAGAAGTTTGGTATGTACGTGTCGACGCATAACTCCAAAACGGGAGGTCACACGGATTCAAAATCTTGCATACATATTAATTTCCGTCTAAGAAACACGCCAAATTTGGTTATTGATTTTTACTGATTAAAGGATATAATTAATTAATTAAACATTAATTAAATGATTTACGATAATCGTGGCATAGCTGCTGCTGATAATAAAAAAAATCTGCTGACTGCTGACTATATCAACAGTAAAATGGCGCCGCTGCTGGTAATTTGAAGTTGACAAATTTGTGCCCGAATCGTTTCAGCTCAAAACTTCTCGGGTATCACCGGTCTAATCTTAGAAATATTTATTTGGACAGAAGGAAAAGAAAATAATATTTCTAAATATGTAATTTGTATGTAGTTTTATTAATTGAATTATTTTTAACAGCAAAGTAAATAACAATAATAAACGAAAACATTTAATTTAATGATTAATAATAATCCAACATTGTTTATTATTAACTAGCAAAAGTACCCGGTATTTAATTATAATCAGTATTTAATTTTTTTTGTATGTACAAAAGAGTTTTAGGAAAAAAAAGCCTTTTACAAAAATCTAGACATGAATTAAAAAATACGAAGTAGTTAAGTTATAACGTATTTGAAGAAACTTAACTTACATTTTGTAAATAATAAACACTGTTTGTTTACTTATTAACAACATTCTTTTACTGTTTGTCAAACAAATAGTAGTAATAGATCAGCAAACGATTATTAAATCATGTCTTTTTCTCCTCTACCCGGGCTTCGTAGCCGTTGCTAGTTTATTATAATTGCCTCTTCGTCTGAAAAACACACATGTACACACACAAATACACACACACGCACATATATATATATATATATATATATATATATATATATATATATATATATTACTTTGTTTTGTATTATATATATATATATAACTGTTTTGTAATATATATATAAAACACACACATACATACATACATACATACATATATATATATATATATATATATATATATATATATATATATATATATATATATATACACACAAATGCACATACACACACACACACATATATATATATATATATATATATATATATGAAAAGTTTATTTGCAGTACAGAATTTAAAAAGGACGCGTAAAAGCATATGCATGTTGTAAAATAAGTTGTTTTTGTTTTTTTTTTCTTAAAAAGAAAAGTAAGGGTACCCTAGTAAGATTTAAAATCGGAAATGATTTATATATATATATATATATATATATATATATATATATATATATATATTACTCTGTTTTGTACTATATATATATGTTGCACATATATATATATGCATATATATATGTATATATATTTATTACTTTGTTTTTTAATATATATATTACTTTGTCTTGTACTATATATATATATATATATATATATGTGTGTGTGTGTGTGTGTGTGTGTGTGTGTGTGTGTGTGTGTCTGTCTTGGTGTGTGTGATGTTTTGTTCTGTATATCAATTCATCTTATCTCCCTGACAACCAATCACGCTAACTCTGCACGCGTCTATCAATCTTATGCTTTTCTTTCAGACTGAGGTAGATTTCGTTTTCCGTTGCCGTTAGGGTCCTGTCATTTTATATATATATATATATATTTTACGACATATCAACTCTTTTTCTGTGCATTTAATTCCGAATCAATTATTTTTGATAAACAAAAGACTAAGGTTGCTTACAGTATATTTTGTTACTTAAGGGGTAACCCAATTAAGTATTGAATGGGCTCATTGCTGCATTAGTGTCCTGATTTAACACTGCGGGATGTATTTGGAGTGTGTATGCGAGGTCATTACTTTCGATATGTGATGTGTCTGTTACAATTTATGATTTTATTTTAAATTGTGAACATACCTGTTGTTAATATTGTAAGGATGGTTTAATGGTATACATACTTTGGATACACAAAACTCCGACGAAGGTCAACGGACAAAAACATGTAATATATAAAGCACATGGATAACAGTAGATACAACGTACATAGTAAAAGAGTTACATATATAAAGGGGTACACCAATAAAGATAAAGGCACATTCATGAATGGTACAAGATAACATAAAAGAGTACAGACATGAGACTAGCGATAATCCATGCTGTAAAGAACTTACAGTAATGTAAGGGGGGAGGAGCCCCAACGAGAGGGGTTAGATAAAATCTACCCCATGTGGCTCGTAGTTGTTAAAACAGGAAAAGAGAGAGAAAGGGTTTGAACCCGGCGCTTAAATACTATAGCACCCTGGCGGGCATCAGCAAACTAAAAGGGGCAGACAACTCCACCAGGCAAATACAAACTAACGCTACAAATACTCCCCCCCTAAATTTTTAGCGGGGCTAAAAAATTTACTGACAAGGATGACAAACAAAAAAAAAATATTCCTTTAAGGAAAAGAACAGAGTCTCGAATGTTCAAAGTTCAAAGTTCCAAAAACAGAGAAATAAAATTTGCACATACATATTCCCGCAAACTACAAAATAAAAGCATGAAAAAACAGGAATGTAATTTAAAATACAAACAAGAGAATTTTCATGTTTAAGTCCGGTGTGAAAAAAGTTCCTATGTGGTAAGTGACAATTTAAAGAAATCCTCTTTCTTCCAAATTCCTGAGTTGAAATAAGGACTGCTTTTATCCTTGTGGAATAATTTTTCTCCGGGAAAAAATGGTAGGCACAAAATGACAAGTCAAAGTACTTTTACAATATCTTAAATAAATTCGTTAGATTTAAAATAGGAGGTGGGTAAGTTTTTATACCCGTTGCGATTATGAGTGACGTGACAATGATCCCAACTGATGTTACATAATTGTTAGTACCCTGACAATTTTGTACAGTTAGTGTAGAAACAAAAATGGCTGTTATAAGTTACGGCTAGCAGCCTTTGAGCCATGGAGGATTGAGTAACACATGTTGAACTCATCTTCAACCCTTTTCCGGTAGATACCGTGAGAATCAGTAAAGAAATGAGAAAGAATATTTCTTCCGGTTTAGATTAGAAAGAGTTAGTTTAGTTTAGATTGGCCAAACCACGGAGAGAGCAAGCCGTGTCTGAGCGCGCTGCCGTACTCAATCTGCGCAGTAGTCTGGATGGAGATTTCGAAATAAAATATGATATAAAGAAAATCGAAGTCTTGAGGTTATTTATCCAAAAACTACCAATGACCCAGGGCTTATGATAGACGAGAAATCTCCAATGAAGTCCCCAAATGGAAAGTTCCAGACGCTAGAAGAATACATACGATACCAAAGATGATCTGAAGAGAAGAGAAGTATATAACACTGACCTCTGGTACAAACACTTGAGAATAAAATTTAGGTAGAGATTCGGCCCGGCTTTCAAGGTGGGTAGACGTGTTCAGTTGCCTGGGTCGGTCTCCCCGTGGCGGAATCATAATTGGCAGAGTTGAGAATAAAGCTTTATTATAAAAAAACAAACAAGTCTTGTTAATTGAATGATCAGCCCGATACTATTAGAAAAACTTACAAAGAAAATCAATACCCAGACGAAAGCCCTAAATAGAAGCCCAGAGGACCTGGCTAACGACGAGTTGGATGACCTACACAAAGAAACAGAAATAGAAGAGGTAGCAAAAAAAAGGAATGCCTATCATCTCTAATCTATCTCTCTGACTCTGTCTTTTATGTAATCGATGTTTTGTAAGGTCTATATAACAGTTGCTTATGGAGGCGCGTGGTTTAATGGTTAGAAAATTTGGGGCATGGACTCGTCGATCCGAGTTCAATTCCTGGACGGTGCTGTTTGCATTTCACATGGCGCTAATACTCTTGGGAAAGACCATATGACCTTTAGGCACTCCTTTTGCTTTGCTGATTCATAAGTACATTTTTTCATTTACACCGTCAACATCCGGTTGTTTGTTAACATACGATTTTTAGAGTTTTTTTTAAATTATGAAACTAACCCCTAACCCCTAAGCCCTAACCCTACCCCCTAACAAACAACCGGATGTTGACGGTGTAAATGAAAAAGAAATGTACTTATTAATCAGCAAAGCAAAAGGGGTGCCTAAAGGTCATATGGTCCTACTTTTCTTGTGCCGTTGATAATTCTTAATAACGAATACAAAACGTTGTTATTTCTCGAAATTTTTGAGATGAGGCTTAATAATTTGTGTTATTTGGATTATTCGGACTATTGTCCTAATCTTCATTGTTATCTGTCCAACGTTTTGGCCGATGTGGCCTCCGGCCTTCTTCGGGCATTTCTTGTCGAGTTCCCCAGCCCGAGAAAGTTACCGAGTCCGACAAGGAAGGCCGGAGGGTACATCAGCCGAAACGTTGGACAGATAGCAATGAAGATGAGAACGATTTTTAGATTTTTTTTAAATTATGAAACTAAACCCTAACCCCTAAGCCCTAACCCTACCCCCTAACAAACAACCGCATGTTGACGGTGTAAATGAAAAAAATGTACTTATTAATCAGCAAAGCAAAAGGGGTGCCTAAAGGTCATATGGTCCTACTTTTCTTGTGCCGTTGATAATTCTTAATAACGAATACAAAACGTTGTTATTTCTCGAAATTTTTGAGATGAGGCTTAATAATTTGTGTTATTTGGATTATTCGGACTATTGTCCTAATCTTCATAGTTATCTGTCCAACGTTTTGGCCGATGTGGCCTCCGGCCTTCTTCAGGTATTTCTTGTCGAGTTCCCCAGTCCGAGAAAGTTACCGAGTCCGACAAGAAGGCCGGAGGGCACATCAGCCGAAACGTTGTACAGATAGCAATGAAGATGAGAACAATAGTCCGAATAAAACAAATAATACAAAACGTTGTTGTTCTTTTTTTTTCAGAGCAAATATATGTTCATTTCCCACGATGGTGTTGCATAGCCCTTCTTTACCGGCACTAAATAGGTATATGTTATATACTTCTCTTACTACTTCTTACTCTGTCGTCTATTTTTCTGGCCGGCTTGGTTCTAAGGTCTCGTCTGGTCTTCTATTGAGGATTCCGGGTCTGGTTTCTGTTTTAGGGATTTCTTGTTACCAGAAGCCCTGTGTCATTGTTAGTTTTTAGTAATAAACACAAGACTTCGATTTACGATGATGTTACTTTATTCGTAGATCCCCATACCAGACAATCACGCAGTGAGACTCACATCTTGCTAGCTTGGCTTCTAAGTTCTAACTCTAACTGAGTTGCTTACTCCTTAAACCGGAAGGGGCTTCTATTGGGGTTCCCGTTTCTCACGGTTTATCCCGCAAGGTAAGGTCAGAGTGAGGTCAAGCATTGTCACTCACTTTCAAGGCCATCAGCTGCACTAATATGATTTCTACACTATTGTCATAATCATTAGGTATCTAATGATTATGTAACAATGGTATCAAACTGCATCTAATTGTGAGGTTCAAATTGTGGAGCTCTAGGGAGTGTTGAAAACCCATTCATAGCCATTACTCCCATGCCCACTGTGACCCGGAGAGACAATACCTGTTAGGGCTCCGTCTATGCATTAGATAGAAAAACAAATTTAAAATATTTTTTTAAATCGAGTTAAAAATGAGTTTAAGAAATATTGGGTTTAAAAAAAATTGAATACCAGTCAAGAATGAATAAAACAAAAGTGTGTGGTATAAAATAAGCCAACAAAGGTTGACATGCCGTAAAATCCAATCTACTAACCAACCTATTATCGTTTAAATTTTGTCTGATATCGTTTACCTGATATCTAGCCCTATTGACTGAGGTTATAGAATACACCGACTGCACCTCTGCAGAAGAGTAAGATCTCCTATCCATTAACACCATAGTTGGTCGTGGTTAGTGACCTAAGAACTTAAGACGGAATCCTAGTGGCTGAGTGTTCATGGCATGCAACCCTCCACGTTGGCTCTTACTTGGTTTAGATGGATGGTCAGAGAGGCCCTCTCCAATCAATTTGCTGGTCACATCATGAAATAAGTCAATAATGGTGGACATCTCGTAAAATCTAACCAACGACAATAAGTAGTAAACCACACGCCTGCACATTTTTAAGAAATATAGGAAAAACAAAACAAAACAAAACAATTTTGTGTATCCTACATTTCGGGATATAACAGGTACTCAATTTTTTTTTTATAACACATTTTATTCTATTTGACCCATAGATGAGACCCTAACAAATACTACTACGCCGTGTCAAAGTGGAACTGGGAGAAATGGTGATGAAGGGGTACTCTATATTCCCCAAGCTCCAAAACTGGAACTTCACCATCAGATAGAGTTTAACACCATACTCAGGACACTGACCCTCAGCCACCGTCTTCTAGTACATATATGATAAAAAGAGTTGAAGGTTGGCATAAGGGCAATAGGGTAGGGATAATCATATTGGTGCTAGGAAGCGCATGGTGTAATGGTTAAAGTCATGGGAAATGGACTCATCGTCCCGAGTTCAAATCCTGGACATGGTAGCTGTATTTCACTTAGCGCTAATACCCTTGGGAAAAGTATGAATCCTACTCTCCCTCCACCTGTGGATAAATAGTAGGGCAGACTGGACTCTTTAACTTTGGTTGGGCAACCGGTCTAGGAGAAGGAAAACTCTGAATTAAATCCTGGTAAACTCTGCTTAAGAAATTGACCTTGTGTCGCATCCTGAAATGACTTTATTATCTTTCTGTTCGTCTGACTCTTCCTCATCAGGGTGTTCATATTGATCATAACCCATTTCTTGTTACTCGAAATGGATTTATATAGGAAGAACATTTATTCATTGCTTCCAATAGATTTTTCTATAATGCTTTTCTTCGTGGGAGACAGATTGATCAGTTCTTCATTAATGTAGTTGATGGGAACAATCAGCCAAATTAGTGCTACAGAAATATCTTCTTGGGAAAGTCAATACATAAACATATATTTAATCGTCCAATGAGGTATCATCTGCAAAATTATATTAAAAGACACACACACACACACATACACACAGAGATGTATATATATATATATATATATATATATATATATATATATTTATAAATACATATACATATATATACATATATGTAAATAAATGGAAATTAATCCGACAGAATGAATTTAACATTGTTTTTTCAAAATGTTAAATTCATATATATTATATATATATATATATATATAATATATATATATATATATAATCAAAGTCCAGAGAAGAAATCTTCCTTACGACATAGGTTTTTTTTAAGAACAACTTGTCGCCGTTTGAGAGCTCAATGTGTGCTCCTATTGTTAGAGTCACAGAGCAAGACAGGACAATTTAAAAAAAAAAAAAAAAAAATCTGTTTTCAAATGCCTTAAAAATAAAGAATTCATCATTCGCATCTGATGAGTCGGGAGAATTAGACATTTTTATCTAAGCTCCCTGAAATAGTCTATAATGCAAGATCTATAAGTCTTTTGTTATTTATTTAAATATATATATATATATATACATATATATATATATATATATACATAGATATACATATATATATATATATATATATATATATATATATATTTACCAACCCCTCTGCACGAGTAGGATGTGACACAAGGTCAATTTCTTTAGCGGAGTTCAACAGGTTTGAATTCAGAGTTTTCCTTCTCCTAGACCGATTACCTAACCAAGATTAAAGAGCCCAGTCTGCCCTACTATTTATCCATAGCTGGAAGTAGGATTCATACCTTTCCCAAGGGTATTAGCGCTAAGTGAAATGCAATTACCACATCCAGGATATGAGCTCGGGGCAACGAGTCCATCTCCCATGACTTTAACCATTACACCACGCGCTTCCTCAACATATACATATACATATATATATATGTATATATACATATACATATATACATATACATATATATACATATATATATATACATATACATATACAGAGACATTGATATTAAATAGATGAGAAGAGTACTATATTCATCAGTAAACAGTGCTCAATATCATTGATAAAGCATTTATATCTAAGTAAACGTATCGTAGAATTGGAGTCAACATCACCTGATTGGTTTGGTTTGTTTCTTTTACGGTATATCAACTCTTTTCAGGTTATTTAATGCCCAAACAAGTCCTTTCGATAAAAGGTTCTATCTTTCAATTTCTTAATATCTTCAAATCTTATTATAATGGAGATTGTGTGTTTTTCTGTCTGTAACCGAAACTATATGGCTACTCAAGTAACAATTCCCTTAGTTATTGACATCACATTACCAATGATTTTATTTTTATTTATACCTCAATTATTGATAAAATTGTTTTATATTACTTACACTGTTGACAATATCTACATACTAATATCATGCAATTGTATTTATATATACAACAAAATAGAGGTTTACAGTATGAATGGGAAGGCTAATTTGCATATTGATCTTAAAAAATTGATTTTAATAAATATATGCTTAGTATTATTGATTTCTATTTGTTTGGTTTTATCTTAATGAATATGAGCAAAAATCTCTTCAATAAATCTTAAAAGAAATCCCTTAACAAGAATAAATAACTGTAATATTATTCTTTACTTCCTATTTTAACTAAACAGTTTAAATTAGGAAAATTTACCAATGAAAGACGGGAGTAACGGAAAATGATGGAAGAGTTAGTTTCAAAGTTGTTCTATTTTTCAATCATACCCCCTCTGTTCAAAATCTTTTTATCTACATTCTTATTCAGTTTCATTAGCCTTTCTAATTTAATATGATATTTTATTATAAAATTTAACTAAAATACTTGCACCCGGAGGGTGCATATATTTGCTAGTTAGTATAAATAATTTTCATTAACCTTATTTGGTTTTGTTCGAATTAGTTTGTTTAATGGTATAGTAAACCTACGTGTAATTTATCGACAAAAACTGCTTGCGTGTTATACAAAAGCTGGTACTCAATTTTGCTTTGCATTTGTATTTTCGTTGATAAATTTTTATATCTGATTGATAATTTTCTATACATATTCATTTTTCTCAAGAAGGATAAAATGTCATCCATGTTAGTATTTCCAAACAGATCCATTATATTATTTGCGTTTAAATGTATCTTTCTGATACACGAAAACTCCCCCACTCTATGAGGAAATGTTTAACACTGAAGTGTCTTTGGGATGTCCCTCACCGTGGTTGATCCACCGGCTTGAGCATAAAATATTGTGTAAGTATTGTATGGACAATGCACGGTTACTGACAGATTCTCGCCGTCGACTCCCTGTCTACGCTACATTATTATTATTATTATTATTATTATTATTATATATTCTAGCAAATATATGCACCCTCCTGGTGCAAGTATTTTAGTTAAATTTTATAATAAAATATCATATTAAATTAGAAAGGCTAATGAAACTGAATAAGAATGTAGATAAAAAGATTTTGAACAGAAGGGGTATGATTAAAAAATAGAACAACTTTGAAACTAACTCTTCCATCATTTTCCATCACTCCCATCTTTCATTGGTAAATTTTCCTAATTAAACTGTTTAGTTAAGATAGGAAGTAAAGAATAATATTACAGTTATTTCTTCTTGTTAAGGGATTTCTTTTAAGATTTATTGAAGAGATTTTTGCTCATATTCAATAAGATAAAAACAAACAATTAGAAATCAATAATACTAAGCATATATTTATTAAAATCAAATTTTTAAGATCAATATGCAAATAAGCCTTCCCATTCATACTGTAAACCTCTATTTTGTTGTATATATAAATACAATTGCATGTTATTAGTATGTAGATATTGTCAACAGTGTAAGTAATATAAAACAATTTTATCAATAATTGAGGTATAAATAAAAATAAAATCATGGAGAATATGATGTAAATAACTAAAGGAATTGTGACTTGTATAGTAATATAGTTTCGGTTACAGACAGACAAACCCACAATCTCCATAATAATAATAATAATAATAATATATATATATATATATATATATATATGTTGCATAGGGGCCAAAGTCGAGTTGTAGTGGTAGTCGTTAGTAGCGGTCGTTAGTTCAGAAACAACATACGCAATTCTTATAGTCAAAAAGGGGCTGTATATTTATTTCTAGACTCACGGGTTCTTTTTCAGAGAGAGGGAGAGAGTGAGGGTAAGATCAAGCTATTCTGTCGTAAATCACGTTCAGACGCGCTGTTCGTTGCCACCCAAGATATTTCACCACGGACCCCAACAAACGAGTCCAACCCTCCTCGGGTCCGGCGAAAAAGAGAGCGAATTTTCTATACAACCGTTTGTGGTCCCGGGGGTGGGGGAAGGTCAAATCCACTTCCGCTCCTCCGCAGAAACCGGACCTTCCGTTTTTTATTTTTAACTCAAGTTCCGGGGTCATTGGTTGGTCAATGTCTGTCCCCACCCCGTTGAGTGTTTAACATTACAAATTTAACATCTCCTTGTTGTTATTTCTTTTTCTTCTCTTTCTACAAAAATCCGATTACCGTTTTCTTTTCAATCATCAAATTCCCCGTAGATCATAATAATTACGATATATATATATATATATATATATATATATATATATATATATATATGATAAAGAGAATGACTTATCGGTAAAAATATATTGAGTTAATCCCAA
>CM042158.1:35386999-35404499 GCA_023376005.1 Doryteuthis pealeii | reverse complement strand
GAGCATTCTTTACTAATAAATATAGTTACCTGTATTATCAATATATTAATATATATATATATATATATATATATATATATATATATATGTGTGTGTGTGTGTGTGTGTGTGTGTGTGTGATAATTAATGTGTTTAAAGGTTGAAATATCTAGAGATTTTTAGATATATAATACGGGCTAGACCTGTGGATATACCAGAGTATGATAATTTAATTATTACAACGATTTATAAGTTGACTGAAGTGCTATTGCTAAATAGTTCAATATGGAAAGGTATAATAATCTTGATTTAACTTTGTCTCATTTTTTTCTTTATTTTCTTCTTTTTATGATGTTAGATTGAAACATATTAGCGTTACCACTTCCATTCGTTCACCCTCTCTATATATATAATGATAACGAAATGGTTCATTATTTAGCAGAGGTGACGAATTCATAGGAAATAAGAATTTGGCGGATTAGCAACACCAGATAATCAGGGCGTACATGTTTTGCATTTCATCTTGAACGATTTGAATGCTCTCATTTGTAACTAGAGCGCGTTGCAAGATGTTAACGGCAGTACAATTTAGTAACACGTGTATTAATATATAGATTCTTCATATCTTGATTTTCCTGATGCTAGTACCATAATTGCGGTTAAATCGAATTTAATGGACCTAAATTCCATCGTATGTCACCCCACCAAAAGAAAAAAAAGCAGGGAATTAATCGAATTTAATGAAATTTTCAGTGTTGACATATTAATGAATAAAAAATATATTGCACCAGTTATTATATCTAAAACTTTTACATTTTTTCGAGTCAGTTAATTTGAACCACGTATCTTTGAGGCGTAACACATAAGATACGTGGTTCAAATTAACTGACCAGAAAAATGTAAAAGTTTTAAAATAAAATAACAGGTACATTACATCTTTTATTCATTAATACATCAACACCGAAAATGTCATTAAATTCGGTTAATTCCCGGAATTTTGGTATTTTTTTCTTTCGGTGGAATTTAGGTCCTTTAAGTTCAATTTAACCATAATTGCGTATTAGTGTTTTCTTGGGTTTCAATTCCCATAGTATTGGTTGCTGTTGCTATAAAACTTTGGATGAAACCTTTTACGAATTCACTTGTAGTTTTTTTTTTAATACAGCATCGATAGTATCTCTCTTTTAGTTTAATTCTGGTAGCAAAATTTAAACCGAGGCTGAGTGCTACATGTACCGATTTGGCACTTTGTGCGCTGGATATATTGGTCACGAGGTCTGCTCAAGCTATTTGTGTCCCATTTACTGGTCGTGCGTAGAGAGTGCAAATTTTTTCTTGTAATTAATTAATTTCCTGGTTGTTGATTGAGGTTATTTCTCCTCTTTGATTATTCGTTACCAAGTTTGTCAGGAGGTTTAAGTCGACCAAGATGGACTTTTTGAACTTTAATTTAAAAAAAAAAAAGTAACATTTAACATTAAATCTTAGGCTGACTTCTGATTTAGGTTGGAAAATTAAAACGGAAAGTTTTTTTTCTGATCCACCATGACAGTTTAACTAGTCTATAAATTAACATTTTGCGAATTGGGTTACGATTTTAGGGGATTAAGGTTGTTTTTAATTACGTTTGATTAAAAAAAATAAACAAAAAACCCAAATTACTGTACATTTAATTAACCACTGGAATTAATTATTGAATCTATTATTGAGACAGTTGTTTGTTTAATATTGCAATGTATAATTTCAATTAAACTTAGTTTTTAAAAATATTTTTCAACATTAATGTATATTAATTTTGGTTTTTTTTTGTTTATTTTTTTAAGCAATACGTAATTAAAAATAACCTTAATCCCCTAAAACCGTAACCCAATTCGTAAAATGTTAATTCATAGCGAGTTTGATCATCGCAGGATGACCCATAAAAATCACCACGTAAAAAAGATCTTATTTTAATCCGGCCTGGTGGGAAGTCAGGGATTTTTTTTCGTCAGAGGAGAGGGAATGACATCACATAATGATATAGTAAGAAATTTTAATTCAATGATTAACTATATTTTTAAATAAAACATAAATGACGGGATTTGCTAAATTTCAAATTAATATTTCAAAGCAAAAAACAAAAAAAGAATTTTAAAAATTAATCATATTATGTAAAACGACAAATAATCTTTAAAAAAATAACATTATTAATTCAAAGCGTAGCCGATCAAATATCAAATTATACTATAATAATTTGATAAAAAATAATATACTATACTAAGTATAGGTTAATTCTAACCCACTTACTCAAATGTCTCAACATTTTCAGGTATTTCGGTAAAATATATGGTATTTTATACTTAATCTAATGGTATCATCTCTTGCGTGCTATTTGGCATTAGTATCATGATTTTGTATGTCTAATATAAAAATATTTTTTGTATAACAATGGCTAACATATAAAATAAAAAACTGTTTGTTTAGTAAACATGTTTGCTTACATTGACGAACGACGGACACCAATACATAATTATATAAATTTTAATTTTTAAATAAAAAAGTGCAGAGCCATGAAGCGTCTATGGAAATTTAATGTGTCTTATTTAAAATATTAAATGCCCCCAAAAATCTAAAAATTTAAATTAATCTTAGAAAGAATTTTGTATTTCACCGTAATAATTACGATGTCAAAAGTGTAACTGAGTGATTAATTATTAAACTGACCATAAAAATGTTATAATTAAAAAAATAAAAAATAAAAAATAATTAATTAAGAATGCAGATAAAAAGATTTGAAACAGAAGGTGTGTATAATCGAAAAATAGAAGAACATAAATTTACTCTTCCATCACTCCTGTCGTTTATTGTTAGATTTTCCTAATTTAACTATTTATTTAAATTAGGAAGTAAAGAATAAAATCAGAGTTATTTCTTCTTGGTAAAGGATTTCTTTTAAGATTTTCTCATGTGTGAGTGTAACAAGTTTTTTCTTTACTAATCATAGTAAAAAGAACCTGTGGAAAAATGATGAAACATGAGCTTGTTGAATAATATGCACAAAATGTTTCCACAAGGCAAAATGGGAGGCGTGTTAATTAACAGCCAATCTGTAAAGGTTATTTTTCAAGTGGAAAAGATTTGTTTTTTTTTGGGTGTCAGAACTCGGATCAATCGACAGAGGAAGAATAAATTTGAGAAAAATTGTATAATTAAAAAAATGAGATAACCGATTGTTTATCCTTTACAATGAAATATTTACTATAATTTTGAATCAGTAAAAATGTAGATTTAATAAGAAAAAAAAAATGAAAATAAAAAATTGATCGAACTTCCGTTATTCATGTTTACTTTTTAGCGAGAAACGCCGAAAAATGGCAGAGTATAATTTTAGGGTATAATACTATTTAATTTTAAATTTTAAATGCATTCGAAAATAATTCAAATCATCATTATTTATGCGCCAAAAACCAAGCCCTGGTGATATTTAATGTGTATATATATTTATTTGTCGTTAATTGTTTTATTTTCGAAGTTTCCTCCCAAAATACATATTCACGCAACTGCCGTTTATATATTTATAGATGATTGATAAGATGACATCAGAATGAAGGAAATAATACTAACCTTCAAACTTTCTTCCTCTTTTTCTTTCTTCGTTCCTTACTGATGAACTTCTTTCTTTCATTCTATGTTTCCTTCTTTACTGACACTATCCTTCATTCTATCCTTTATCATTCTTCATTATCTCTTTTTTTTTCTTAAATTAAGTGCTCATTGCCTCGTATTAAAAAAAAATATTCATATTGGATAGGACAAATTCCTGACATTTCCTTCTTTAGTTCCTTTCCTTTTTTCTCTTCAGATTTTCACATTCCTTTACGTGATTCTTTCTTTGTTTTATTTCTTTCCTTCTGTTGTTTCATTATTCTTTTTCTGTTTTTTCTTTATTTATTTCTTTATTTCCATCCTTCTATCCAACCTTCCTTCCATACTTTCATCATCCCTTCTCGTTCTTTCATTGTTTGATTATTCTTTTTTCTGTTTTTTTTTCTTTCTTTGTTTCTTTCTTTCGATCCTTCTATCTACCCTTCTTTCCATTCTTTCATCATCCCTCCTCGTTCTTTCTTAGTTTGATTATTGTTTTTTTCTGTTTTTTTGTTTCTTTGTTTCTTTCTTGTCCTCTTTCTATCCACTCTTCCTTACTTTCTTTCATCATCCCTTCTCGTTCTTTCTTTATTTGATTATCATTTTTTTCTGTTTTTCTGTTTTCTTTCTTTCTTTCTTTCTTTCTATCTTTTTTCTTTTTTCCATCCTTCTATCCACCCTTCCTTCCTTTCTTTCATCATCCCTTCTCGTTCTATCTTTATTTGATTATTATTTTTCTGCTTCTTTCTTTCTTTTTCTTTCTTTCTTTCTTTCTTCATTTTATCATCCTTTCACGTTCTTTATTTGTTTGATTATTCCTTTTTCTGTTTATTTATTTATTTATTTCCATCCTTTTTTTCTTTCTTTCTTTCCATCCATCATTTCTTTCTTTCTTTCATCATCATTTCTCGTTCTCAAAATTCTGCTTTTGGCACAGATCTTTATTTCAGTTTCAAGAAAGCACACAGAACAAAAATCTGTAAACAATAGGACTGGCATCCACGTGACTCTTGTCTGCAGAAATCCGCGCGCGGCTTGACTCACTTGAACATAGGAAGTGGGTATTTCATTTCTTATCGATTTTTTCTTCGATATACGAACTGTCTTCCTTTGATTTGCAGATTCTTTAAACATAAATGAAAGAAAGAAAGAACGAACGAAAGAAAGAAAGAATGAAAGAAAGAAAATTAAATGAAAAAAAAGAAAGAAAGAAGTTCTTCCTGTTAGATCAATGATTATTGAACGATATTATTAGTTATACTATGAGGAAGTTGGCTTTTATTCCGTATTAGAAATCAATAGAGAGAGAGAACAATGTCTTTCTAGTGATTAACTGTCTTTTGAACTATATTTTTGATTCAGGCCTCAAATAGGAAGATCAATTCAGTCCCAATCAAAAAGTAAAATAAATAAGAAAAATTAATAAGAAAAAAAGAATAAGAAAAAAGCAAACAAAATCTGTAATAAAATATCATTAAAATACTTATTGGAAAAATATTAAAATTTTATTGGTTGCAAAAGAATTGTACATTTTAACATGATATTGCCTGATTATTAGAGTATCATTTTTTGTTTCTTTTTTGAATTCAGGATTACGTTTCATGGGACAATTTCGAGGAAACAGATCAGGTTTAATTTTAATAAAATACAATTATGTTTTATAAAAGCATTAATAAAGTCGTAATAATTTGTACGGTATATCAAAATGATTTACCAATTACTTCAAGTATAATATCAAGACTATCTACAAACAATTAATATATATATATATATATATATATATATATATATATATATATATATATATATATATATATGGGGTAAGGAAAAGTGGACAAAATAATGACTCAAACAAGTAGAAGTCTTTGATTCCGCTTTACGCGAGGGACTTCATCAGTCTGATATTTAGACTGATGAAGTTACTCGCATAAAGCGGAACGAAATATTTCTCCCCTACTTCTACTTGTTTGAGTCATTATTTTTTGTCCACTTTTCCTTTTACCTTACCTCATACTGTCGGATTTCCCCAACCCTCATATATTCATTATATATATATATATATATATATATATATATATATATATTATAATATATATATATATTCATAATTTATCCGAACACCTTATATATATATATATATATATATATATATATATATATATATATATATATATATATATATATATAGGGTGTTCGGGATAAATTCTACTATTTATATTTGGTTAGTTTTCTCCGTAGGCTGAAGGTATTGACGCACACCACGCATCATTTCAAACCTTGGGCCCTTCTTCATTCATATACGTGATGACAGGTAGAATGGATGACTAGAACCCACAGGAATCATGGAATATTTCTATCATGATGATCTGCACCGGCCATCAAAATAAGATTATGGTTGCTGCCCAATGCTCCCTGAACACTGTAAAATATAGGCATGAAGTGGAAAATTGTAATGGACACTACGAAGCAGTGGCTAGAAGAAAGCAACATAACAGACGATTTGATTGCATTCGTACAGCAGAATTCCTAACAAAATCAACAGAAAAGGTGTTGGAGGCACCTCAGATGCCCACGTGGAGTTGCTAAACACTGTAGTCAAGCCCTGGATAACAAAGGTAGTCATTCGTAGGTCATATGTATGGCAGCAGAATACACCCCCTGCTACAAGTCTAGTAAAAGTCAAAAATGGATGTCGGCGAATTTTTACGACTACAACAGTCCCAATTTTTGGCCTTCAAACTCCCCAGATCTTAACCCCATGGATTATTATGTATGTGGCGCTGTTGAGAAAGACATCAATCGCCATGCTAGCACAACAAAATCCCAGTTAATCGACAGAATTAAGGTAGTTTTTGAGACTCTTCCCAGGGAAACTGTAACATCAGCTTGCTCCAGATTCCGAAGCAGGATTGAGGCTGTGATCGAGGTTAATGGTGGTTATTTTGAGTGAAACAACAAAATATCGGTTTACAGTGTGAACGGGAAGGCTAACTTGAATATTGATATTAGAAATTTGATTTTAATAAATATGTGCTTGGTATTATTGATTTCTAATTGTTTTGTTTTATCTTAATGAATATGATCAAAAATCTCTTCAATAAATCTTAAAAGAAATCGATTAACAAGAAGAAATAACTGTAATTTCATTCCTTACTTCCTATTTCAGCTAAATAGTTAAATTACGAAAAATTAGCAATAAAAGATGGGAGTGATGGAAGAGTAAGTTTCAGTTGATCTATTTTCCTTGTTTAAACTCTTTTTAACTGCATCCTTATTTAGTTTCATTAGCCTTTCTAATTTAATATACTATTTTCTTACATTAAAACTTACATAATTGCAGCCGGAGGTTCCACATATTTGCTCGTTAGGCTAATATTGAAAGGCACAACGTAGATATTTAACAAAAATAAATTCTCCTCAAGAATCCATTTGACATATTTTTCTTATAAAAAATAACGAACGATAATATTTGGGTTTACTTACAATAATAATAATAATAATAATAATAATAATGATAATAATTTTGACCACACAACAAAATGGTATATGCATAAACCAGAATCTGTTCTTGAGAACGAAACGCACAAAATTCTCTGGGACTTTGAGATAAAAACGGATCACCTTATCCCAGCAAGAATGCCAGACCTAGTGTTGATAAACAAAAAAGAAAGAACTTGTCAACTGGTGGATTTTGCAGTGCCAGCAGATCACAGGGTGAAGTTAAAGGAAAATGAAAAAATAGACAAATATCTGGACCTTGCCAGAGAACTGAAAAGTTATGGAATATGAAAGTGAAAGTGATACCGATTGTAGTTGGTGCACTTGGAACAGTCCAAAAGGATTAGAAAAAGGCTTGGAAAGTTTGGATATCAGAGGAAGATTGAAACATTCAGAACACTGCACTGCTGCAATCTGCCAGAATACTTAGAAGAGTCCTGGAGACCCGAGGAGACTTGCTGTCACTCAGACTCCAGTGAAAGACATCAGCTAACACTGATGTGAAAACTCAAAAAGAGTAAATAATAATAATAATAATAATAATAATAATAATAATAATAATAATAATAAGAAGAAGAAGAAGAAGAAGAAGAAGAAGAAATTTTAGGTGAATAAAAAATATGAACAAAAATGTACACCATTCATTGGTTGGTTAGTTTAATAGCATATCTGCCTGGAATAATGCCTACTCAAACCCTCTTTCATGGGACCGGGGGAGGCAAACATTATTCCGATGAAGAGGAAGTGAAACCTGTAATTGAAGAAGTGGCTCAAAGAACAGTCAACATAATTTTACGGAGCAAGGATCCATGCTCTCATTCGAAGGTGGAACATTGCTATTGAAAGAAACGGTGAATATTTGGAGAAGTAGGGATGGGATCCACAGAGGACCAGCTTCATTTTAATGTATGATACATGTTCCTTTGTTTGTAATTATATCTGTCCTAAACAAAATGGCATTACTTTTTTATTCATCCTCGTATATATTGAATACGTGCATTCAAAAATTATAGCTTCAGCTATCGGTAGCAATCCATTGGCATATTTTGGTATTGCCCGCCGAACCTGTGGCACAACAAGGAAAATTTGACAAAAAAAGTTTATGATTAATGTTTGTTGGAATCCACTTTGAATACGTGCCAGATGGTCGAGCCATTAAGTTAAACGTCTGCTGTGAACAGCTGGACAGAATGTTCACCGCTTTGAAGAAAGAATATTCCGCTTTAATTAATCCAAGAAAAAAAAGGAAGAGGTCTGCCCGAACATTACAATCTTGGACCTCATATTTCTAAGATGACTCACAAAAACCTTCTTGGCGTCTTGTTGGGGATGATTAGAATACGCCGGTCGCATCCTTTGTAAAGGACTAAGACTGACCCCTATAGTAAAAAGGGGTGATGTGGGTATAAGATTAAGGAGCATCTGGTGGTAATACTTCTGTTCTAGAGTTCTGGATTGTGTGGCTTACATTCCCATGTGCTCTCTGACCCGGAGATGTAGCACCTGTTAGGGTCCCATATATGGTTAAATAAATCTGTTTGACAATTATTAGCTAGAGAGAACGTTGGGAGTTAATAATAATAATAATAATAATAATAATAATAATAATAATAATAGACAACTACTTGGACCTTGCCAGAAAAATTGGGGAAGCTGTGGAACATGAAGGTGAATGTCATACCAATTGTAATTGCTACCCTTGGAACAATCCCCAAAGCTCTGGAAAAGAATTTGGGTGAACTTGAAATCAGAGGAACAATCGAGACCATCCAAAATACAGCATTGGTGGGATCGGCTAGAATACTCAGAAGAATCCTGGAGACCTGAGGAGACTTGCTGTCTCTCAGCCTCCAGTGAACCACCATCTACGGCAGGTGTGAAAAACTAATAATAATAATAATAATAATAAATGATATATCCATAAACCAGAATCTGTTTTTGAGAATGAAACACATTAAATCCTCTAGAACTTTGAAATAAAGACGGATTCCCTTATCCCAGCCAGAAGACCAGACGGAATATTGATTAACAAGAAAAAGATTTCTAGCCAACTGGATGATTTTTATGTCCCTGTAGATCATTGCGTGAAGATTGGAAAAATGAAAGGAAATACAAATACCTGGACGTCGACAGATAATTAAAAACAAATGGGGAATATGAGGAGAAAGTTATACTAGTTGCAATTGGCGAATTTCCAACGGTCCCCCAAAATTAGAAAATAGATTAGAGGACTTGGAGATCTGAGCGATAATTGGGACCATCAAGGCAACAGCATTGTTAAGATCAGCTAGAATACTCAGAAGAGTCCTGTGAACCAGAGGAGACTTGTTTTTCACTCAAAACTCCAATGGAGGACCATCAGCTCACGCTAGTGTGAAAAATTCGTGAAATAAGAATGTCGACCTAAACTGGTGAATCCATGTGTAGGTGTCCACAATAAAAAAAACATTTATGAGTTCGTCTTTACTTATTCATCATTATGGATGTTTTTCCTTAACTGGTAGTATAAATTTCACATTGAAAGCACCCCTTCTCGCTAGATCACCGAAGTTTAGCAGCGATGAACCTGTTCAAAATTTAGATGGGTAACCATTTATGCAATAGTAGGTACTGTAAGTAAACTGAACATCGAAATAACTTGATTCGGTATTAAATTACTACAAAACGGGGTTAAATCGAACTTAATGGACCTAAATTCCACGATCGCTTGTCACCCCGCCGAAAGAAAAAAAATACCAAAAAATCAGGGAATTAACCGAATTTAATGAAATTTCCAATGTTGATATATTAATGACTAAAATATATAATACACCAGTTATTTATTTAAAAACGTTTACATTTTTTCAGGCCATTTAACTTTTAACCACGTATCTCTGAGGCGTAATACATATTCTCACAATTGTTACGTTGTAATATTCACGGAACTAAAACGATACATGTACCGTAGTCCTTTTTTCTTTCTTGGTACTAAAACCCCAAAAGTCACCGTGCTGAAATGGTGCCGATAAGAAAATCATAACACGAGAAACATGTCGTCACAACTGCCAGCCTTTATTCTCGTACTCGTATAGTGGGCTTCTACCAGGAGGAGGAAAGGCAGAGAGAAAGAGAGAGAGAGAGAACACTACTAGATTACTGGGCTTCATGAGGTCCGTGCCCTACGACGCCCAGGCAAAAAGAGGATGAACCTTTCTTTTTTTTTTCACCACGTGACTTCCGGTCAACACCCGACTTCCGGTTGCCACTCAATTCTTCGTTCGGGGTCACGCTACGGTCAAACCATCGTCTATCCTTTTTTAAACCTTCATCATTTCTTCCTCCTCCTTCCATTAGTAGTCCTAGCTCACAAAAGTCAGGAATATACCCATCCTGCAACACAATTTCGTGGTTCAAATTTAACTGACCTGAAAAAATATAAAGGTTTGTCAATTAAATAACTGATGCATTAAATATTTTATTCATTAATATATCAAAAGTGAAAAATTTCATTAAATTCGGTTTATTCCCTGACTTTTGGTAGTTTTTCTTTCGGCGGGGCGACATATGATGGTTGAATTTAGGTCCGTTAAGTTCGATTTAACCCAAAACGGTTGATATGCACAAAAATAACTGACCGACCAACCAACCAGTTATAGAGTGGGAAAAATAACGTCAGATCACCTCATGGGAAAAAAATTACTGCAAAGTTAAAAGAACTATTAGTGAGTTCAATTATATCACGCAAATGTTTATGACATACAGAATTGAGGATTTTGTCAAATTTTGGCTAAACGTTTCTTGCCGACTCCTAAAATCAATATTTGCAGATTTTAAAGAGAAAACGCCAACAAATTTTAAGTATGCGGATATTCAAATATTAATCGGATTCCAGTAAATATTTTGGCATTTTTTTTCATCAATTGTTACACGTACATTTTAAATATTTCCCAAGTTTAAAATCTAGAGAAACATGTTATATTTTCAATTTTGTTAAATTTAATTTGCATACATACATATATCTAAACAAAAGATATACAGTTAATTTTTAAAGAATGACGAGTTAACTTGTCATCTATCTAAGCATATATATATATATATATTATATATATATATATATATATATATATGTGTGTGTGTGTGTGTGTGTGTGTGTGTGTGTGTGTGTGAAATAAATATTTAGAAAAAACAAACACATGATGTTAAAATTCGCTGACAGAATTCTATTTCGACCCTTTATTGAAGTGGTCTTCATCAAGAGTGAGTTGTGTATGATAGAGAGAACGGTGAAAGTGGAACGTTATGAGACGAAAGTGGTGCAGATGAAACGTTCAATATTATAGCCGGAACAATGTCTGCTAATCTAGCTTTCTAACCATTACACCACGTGAGGTGCCCACTACAGTTCGTATCGTTATTTACTAAGCTGAGGTTAGATGTGGCACATGGCCGGAAGCATGGGGCGCCCAATTAGAATCGAACTCACAAACAATGGTCTGCGAGGCGAGCTTGCTAAACATTACACCACGTGAGGTGCCCACTACAGTTCGTATAGTTATTTACTAAGCTGAGGTTAGATGTGGCACATGGCCGGAAGCATGGGGCGCCCAATTAGAATCGAACTCACAAACAATGGTCTGCGAGGCGAGCTTGCTAACCATTACACCACGTGAGGTGCCCACTAGAGGTACGACAAATCAGAAATATTATTTAAAGACTTTCTCAAATTGCAGCTGCAGACACAGCCAGTAAATAGACCAATCAGAAACGAGCATAGAAAAGCATTTAAGTATTTAAGATCTTTTTGCAACTGTCATCGAATCAGTTTACGGGATTTTCTGATTCAAGGAACACTACAACTGGATTCTCCGCAACAAAGAGACACTCTTATGACATACCTATGATTTTAACAATGGACTTTCTACTACGGAGAATTAACCCTTTTTCTACCGTTGGATTCACCAATATCAGATCTAAACGACTAAAATAGCGACTAGAATTGTAACAGATTATCGGCCTAGAGCTTCTTCCACAAATGCATATTCTGCATTTGTCTTGGAAGAAAAGAAAATCGGCAAAACTTGCAAATCGGTCGGAAAATTAGGGTGACCCAGAAAGAACAGAACCCACAAATTTTGTAATAAAATGGTTAATTTTAACTAGGGGGTTTAGGGTTAGGATTTAGGGTTAGGGTTTAGGGATTGGGGTTTAGGATTAGTTTAATGGAAAATGAATAAATAATTTGTGTTCTGTTTTTTCTGGGTCACCCTGTAATATGTTTTAATTTTCCGACCGATTTGCAAGTTTAGCCAGAAAATCTAAGATAGCATTTTCTGATTCAAGTCAAGTTTGAAAGAGAGAAAAACAGTAGCACTAAAGTAGGTGTATATATATATTAAATTATTTTTTACATTATGCTGGTCTGACCTCACTATTTCTTGTCTGTCTTATTGTATCTCTCTGCAATAAAATCCTCTATCTTAAATCTACGAACGTGTTGACTGGTCCTTCCACTCAACTATAACCTTGTGTGATTATATCCTTTTCAAGGACACAACACAAACAAACGAAGCACAACAATTATCCATAGCTTTAGTTGAATGTACTAGAATACTTAAAGATAACATGTTATGAATAATCTTTAAATCATTGCCCTATATTTGGGATTAGAAGTGGTTACCCGGCGTCGTCTGGGTAGAGGGGGATTTTTTTTTAGTTAGTCGCAAATCCATTATTACTTATCGAGAGTGAGATCCTCATTGATTACCCCATAACAATCCCCACGGAAATATTTAATAATATAGTAAGAAATTTTGATTCAATAATTTACAATTAAAAGAAAAATGATATAAATGATGCAATTAATTCAATCAATAAATATTATATTTCAATGCGAAATAAAAAAAAACATACAAGAAAGGATAAACAAAATAACATGCAAATGACTTTCCCTTCTGTAACTTTTCAAATTTGAATTTCTAAATATAAATCAAATCTTCATTATTTTTGCTCAAAAACCAAGTCCTGGTGATATATATATATATATATATATATATTATATATATATAATATATATATATATATATATATATTTAATTTGTCGTTAAATGTTTTATTTTCGAAGTTTCCTCCGGATATACACTGTATGTGTATGTCGGGGGAAACTTCGAAAATAAAAACAATTAACGAGAAAGTATATATATATATATATATATATATATATATATATATATATTAAATATCACCAGGACTTAGTGTCATTTATATATGTATAGGTGAATGTTTAGATGCATCTGTATCATTGCACTTAAATATATGCAAACAGATGCAAAAGACGATATAGGTATAGTAATAGATGTGCGTGGTTTAATGGTAACCGTCGTAGGAAATGAACACGGAAAGATAAATTCATAACCTGGACAAGGCTGTTTGCCTTTCACATGCCGCTAAAACTCTTGAGAAATGTATGGATCCAAATAATCACCCTCAAGCTTTTGGTAATTTGTAGGACATACTTTTACACTGGTTAGGAAATCAGTCTAGCAGAAAAAAATATCTGAATTCAAACATGTTAAACTGAAATTAATGTTGTGTCACATCCTACTCGTTTAGAGGGGTTGGTACATACGTATAGTTTTCCCACACACAATGTGCGGGCGTCCATGCCAAATATAGGACAATACTTAAAAAAATATTCTCAACTTATTTTCTTTTTGAAAAAAAAAAAAGAAAGTCTTTTTTTTTAGTACATTCAACTTAAGCCATGATTTACACTTTTAAGCAGAAAGAAAGCATCACATGTTTTTTTTTTGTGGGTTTTTATCTTTTTGTTCAAAATATATTAATCATTATGAAATAATATATATTTTTAGGAGAAAGACTTAAAAATAGCTTACGTTAAAAGGCGATTTTCAAGTAATCGGATTGTCGAATATATACGAAAAAAATCTGAACGACGACGAAGATGAAGCCGAATTCAAATAAAGCGTTTCATTGCCAAAAAGTGGCAAAACTGACGCGAATAACAAACATATTTCTAAGACAAAAACAAGAGAAATCCAAATAGATAAAGAAAAGAATAGTAACGAAAAAAAAAGAAGTGATAAGAGTTAAGCGCAAAGTAAAAAGAGGCTTTGTTTATTTTATGTGGCTTATGTACACACTTAAAGTTTTCCATAAGATGTATTGATTAATTGACAATGTCGACTGTGCCAGATGAATTTAGGCAGACACCCCTACTTATATATATATATATATATATATATATATATATATATATATATATATATATATATATATATATACAAAGAGTTAGAGATAGATAGATAGATAGAGAGATAGGTAGACACAGAAAAAAGATAATGAACTCGGTGGTATATATATATATATATATAATAGAGAAGAGAGAGATATCCAGAGAGAAAGAGAGAGAGAGAGAGAGAGAGAGAGAATGAACTCAGTGGTATATATATATATATATATATATATATATATATATATATATGTATTAAACACACACACACATATATATATTAAATGCATACACACACACACACACAACATATATATATATATTTAAACACACACACATATATATTAATCACACACACACATACACACATATATATTAATCACACACACACATATATATTAAACACAGACACATATATATTTTAAACACATGCACACGCATACATATATATCAAACACACACACACACATATATATATTAAACACTCACACGCACACACATACACACACACACACACATATATATATATATATTAATTGAATATCTATTATTGCTTCGTACTACAGATACTAACCAAATCTATCGACCTATCTGTTTATCTATGGAGTTATTGATTTTTCTTCCATCGATAACTAGATATTTCAAAAAGTGCCCGTTCAGCTTAAAAATCTTACAGTAAAATTATATGACATTGATTTTTTTTAGATTGATGAACGAAGATTCTCGTCCACGTGAATGTATTGCTCCAAAATCATGAAATATATAATCTATAAGAATATAGGTCTCTTTGGTTTTATTAGTGTATACGCAAAGTCGTCGGGGCTCGTTATCAGCCAGACGGCGATGGAGTCTATCTCCTTTTCACTAGCGATAGACCAATGAGATTATTTTAGCGTCTGGGGTGGAGCGCCACACCTACCATCAGCTCCTTATTTTTCGTATGTGGTGCCCAATGATTATTTAATTCTTTACAGCATTAGAAGTCATTTCGACTAGCTTATAAAACACTATTCTATGACAAGGTTGTACAAGGTTTTTCATTTACACCGTAAATATCTGGTTGTTTGTCAGGGGTTAGAGTTAGGGGTTAGGGGTTAGGGGTAGGGTTTAGTTTTATGATATTTTTTAAAATCTAAAAATCGTCTGTTGAAACAACCGGATATTGACGGTGTAAATGAAAAACATTTCCTTTCTTAATCGAGATCAGAAAGCGGTGCCTAAATGTCATATGGTCCAATCTTTTTTCTGCTAGACTAGTTACTAAATGGTCCTGAAAAGGTTTCTTAATAAACTGAAATGTTTGAACATCTTCACTAAGACTAATAAATTTGCATCCATTGTAACATGCCGTGTCTTTTTTTTATATTTCTCCACACACACACCGATATATATATATATATATATATATATATATATATATATGTATACACATATATATATATTTATATACACCTATATATATACACAAATATATTATATATATATATATATATATATATATATATATATATATATATATATATATATATATATATTTGTATTTTAGGGGTCTCTGTATGCTTCTCTCGGTATATATTATGAAGCATTTAAAATCAATGAATGAACTCGATGTTATGGAGTACTGATTCGCTTATATATATATATATATATATATATATATATATATATATATATATATATATATATATATATATACGATAATAGAAAACAGTTATAGGTCTACCACGATTTCTGTCTCTACGATATCTTCAGGACACATTATATTTGGCTAATATGAACACATTACTTAGTTAAACTGGGATAAATATATTTTCCGATAGCAACGGTGGAAACTTATGTTGGTTCATATTCTGTCTATTGCCTCGTGCGTCTTATCTTGTTCAAATAAAATAAGGCTTATGTGCCAAGGATAAGGTGTAACACAAGGTTGCAACAGTAAAGATCATACAACGAGGATGGAACTCGCTATTCAATAGTAATGGGTCTAACTTGCACACGATGGAACGCCGTTAGATGGGTTTTGTCAGACGTATGACACTAAATGTGAGGCTACACTTCTAAGGGAGTGGGGAGTATTCATTCATTGCCATTAGACACAGGTCCCCTCTAATCCGGAGCATATAGTGAAAAGAATCAATAACATTTATTTTTAGTTCCCTTTTTTTTTTCATTAGAATTTCTCTAAAAATGATCTCTTCTTTTCATTGACTGTTTTTCAGATTTAAACTGGATATTTTTAATCAACTTCAATGAATCCAAAAAAAGATATTTAAAACTACATTTTCTTTATAAAATGGCAATCCAATTTTTTTCTAGGCAAATAATTTTGGAAGACATGTTGGCAAGGCAGTTGGTTTGGATGCAATTTTGATCAGTTATTAAAAAAGTACCAATTCCATATTTAAAATTGAAACTTACTATATTATAAGGAGGTGCTGAAAAGTTCTTAGCCTGACCAACACTCATAAAACAAATTCCATTCAACACACTTGGCATATTATTTTTCAAGTTTCTTCAATCTTTCTCTCTCTCAAAAAAAATCTCTTGTCCATAAAAAAATATTAATCAGTCATTCAATTTGTTTTGTTTCATAATAGATTGAGTCCGGTATACAAAACGGATGCCCACAGACTACATGTTTACTACATGCGTCACTTGCGCAGTTTATCAAATGTGAAGTGGTGGCAAAATGCTTCAAACAGGACTATCCTGGAGAGAACTGGACTCCCTGGCGTACACAAAATACTGAGATTGGCTGGCCATATAAACAGACTTGGGGATGTCAGACTGCCAAAGTAGATTCTGTACTCTCAAATGTAGGATCGGTAGACCAAATCTCAGTACAAAGACAACATCAAGAGAAACCTGAAGGACTTTAATATCCCCAGAAGCAGTTAGCAAGACGCAACAATTTGTATTGTTTCGTAATAGAATTATTTCTCTTTATTTGAACGTATATTCTTTTGTCTTGTGCAACATCCAGGAAGTTTTAGTCTTCTACTAGATGACCCATGAACCTGCTGGGTTATTGCCATAACAACAATCAATGATAATATAAATTCAATCCAAAATAAATATGTGGTGTCATAAATTGCTGACAAGACCCTGCAGTTAGTTTGAAATAGGTTCGTTGGAATTAAAAGCGTAGGCGGATAGATTTCCGTTTGATGA
>CM042158.1:35359499-35381999 GCA_023376005.1 Doryteuthis pealeii | reverse complement strand
TCGCAAGACGAGCTTGATAACAATTACATTATGACGCCCTTATTCTATACACAAACTTTTCACTACGCGAATGATGTGACGCACCAGCACAAATATGGAGAATCCACCAAGTATCAAATTCATTATTCAGTAGTAAATGATCGGCGAGACTAACATTGTTCACTATTACACCCTGGTGTGATACTCTTTTCAAACCTGTTTATCCTGTGTAGGATGTGTCACAAGTAAGGGATATACAGCGAAAATCAAAAAATAACCACAATGGGATACCATCATTATTTACCCAACATGTAACACAAATTTTTATGCCAAAGATTTGTTTTATTTATTGTTGTTCGGTATTGCTTTTTTTAAATCTTAATTTTGGGACATTTTATTTTATTCATTCTTGACGGGTACTCACTTTTTTAATGTCATTTTTAACACTAGTTTCTAAAACTCATTTTGTTCTATTCAATCAATTGATGGGACCCTACCAGGTACTATAACTTCGGGTTGGAGTGGGCTTGGGAGTAATGGTAATGAAGGGGTACTCCAATCTCCCCAAAACTCAAGAATGTGAACCTCGACAATAGATGCCATCATACTAAAGACAAATAATTTTGAAGTACACAACCGTACATATAAACTAAAATTGGAAATATATTTGTAAAAATATCAACTGGCTGAAATCACTTTCAATATGCTTCTCCCATTTCCTTCAACATAACAATGCGAGACTTTTTCGACGAGTGGATTAAAAATGAAGTATACGAACAATTTGGATATTCGAGAACCATTGCGTCTATTCCTCTTTTCTATCGATACAACACTTGACAAATAAGAAGCAGTCTCACTGATAACATTAACTGTACACTGGTGGTTATTCTATAATATAAACTAAACCACGGCACGCGACGGCATTTTATCAAGCCCGCCGACGGTACTTGAATATTTTTGTTAAAACGTACGGAACGCGAGATGTTCTGATACCTTTTAAATCTAAATATCATGTTAAGCTTACTATATCTTCATGGACTTGATTACGGAATCAACCCATGGAACGAAATTGGCTGATTCATATTTGAAAGCAATTCTCTTGATTGGATGTAGCCATTCCAAAATAAACATTGAAGATATCTTGAAAGGCAAACTTCAGTTTCACAAATTCCACTAAACCTTTCTGCTAATGTTGCGTTCTTTGATAATTTTAGAAAATAAATAAGTTGGTTAAATTTCTTTTTGTGCATCTTATTCCACTCATCTATGAATATAACATGGAAAGAATTTTGTTTTACATCTATTTGTCAGAGCTTTCGTTCTGGCTAGCAAGTATTGTACACGATAATAATATGGTCCGCGCTCGTTATTTGTTCAATTATCCGGTTTTAAGACAGAATGAGGGTTTAAGAAAAAAAGTAGATTTTTAAAAGAATTGAATACCCACAAAGAATGAATAAAACTAAAACATCCGTAAAACATAACCAACCAACCAATCTACGAGGATGTTGTGTCTTGCATTTTCAAGTCTTTGTTAGCTTTAAAAAATTCTTCAAGATCAAATGATCAAAAATAAAATAGAATAACGAGTCTATTGTCATTACTACTACATCCACTCTGGCCTGGCGTATTAGATATAACAGATACAAAGTTTAATTTAAAATCCAACCAACGTACCTACCAAATATGTTACTTGTTACATTTGTTGTCTTCGTCACCTTGAATATCAGAATCATAAAAAAGGTATTTAAAATCAAATAAAATAGAGATTACGACTTCATTTCCATTACTCCCAGATCCACTCTGGTCCTGGGTGGTAGTACCAGTTAAAGTCCATTTATTGATTCAATAAATTAAAAAACATGGGTTCAAAAAAATTCCAACCTACTAAGCATGTTATTTGTTACATTTTGTTGTCTTCGTCACCTTGAATATCAAAATCATAAAAAAGTATTTAAAATCAAATAAAATAGAGGGTACCATTTCATTGCCATTACTCCCAGATCCACTCTGGCACGGATATTAAAATCCCTTTTATGGATTCAATAAATAAGTAAAAAATGAGTTTTAAAAAATTCCAACCAACCAACCAACCAACCTACCAAACATGTTACTTGTTATATATTGTTGTCTTCGTCACCTTGAATATCAGAATCATAAAAAAGTATTTAAATCAAATAAAATAGAGAGTACCACTTCATTGCCATTACTCCCAGATCCACTCTGTTAAAGTCCATTTATTGATTCAATAAATAAAAAAATGAGTTAAAAAAATTCCAACCAACCAACTAAACATGTTATTTGTTACATTTTGTTGTCTTCGTCACCTTGAATATCAGAATCATAAAAAAAGTATTTAAAATCAAATAAAATAGAGAGTACCACTTCATTGCCATTACTCCCAGATCCACTCTGGCCCGGATGTTAAAGTCCATTTATTGATTCAATAAATAAAAAATGAGTTAAAAAAATTCCAACCAACCAACTAAACATGTTATTTGTTACATTTTGTTGTCTTCGTCACCTTGAATATCAGAATCATAAAAAAGTATTTAAAATCAAATAAAATAGAGAGTACCACTTCATTGCCATTACTCCCAGATCCACTCTGGCCCGGATGTTAAAGTCCATTTATTGATTCAATAAATAAAAAATGAGTTAAAAAAATTCCAACCAACCAACTAAACATGTTATTTGTTACATTTTGTTGTTTCGTCACCTTGAATATCAGAATCATAAAAAAGTATTTAAAATCAAATAAAATAGAGAGTACCACTTCATTGCCATTACTCCCAATCCACTCTGGCCCGGATGTTAAAGTCCATTTATTGATTCAATAAATAAAAAATGAGTTAAAAAAATTCCAACCAACCAACTAAACATGTTATTTGTTACATTTTGTTGTCTTCGTCACCTTGAATATCAGAATCATAAAAAAGTATTTAAAATCAAATAAAATAGAGATTACCACTCCTAGATCACTCTGGCCCGGATGTTAAAATCCCTTTATGGATTCAATAAATAAAAAAATTGAGTTAAAAAAAATTCCAACCAACCAACCAACCAAACTACCAAACATGTTACTTGTTACATATTGTTGTCTTTGTCACCTTGAATATCAGAATTTAAAAATAAGAAAGTCTTTAAAATCTCATCATCCTGAATTGTCAGTAAAAAAGAGAAAAAAATTAAATGGACATTTTCAATAATCTATTGTTCCGCTTGCAACTGTTCGATGTTGGTTCGAGTAGGGAGAACTAAAAAGGTAACAAAAGATGGTGGAATGAAAAGAAAATTCTATAAAGGCAATTCAAAAGAGAAGAAAAGAAGGAACGATAGAGTGAATGATTAGAAGAGAATGCGTTTCCCTCTTGTTAACGACTCATCGACAAAGAGACACGTGATAGAATTAGATAGAACAACTTATTTAGCGATGTTCTATTCTCTCTCTGTGTGTGCATCAAACAACAAGCGACGACGAGTCTTTCAAGAGTTATCGGCCACTGATTCCAAAGAATTTGCCAGAAAATTCGATTTCCTAAATGCCATTTCAATTTCTTTCGTCACACTTCTTCTTCTTCTTCTTCTTCTTCTTCTTCTTCTTCTTCTTCTTCTTCTTCTTCTTCTTCTTCTTCTTCTTCTTCTTTATTATTATTATTATTATTATTATTATTATTATTATTATTATTATTATTTACTCCTTGTAATTTTTCGCACCATCGTTTGGAAGTGTTTCCCTTCTTCAAATCTTCTTATCTTTTTTCAAATCATCTTCTTCTTCAAATCTTTTTTCTTCTTTTAACCTTCTTTTCTTCTTCAAATCTTCTTTCTCTTCTTCAAATATTTTTTCATCTTAAAATCTTTTTTTTCTTCTTCAACTTTTCTTTTTCTTCTTCAAATCTTATTTTTCTTCTTCAAATCTTCTTTTTCTTCTTCAAATTTTCCTTTTCTTCTTCAAATCTTATTTCTCTTCTTCAAACCTTCTTTTTCTTCTTCAAATCTTATTTTTCTTATTCAAGTCTTATTTTTCTTCTTTTAACCTGCTTTTTCTTCTTCAAATCTTTTTCTTCTTCAAATCTTATTTCTCTCCTTCAAATCTTATTTTCCTTCTTTTAACCTGCTTTTTCTTCTTCAAACCTTTTTTTTCTTCATCAAATCTTCTTCAATTCATCTTCTTCAAATTTTTTTTTCAAATCTTCTTCTTCGCATTTTTGTCGTCTTATTCAAAACTAGATTGACAAAGATGAACGGGGTGGGAAAACGTCACTCGTTTTTTTTTTCCAAACTAATTCTACCGAGCTGAATGATTTTCTCTCACCCGGAAAGAAATTGATGGATGTATGGGACTGCATCAGTTTAAAAAATTATTTTCATCTTTGCCTGTCCATGCATGAACATAAAGCATACTTGAATGGGCAGGAATAAAAGTATTTCTTCATTTTTCCGGTCCCGTTTGTTTGAAAAAATGGGAACAATCAACCCCAATTGATTAAATAAAAAAGAATTCGATTTGAAGTTCCGTGAAGGCTCCCGATTACGACATGAAGGCTCTCAAGTTCAATAAAAAAAACTCGAAGAAGGCCGGGAAGCATATCGGTCGAAGCATTGTGAATATAACAATCATGGAGGTTCGACGTTTAATGGTTAGAGTCGTAGGAAAAGGACTTGACCAGAGATCAGATCCTTCATGGTACCCTTGGGAAAGGTATGACTGGACTCAAAGGTAACCAGTTTAGAAGAAGGAGAACTCTGAATTCAAAACTGTTAAACTCTGCTTAAGAAGCTGACCTCGTGTCACAACCAACTCGTGCTTAGTGGTTGATAAATATACATATACAAGGTGTGTCAAAAAAGGTATTGATATTTTTTGTACTTTTTGACACATCTTGTATTCTGAAAAAATAACGTTTCATTCATTTTTCATTTCTATCTTGGTAAATATTGCTTTAAACTTGGTACTTTTGTTGACACACCTTGAATTCTGGAAAAAAAATTAATGTTCCATTCATTCTTCATTTATATCTTGTGCATTTTCCCAAAATTACTATTATATTATTACCGAATTGCCCAGTCATTTTGATGAGAAAAAAGATTTGGTTTAAGTATTATTCAGGCTCATCACTGCTTAATTTCGGGGACCATATGACTTTTAGGCACCCCTTCCGAGATCTCGACTCACAAGGACACTTTTCTCATTTACACTGTCAAAATCCGTTTTTTTGTTAGGGGTTAGGGTTAGGGGTTAGGGTTAGGGTTAGGGGTTAGTTTTATAATTGTGTGTGAATTCGGTTTTGGAAATATTTATGAATTTTGGTAATGCGGATTATTATTTTTTTTTTTACGATTTTGGATGTAATTTATAAAATAATAATTTTCATGCCAGTTAATATAATTCGGTGACGGAATAAAAAAAAAACCCAACCCAATCAAAAATAAACAAATGATAAATAAATGAATAAATAACAAATAAACAAATAAACATGTCGGATTGCGCAGTTTACATTTGCCATTTTGCAAAAATAAACCAGATCCAAAATTGAAATAAATACAAAAACTGTTATTTCACAAATTTCACAATTTTTTTTTTTATTCAAACGAAGTATTAGATATTCCTATTAAAACTTCACGTACCAAACTTCCCCCACGGTTGTATTTTTTACTTGTATATTGCTATGTAACAAAGTTCACTATCAATTCACCCAATTCTGAAGCTTTAGGGAATGTGGAGTACCCTTCAACCCAATTGTCCTAATAGAAATATGTGCGTGAAGGCGGTGGTTGAGGGTCCTAGTGTCCTGAATAGGACAATAAACTGTATCAAATGGTGAAGTTCCGATTCTGAAGCTTTAGGGAGTGTGGAATACCCTTCAACCCTATTGTCCTAACATAAATATGTGCGTAAAGGCGGGAGTTGAGGGTCCTAGTGTCCTGGGTAGGACATTAAACTGCATTAAATGATGAAGTTTCAATTCTGGAGCTGTGGGGAGTGTGGAGTACCCCTTCATCGCCATTACTTCTAGCTTCATTCTGACCCGGCTATAAGGTCTCATCTATCGGTTGACTAGACAAAAATGAGTTAAAAATAATATGTTTAAAAAATGTTGAATATCCATCATTTGGTCCTATACCCGTCACGGTATGAATTATTTCCGTGACTACCACATGTGTCTCCGGCCAGCTGCTCTTTCGATGCCCTGGGCGCCCACGCTATGTTCCTTTGAACTGCAGAACTGGGATCGATGCAACTTGGTCGGATTGTCTTTGTGATGGGTTGAGAAATTAGTGGAAATAAGGTAATACACCGTTAACAATAACAACGGTTTTTATTCATGCATAATGAGTGAGTACGTTTTGCACACTAGGTCGGAGAGAAAAGACACGATGGGGAGCTTTGTCTGGCGTTTTATTTACGTGGACTTAGTTCTTTATGGAATTATTCTCGGCGGTAACGTATATTTCTTCTAGTGGCATTTTTGTTATTTCAGCAATCCTGAATTTCCCGTGGCCCTGTGACTAACTTCGTTTTTGGTGATCCGGCTTCCGACTGAAAAAAAATTCCAATTCAGATCGAGTATTTATAGAAAAGAAATTGTATCTATTCCTGTCATCGTGACAAGGTCAACAAGTGCTAAGCTGCCAGCCCCGAAAACATCATTGATTTTACAGCCATGTCAAGTTTTAGGGCACTGCTGTAACCCATTCTTCCAACTATAAACACAATACGTAAAATCAGAATTTGTATGATATTTTGATTTTTTGCATTTTAACAAAACCATTTACGTTAACCAAAAGATAATTTTTAAAACTTTCCTTTTTAGTTAAAAATTAGTTGACGCCAGCAAAAAAAACTAATCGTGTTATAATCAATAAAGGTTAAAACAAAATATCTTCGACATAAATAAGGCAAGAAGGGTTGACATGCCGTAATACCCAACTAACCAACCAATCATCTTATATATGTACTTGGTGTTTATAATCATTCTTATATAAAATTGAACTAAAGTTTTAAGACAAAAAATTTGTTAAGAACCTTGTCTATAGTTTCTTTAATGAAACATGTTAAAGAGAAATTCTTGTATATATATATATATATATATATATATATATATATATATATATATATTGGTTTGTTGGTTGGTTTTAAAGGCTGTCACAATGCGAGTGTAAAGAAAAAAGAAGGTAACTATGATGTTTTTTGTTAACCTGTCATTTTATTCCTTAATATTTCGGGATGAAAATTCCCATCGTCAGAAGAATATTCTTCTGATGATGGGAAGTTTCATCCCGAAATATTAAGGAATAAAATGACAGGTTAACAAAAACATCATAGTTACCTTCTTTTTCTTTACACTCGCATTGTGACAGCCTTCAAAACCAACCTACAAACCAATATATACACAATGCTTCAAGCAAATTACAAAACCCATTAGCAAGAAAAAACACCCCAGCATAAGTATTTCAGTTTTAATGTAATTAAATATTTTAAATTAGAAGGACTAATGAAATAAGAACCCATAAAAAGATTACACTTATTTTAATTGGTTTATATATAAAACCATTTATAGGATTGATTTTAATAATTTGGAGAATAAAACAATTTTAGAGATCAACACGACCAAGTAATTATTTATTAAGTCCAGTTTTGTTAAGACCAGTATGCAAATTAACCACCAACTTTATAATGTTTATAATGTTCTTTCATGTTTTGAATTCTTTTTTTCCGGTCGTAGTTTGCTTTTAGCAGACAATGTCCAAAAAGAGAAAATAAAACAATTAACGACAAAGTAGATCTATATAGCAGCACGGATATCCATGACAATCTCTCGCCAGCCTTCCCTATCATTCATTGCACCTGGGAGTTCTTCCTCGCTGCAGCCAGCATCTTTACATAGCTGGTCAATGTAGGTCCTTGCTGGGCGTCCCACACTTGCATGTCCATGTGTTGGCTTCCACAGGAGAACATCGCTTATGAGTTCGTCCTTGCTTCTCCAGCAGTGTCCTGCATGTCTAGTCCGTCTTACTCGGATGCTCTGTGAGATAGTGGGCAGGTGACCATACAGCTGCTCCCTTGTGGGGTGCTGTTTCCATGACTTGTTCAGTACTGCACGCAACATTCTTGTGCAGGTCCCATCTAGCTTACTCTCAAGGCGCCTCGTCAGGGTCCAGGTGGTGCAGCCATACATGCTGCCTGCACGACATGATGATGATGATGATGATGATGATGAGATCTATATACACATTAAATATCACCAGTTCTTAATTTTTGTGCAAGAATTATGAAGATTGTAAATCTCAAAAGTAAACAAATCAATACATCAGCCCCCACCTCTACCTAGGCGATGCTGAGTAGCCGTTTCTAGTTTTATATATGTACTTGGTGTTTCTTGTTTTTTTTTTTTAATGTTTTGGATCTTTTTTTCGCTCTTAGCAGACAATGTCCAAAAGAGAAAATGGCGATCTTTATGATATAAATAACCATTTATAGATTTACATTGTTCGTCACATTTATTTCCATTCAGGAATCAAATTTTGATTATAGCGGCTTAATTTTCTTATCAATTCCACCGGATTTACATATAAAAAAAATATGATTGCGTTGATAGGTAGATATTTGCTTGATATAATATTGGAGCACATGGGAAAAGTAAATATTTTGTTGCGGCAATTAATTAATTTGGCAAAAATTCATCAATTAGCAAGAGATAGCGGAACATGATAGAAGCTTTAAAAACATAGGATTAATTAGAAACAAATATTGACATGATACTCTTCACTGACATTTCTACCTAGCCGACTCAGATCTGGATTGGTAGATCCTGTTGGTGTCCAATCTGTGGGTAAAATAATTTGTAATCTATACTAGTGTTTCTCAACCTGGGGCTATATGCCCTCTGGGGGTCATATATATATATTTATGAGAAGTAAACAAATAGACGATGTTTGTGATATGGCTATTTTCAGCCGACAATATTTGGGAAAATATGTGCTTAATTGAAGACGAACCTAATTTTTGAAAGTTAATTCATTAATAATTAATTAGGCTGGATTTACCTATTTTTTAAAAATGTAATGCTAAACAAATCGAGAAAAATCAATCTCTGTATGTATGAGGCCTGATAGGCCGAAATGTACATACAGAGATTGATTTTTCTCGATTTGTTTAGCCTTACATTTTTAAAAAATAAGTAAATCCCGCCTAATTAATTATTAATGAATTAACTTTCAAAAATTAGGTTCGACTTCAATTAAGCACATATTCTCCCAAATATATATATATATATATATATATATATATATATATATATATATATATACCCCTACCCACGAGCAGGATATGACACAAGATCAATTTCTTATGCGGAGTTTAACAGGTTTGAATTCAGAGTTTTCCTTATAGACTGTTTACCTAGCTAAGGTTAAGAGCTTAGTCTGCCCTGCTATTTACCCATCACGAGAGAGAGAGAGAGAGAGAGAGAGAGAGAGAGAGAGAGAGAGAGAGAGAGAGAGAGAGAGAGAGTAATTGGATGCATACCTTTCCCAAGGGTATTAGCTCCATATGTAATGCAAACAGCTTCCTCCTGCCTTGTTTTGATGCTTGTGTGTGGTCGAGCATTAACATTCAGAAAGAGGACATAGTGGATTGGCAAGTTGGGTCTTAATCGTCGGATTTTTGCTCTAAGCCTGGTTTGAGTCCCAATGTAGGCCATAGTTTTATAAAATAAAAATAAAAACTTCAGATGAAATAAAGAAAATGGCATTACTTTTTGATTCACCTTCATATTTAATTGACTTAACACTATATTTGTTGGATTATTTGGTGAATATAAGCCGTGCTACAATATAAAACTTAAATTTATGATTTTCTCCTATGTTCTGATGCTTGTGTCTCAATGTAGACCTTAGTTTTATAAAAAAAAATCTTCACATGAAATAAAGAAAATTATATTATTTTTTACTCACCCTCGTAAGTATTGTGCAGGATCCTCGATACTTAACCCTATCTAGCCAAATTTGTTCATGTTGTCATCTGGATAGTCAAAAATGTTACTGATGTTTTCACACCTAAAAACTCAGTTTATTTTTATTCAGGTTTAGCTTGTTTTTTTATGGCATATAACCCTTCTTGGGTTATTTAATGCTATCTTTGTAGAAGATCAATAGTGACACTGTTTAAGAGGAAAGACCCTCTCCGATGAATTGGTTAGTCACGCCAAGCCCTAGCACCTCTATGATTGTCCCGACCATATTGTCCTCATGGTAAGCGCCAATCCTTTTTATCATATGGTGCTAGAAGGTGGTGGCTGAAGGTCTTCATGTCCTGGGTATGACATTAAATTCTAACTGATGGTGAGGGTCAAGTTCTAGAGGTCTGGGAAATGTGTAGTACCCCTTCCTCACCATTGCTACCTGGTCCACTCTGACCCAGTGTAGTATACCTGTTAAGGTCCCATCTATGGATTAAATGGAAAAAGTTTAAAAAATGAGTTTTAATTTTTTTTCGAAACTATCGCTACGAATCTTTACAAAACTTTGCCGGCATTAAATGATCCAGCGAGGTTGATATGCCGCAAAAGAAAACAAACAAACAAACATATACTGTTTAGCCCATTGAAGATCAGGTAATTCATACCTTTCCCAAGGGTGTTGATCCGAAAATGAACGAAATAGCTAGCACAGTCGGTAGGGAATCAGCTGTGATAAGCGAGTTCAAATATCAGTGGCGCTATTAAGTTCACTTTCATGCGAATACCGTTGGGAAAGGTAAAACACAAACTTATCCCCCTGCTATGTGTCAAATAGTACAACTACAGTTTATCTACAATAGTGGCTTTGGAATTAGATAACCCACGAGTGTTGCTATGTCATTAAACAACGAAAGCAAAACTTACTAACTAACTATGATAGTGTCCGTTCACACAACATTGTATGTTGGTTGATTGGACTTCTGGCGTGTCAAACTTTGTTGGGTTATTTCATGCTGAAGACATTTTGTTTTATTAATTCTTGATGGGTACTCATTTTCTTTTAACTCGTTTTATTTTTTATGTTTTTTCTTTCTATTTAACCCCTATATGAGACCCTAAAAGGTACTGCCACTCCTCATATTTTCTGTTCAAGCGTATGAAGTACGAGAATGGTGTTGGCATTATATAACCCACGGAAGCTGATATGCCATTGAATAAAGAAACGACACGTATCTTCCACACGATAACTGTCAGGGCACCCCCATTTTCCCGACCATTTACATTTCCCTGTAAGTGCTAGAGAATTGAAAGGGTGATATTCGTACAATCCACCCCACTAAGTCAATAACGAACATCACCAACCCAACTATCAACCCACTCGCAAATGTTCGCCTGCACGCTTCATTTAGTCTAAAGTAAGTGACTGCGCTAATGAAACAGGGGATGCAGGTGAGACGGTGCCCAGTGGGCTGGGGTGTGTGGACATATCTGAAGCAGGGTTCGGCATTTGAAGAATTCCCATCGCCCTGAGCGATGCGTAAGATGTCGATTCTTTTTCTATGAGCTTCTTCTCTCACTTTACGCCCTCCCCCTATCCCTGCCATTCCTCAAACCGAGTACGAAACACAGTGAAAGCTTTTGACACTAAAAGGGCCCATAGCAAAAAAAAAAAAAAAAAAAAAGATACAACATTGGCGCCTGCGACCAAGGAACATGGCGGCTGGGTTGCAGGTTTGCAACGGGTGTGGGGGGTAGTATCAATGGTTGCTAGTACAATGTGTATTATCTGAGAACTTTCCCTGAGGCCGAAAAAAGACCGTCCATAATTCACTTACGGTAACCCTACTACCACCCTTAATTTCGGATGCGTCCGAGAGAGGGCGTGACTGATTAGTTATTGGAAGGGATTGTCGAAAAGTAAAAACAAAATGGCATATATTAAGAAGTAGAAGCGGCTACCCACAATCGCCTGGGTAGAGGAGGTGAATCCTGCTGTTATATTGATTTATTTACTTTTGTGATTTATAACTGCTGGACATTTTTAAGTAGAATGCCAATGCTATTTCTATGTATATTCTAATTTTTAAATATCTTCATAATTTTTGCAGAACAACCAAGAATCGGCGATATTTACTGTGTATATATATCTACTTGGTCGTTAATTGCTTTATTTTTGTTGTTTCGTCCGGACATAAATATACACACTAAGAATCCTTCATGTATGTACTAGAAGCGGCTACCCAGCATCGCCTGTGTAGAGGGGGGATTTAAAAAAATTTAGTCTAATAAATCCATTATTACTGAATTGTGCGTTGGTTTCACAACAGAATGTCCCATTAAAAACCTCACATAAAAAGACCTTGTGCTGATCCAGCCACTCTGAAAAGAAAAATGAATGTTTACTATTTACAACATTAGATACAAACAAAAAAGATATGATGATAGTGAATGTTTATATATATTTATTTTGTTGTTAATTGTTTTATTTTCATAGTTTCCTCCGGACATACAGACCAATTGCCCTTTATATTAGCAGCGGTTACCCGGCGAAGCTCGGGTAGAGTAGATAAAAACATGGTTTAATAATCGTTTGCAGATCTATTACTACTGAATAGCGAGTTCGATCCTCGCAGGATGACTCATAAAAATCACCACGTAAAAAAGATCTTATTTTAATCCGGCCGAATGGGATGCCAAGCAGATTTTTTCGTCAGAGTAGAGAGAATGACATCAAATAATGATGTAGTAAGACATTTTAATTCAATGATTAACTATATTTTTTTAGATAAAATATAAATTACGTGATTTGCTAAATTTCAAATTAATATTTCAAAGCAAACAAAAAAATTAAATAATTAGTAAAAAGATGGACACACCACTTCTAATACATATCTTTGCTCGGAGTATAATGGCTTTTCATACACTTAGAATTTAAAAAAAACATTTCTAAAAACAATTCCTATCACAAGAAATTTTCTCCTGGCGATGAAAACTAAACAACATAAAAAATATTCCTGTTTATCTCATCAGTTTTTGTTCATTATATATATATATATATATATATATATATATATATATATATATATATATATATATATATATATATATAAGATTTTTGTATGTTTGTTTTTTAGAAGCATTGTTGATAAAATATATATTATATTTTTGATTGAAGGCAACTACAATGCATGTATCGCATAAAATTCGATAATTTTTTTTTTAATAGAAAATTAACTTGACAAGTGTAATATTACACTTATTAAGTTCATTTTCTATAAAAAAAAAAGTATCGAATTTTATGCGATACATGCATTGTAGTTTCCATTAAGCAAATATATATATATATATATTAATATATATATATATATATATATATATATATATATATACAATATTATAAGTTGAGGAATTAAAGGGAATTAAAATGTAAGCAAAATCTAATTCTCTATGGAATCATTTTTAAATTATTTACCTGCACCTTCATTAAAGGAGCCAAACTTGTTACAATTTATGGACAGTCATAAATTGTGAACGTATCTGTAGCTAGAAATTTGCATTAAGGTGTGTTAGATTAAAAACCACGAGGTTCTATGTAAAATCACCTGCTGGGGGGGGGGTAATAATCCTTGACCTCTTAAAAATATGCGCGATTGGATGCATAAGAATAATTTTAGTTTGTTAAGCAGTTGCGACTCAGCTAAGAAAGTTGTTGTATTTGTAAATTGAATTTTGAAAGCAATGCCTAGTTCAGCCCTGAAAGAAGAATTAATAAAGCAGAAAACCAGACCTTAGTAGAATCAACCAGATAACATGGCGTCTGAGATAGAGTCAGCAAGCAGAGTAAGAAAGTAAGAACAATCATCTCTATCTTCATCTAATCTATCTCTCTGTCCATAACTGAAGGATACCCTCTATGCAGAGCTTTAGTCTGGTAAGAGACAGATTAGTCGCCTTCAGCTGCGTTTCAAAGGTGTCTGCAAGAACGATCTCAGGTACTTTAGCATTGCCCCTTCCACCTGGGAAAATTTGGCTCAGAACAGCCCTCGGTGGCGGCAAGCTCTTTGTAGAGGACTTTTCATGTCTGAAGTCAGCCTGGCGCAACACCATGAAGCTAGGATGTCCAGAACAAAGCAGCGACAACAAAGCACCGGCATATCAACATCTCCAGGGACAGCCTTCACATGCGACATCTGTGGTCGAGAATGTTTTTCTAACATTTGATTTTACAGTCACAGGAAGCGCTGTAACTTCAGGGGCATAAAAACTATATTATAGTCTTCTTAAGGAAGTGAGTGGTGTTATGGTTAAAGTCATGGGAAATAGACTCGTCGCCCCGAGATAAAATCTTGGACGTGGTAATTGCATTTCACTTAGCGCTAATATTCTTGGGAAAGGTATGAACCCTACTCTCCTTCTAGCTATGGATAAATAGTAGGGCAAACCGGGCTCTTTAACCTTGGTTAGGCAACCGGTCTAGGAGAAGGAAAACTCTGAATTCAAACCTGTTGAACGCCACTTAAGAAATTGACATTGTGTCACATCCTGCTCGTGCGGAGGGGTTGGTAAATATCTATATTATAGTCTTCCGAGACTGAAATGCCAATCTCTCTCTCTCTCTCTCTCTCTCTCTCTCTCTCTCTCTCTCTCTCTCTCTCTCTCTCTCTCTTATACACCCGGGATTACCTCTCCACTCATTATATACACCCGAGTAAAGGGGTATATAACCAGTTAACAACGGGATCGAAGGTGGAGGGCATGACTACAAAACAATAACAAAAACCCTGATTCGGTTATTTTATGCCGAATAACTTGTTACATTCATTCTTGATGGGTACTCAATTTTTTAAACACTTTAAAATAAAAATTTGTTCTATTCGACACAGAGATGGGACCCTAACAGGTACTACCACTCCGGGTTAGAGTGAACCGGGAAGTAATGCTGATGAAGTGGTACTCCACATTCCCCAGACCTCTAGAATCGGAACTTCACCATCAAATAGATTTTAACGTCATACCCAGCACACCAAGATCCTCAGCCACCGCCTTCTAGCACACATATGATAAAGAGTGTTGTGACTTGCCAAAAAAAAAAGCAATAGGGTAGGGGCCAAAGTGGAGTGTTGCATGTCATGGACTGATCAGATACAAGAATTATTTCCTAAAGTATCACGTGTCGCCACTAGGTGGCGCCATTGAGAGGATTTTACCTCTCTGCTGAAGCAATCGGTGTATTTTAAAGCCCCTGCCGACCGGGATTCTTGGTGTGGCATTTGAGAATAAAAAATATATTTATTACTACTAGCAGAAAAAACGCCCTCCTGGCGGTGTAAAATAATTTTTTGCTAGATATTGCTTGAAGGGTATAGAAAAAAAATGAATAAATAAAATAAAACGTCTAATATAAAAAAAGAATACTTACTAATAGCCTTTATATTCACTCCACTCCACTAAGATACTGTTTGTTTATACGACAATAATTACCTCCAAAACATTTCTAAAAGTTCTGATTTAATTATTTAGACTCTTATCTTAGGGAAAATTTTTCAAATAGTACTAGTAAAATATATTTTGTTGGGATTTCATGAAATGAAATAAGGGGGTTCGACCTGGTAAAAAAAATAGTATCCTAATACATTTTAGGAGAAAAAAAACTTTTTTAAACAAAAATCATCTAAAGGTTAATAATATTTTTCATCGAACTTTAATATTTCTATGAATAATGATACTGACTATGAATTAAATACTAACAGAAAAATTTACTTAATTCCCGAAATGACTGTGACATAGTTTCGGTTTTACACAAATAGAGACGAAATCTCTATTATAGATAGAAGATGATAATTTTTCTCTTGTGTGATATTTCCTCCAAATATTTCGCCTTTATAATTTTGTAATAGTGTTTAAGGTAGATCGGTCGCATGTCCACAAATAACTATGAAAGATACCAACTATTTTGGCCGAATTAGTTTGACCTTCTTTCAAAGAGTTTCCCTTTCCAATGCTCTTTCATGCGCTCACTAAACCATTTCAGTTTTTCTCTGAATTTTGAAAACAAACTAAAAAGCTCGCTGGACTGGAATTGGACAAATAATGGACGCGATGAACCCGAAATGTGTAAGTGTGACGAATGGAAAAAGCTATCTGGACTCAATCGCTCGCTGACCGGACGGGTGGTAGACTGGCATTGTGCTACTTTGAGACCCCCACACAACAAAGCAGACACTTTCTTTAGAAGCTGTCGTCAGATTATATTTGCTTGAACAACGATCAGAAATGGAAGCTGGAATATTTCGCCAAGAGAAATATATGAAAGGTAAATTCAGTAAGAATCAGTAGGACCGGTTTAGCTCAGTCGGTAGAGTGTTCGGCTGGTGAACCTCAAGGTTCCTGGTTCGATACAGGCCCTCGCCAACTCAGCGTATGAATAGCACAGGGATCTGTGTGGTAAAGAGAGGAGCTGACGGTAGATGTGGCGCACTGCCTCAGACGCTAAAAAACAATGTCCTTGGTCTAGTGACTCACGTGCTGTTTGGCTGATACTGAATTTAGGCTTCCCCGCCGACTTTACTTTATATATATATATATATATATATATATGAGAGAAAAGTAAATACACACGCAGTGTGTTTATGATATGGCTTTTTTTAGCCGACAATTTTTAGGAGAATATGTGCTTAATTCAAGTCGTACCTAATTTTGAAAGTTAATTAATTAATAATTACTTAATTAGGCGGGCATACCTATTTAAATGTAAGGCTAAACAAATCAAGAAAAATCAACCTCTGTATGTACATTTCGGCCAATTAGGCCCCATCAGAAGAGCTATAGATAGGAAGACCGCCTGGTGCGTGATTCGAAACCCGACTGTCAAGCTGACAGGTGAGTATCGTAACCTCTACACCAACCGGACTTTCTTAGATTTTTTCGTTTTGTTTAGAAGTAGGTTTGTATACCTCTTATAGTGACTTCTTGTACACGACAGTATGAGAAGTAAATACACACTCGGTGTGTTTATGATATGGCTTTTTTTAGCCGAAAATTAAGAATATGTGCTTAATTGAAGTCGTACATAATTTTGAAAGTTAATTATATATATATATATATGGTAAAGAAAAAGCTTAAAAGTCGGTCATTTTACGCTTATAGATCTATTTCAACTTGCAGGTATCAGTGTATACGTATGAGTTTCATCAGACCGCTGGCTTTATTGGAATTTGTAAACAGAAAATTCATGAGATTTTGGAAATAAAAAACTCCTCAGTTATACTCTCTCTCTCTCTCTCTCTCTCTCTCTCCCCTCTCTCTCTCTCTCTCTCTCTTCTCTCTCTATCTCTCTCTCTCTCTTTTATTCTCCATTCTTCGAATCCTTCTTTAGTACCCTTTATTTATCCCTTCTACGAAACCTAGATAGGAAAGAAAAAAAAAACGAAAAGAAAAGAAAAGGGGAATGTCTTTATTATTTCTCATCTTCTTTTCACTTTTTTATCTATTTACTCTTGGCTTTCTTTACCATCGTGTAATTAACTAAGAGAGCATAAAAGTTCAAATTTCTTGTCGAAAGGTTTTCGCCCTTCAGGGTAAAATAAAAACAAGGAAAATTGGCCAGTACATCAGCGCACAGACCTGGCTCGAATTAAACAAATGAGAAAACGTGACCCATTGTTTAGCGCCGTGGTATTAACGGCTAAACATTCACTTGTTAGAGTTCTCTGCGGAGGAAACTTACAACGAATATTTATTGGGATTGTGTTGCAATTGGTGGTGTAGTTTATATTTTCGAAAGATATTTTGGACACGAATTGTACCGTTGTGGTATATTTTCACGGTACCAAAATGATATAAGTAACGTTGTCCTTTTTTTTCGAGCGCTACTACGATAACTGTAAGGTGGCGGCGGCGTATATATTATATAGCGGGTCTCGTCCACGTGCCTCCAAATTCACAGTGCTAAAATGGTGTTGATAGAAATTACAACACGAGAAATATGTAGTCATAACTGCTCCTTTATTATCGTGCTCGTCTAGTGGGCTCATACCAGAGAGGAGGAAAAGCAGAGAGAAAGAGAGAGAGAACACTACTTGATTATTGTGACCCCACACTAGCCACTAGAGGCCCGATCCGTACCCTACGACGGCCGAAGGCAAAAAGAGGCCGATATCTTTCTTTGTCGTTCCACGTCACCACGTGACTTCCGGTGAACACCCGAAGCCTCCGGTTGCGGTCAACACCCGACTTCCGGTTGACACTCAATTCTCCGTTCGGGGTCACGCTACGGTCAAACCATCGTTCATCCTGTTTTGGCTTATCACTATTTTTTAAACCTTTATCATCTTGCAACACTATGAACATTATTTTAAATAATTCTATATCTTCACATTATAATTTAGTTTGGTTTGTTTTGTTTTGTTTTACGACATATAAAAATCACTGTGCGATTTAATGCCGACAAAGTTTCGAAATGAATTAATTCTTAATTGATACTCAATTTTTATAAACACATTTTTCTATTTAACCCCTAGATGGGACCCTAACAAATACGACCACTCCGTGTCAGAGTGGACCAGGGAGCAAGTGTGATGATGGGGTGGTCCACATTCCCCAGACCTCTGGAACTGGAAACTCACCATCAAATAGAGTTTACCGTCATTCTCATGACATGAAGACCCTCAGCCACCGCCTTCTAGGACCCATATGATAAAAAGGGTAGGGGTTTCTCATAAGGGCAATAGGTTCGGGGTAATCGTATAGGTGCTAGGTCTCTTCTGAAATGAATATGAAATGAAATAATGGTGCTTGGAGGTCAAGTACTAGTTTTAGAATTGAAGATATCCTTTAAATATAGCAATTCATTTTTACGGATTTTACCTTGTAACATTAAAAGGCATATGGTAATCATTGCTTTAAAAGTGCAATATAGTAATACCGAAGATGTCCAATACTTTCTTGACTGAGATCCAACATCAGCAGCTAAACATAAAACACAGTTTTATATATATATATATATATATATATATATATATATATATATATATATATATATATATATATTATAATGGAGATTGTGTGTTTTTATGTCTGTAACCGAAACTATATTACTATTCAAGTCACAATTTCCTTAGTTATTGACATCACATTCTCCATGATTTTATTTTTATCTAAACTTCAATTATTAACAAAATTGCTTTACATCATTAATACTGTTGACCATATCTACATACTAATAACATGCAATTTTATTTATATATACAACAAAATAGCGGGTTACAGTGTGAATGGGAAGGCTAGTTTGCATGTTGATATTAAAAATTTGATTTTAATAAATATATGCTTAGTATTATTGATTTCTAATTGTTTGGTTTTATATCAATGAATATGAGCAAAAATCTCGGGGATAAATCTTAAAAGAAATTCCTTAAAAAGAAGAAATAACTGTAATTTTATTCTTTACTTCTTATTTTAACAAAATAGTTAATTTAGGAAAATTTACCAATGAAAGACGGGAGTAAGGGAAAATGATGGAAGAGTTAGTTTCGAAGTTGTTCTATTTTTCAATCATAACCCCTCTGTTCCAAATCTTTTTATCTGAATTCTTATTCAGTTTCATTAGCCTTTCTAATTTGATATGATATTTTATCATATTAAAATTTAAATACTTGCACCCGGAGGGTGCATATATTTTCTAGTATATATATATATATATATATATATATATATATATATATATATATATATATAGTAAAGAATAAATGTTATAAAAGAAAAAAAAATCTTTTTTTTATCTTACTGTCATGGAGAAGGTTTTATATAAGCTGAAATGTTTAAATAAATTCATCTTTTTTGGAACATTTTGTTTTTTCCTGTATCTATATATTATCAGATTCATATCTTTATTTTACCCTCATATATATATAATATATATATATATATATATGGTGTGTCAGTTTTTTTAGACAAATGTGTCAAGAGCTCTAACGTTCTTCTAACATTTTGTACCTTACTTTTCAAATATATAAAGTTAGACATTAGACGGGAATTGAACAGCACAACCAGATGATGATGGTTACCTATTATTATGTCACATATTTGTCAAATAGTTCTGGTTGAGATCAGAATGTACTTATATTTATATTTACCAACCCCTCAGCACGAGCAGGATGCGACACAAGATCAATTTCTTAAGCGGAGTTTAACAGGTTTGAATTCAGAGTTTTCCTTCTCCTAGACCGGTTGTGTAACCAAGGTTAAAAAGCCCAGTCTGCCCAAATATTTGCCCATTTACTGGAGGGAGAGTAGGATTCATACCTTTCCCAAGATATTAGCGCTAAGTGAAATGCAATTACCACGTCCAGTATTTGAACTCGGGGTGACGAATCCATTTCCCATGACTTTAACCATTGCACCACGTGCTTCCTACGAAGAATGTACTTATATGTTTAAAATGATTGTGAAAGTATTTAATTGGAGATCATAATCAATCACCTGACCTCGGCATTAAATAACCATCAAGGGTTGAAATGCAGTACTACCAAGTAACGAAGATTATCTTTGTCTGTTTTTTTTTTTTTTTTTTTTTTCATTTTGTATTATATGGATAGTTCGGGCTATTTTCATCATCTTTATTGTTATCTACAAAAATTTCGGTCGATATGCCTTCCGCCCTATTCGGGTATTTTTTGTCGGACCACGGAACCTACTCGAACTCGGAAACCTTCTCTGCGAACTCGGGAGCGTTTGCGGAAATTCGAACCGAACCTATTATTCAATCTATGGAGGTAGACTGCTCTCATTGCCTTAACCATGACCCGATGTAAGTGTTAAGTTGGATTAAATATTAACTATTCTATGTTAATGTCGTCCTCGACCAGGACTGAACCTGCAGCCCTGAGATAACTATCTTTTAGAACTGTATTAACTCAACTCATTTTTAATTTTTCGTTTTTTAAATTTCTTCAAACTCTTTTCTTCGCGGGGAAATTACTTGTTACCACTGCTAATTTTATTAAAAGGGACCGTTTTATCTCAGTCATTAGAGCATCCACCTAGGACCTACGAGTTTCCTGGTCCAATAACGGTCCCCGCCAACTCAGTGCATGAATAGCACAGCTTGGGTAATCTGATAAGTGCAGTAAAGACGGTAAGCGTGACGCTTCACCCTGACAAAAATAATATCCCTGGACTAGCGCTAGCAAAAAGGTAATAGTCTCCTTCGCTATCCGGTTGATACCGACAATAGGCTATTTTGCTGCATTTACTTTAGCCAATATCAGATGTCTTGAGGCATGATCTATGAGAACTTCGTAATGCCAAGATGGACATATTCTCCCGAGAATCCCAAAGCCTATCTAGCATGCCGGGGCTAAGATTGTTTTTGTATTATTCGGACTATTGTACACATCGTCATTGTTATATGTACAACGGTTCTGCCGATGTACCCTCCGGCATTCTTCAAGTATTTCTTGTCGGACTCGGGAACCTTCTTGTCGGAATCGGGAGAAATGCCTGGAGAAGGCTGGAGGGCACATCGGCCGAAACGTTGTACAGATAACAATGAAGATAAGGACAATAGTCCGAATAATACAAATAATACTAATTATCAAGCCTCATCTAAAAAATTCAGAGTAAGATTTTTTGTTGTTGTTGTTCACAAGATCTAACAATGAGACAGGCACATAAAAATAGATTTACTCCCTTTCTCATGGGCATATACAGCAAAGTGACCAGACACAATTGGAACCCGAACACTTTGCGACGAATAAATCTTGTTACGCCACCTTGCACCGCTACTATCCCAAATATTGAAAGGGAGGCGCGGGTGTTTGAAGAAATAAATGAAACAATGGTTCTGCATGAGGGGGGGGGGTAAGAACAAAAGAGATATAACATCAAGTGAGAGGATAACAATGGCGACACAGAGAGAGAAGCGGATAACTTAAAAAGTACAGATCAAAAAGTTCACCTCCTACGAACAATCGAAAACAGTGACCCCTTCTCTATTCTTCGCCAAAGGTCAAAGGTGATGCCCTCTCCCAAACCTAATTCTAAAACCACTGGCTGAGGAATCATTTCGTGTCCATTTTTCCTCGCCAGTCCAGTCGATATTTCGTGTTTCCAAAAGCAGGAAAGGCCCGTGGCTAGTGTGCCTTCGGGCAACCCCACCTTCTAACTTGTATTTAAAATTCCTCGGTGAATACGGAGTCGTGTCAGCAATCAGAATTAGAGTCAGCATTATGCGATGATCTTATTGAAAGAAAAATAGGCTTTACACTTATCCCCTCCTTACACAGAAGCACACAAATAGATATCAGACTATACAAATACATACACATTAGTTGTCGTACTGCCAAAAGACACATACATGCCTTATTTATTTACAATGATACAGAATCACCGATATTAACTCACACAAGGAAGAGTAGTTGAAGGCACACAATCATATACACAGTTATATCAAAAAGTCGTCCCTACTTAAATATAGGTACATTTCTATTTAATAGCAACTTCGATCTTCGGTGTCTGCGCCATATTTGCGAACTTGTCTGACAACATACACGATATA
>CM042158.1:35341999-35354499 GCA_023376005.1 Doryteuthis pealeii | reverse complement strand
AGCTCCGGCCGATGTGCCTTCCGGCCTTCTTCGGGTAGATCTAGTTGGACTCAAGAACCTCTTTTCGAACTCGGGAACCTTCTTTTCGAACTCGGGAATCTTCTTGTCGTAATCGGGAGCCATCACGGAACTTTGAACCTAAACCCTTTATTCAATCCTCGTGGGTATCCTGCTCTCATTCCGCTAACCATAGCTGGGGTACAGCTGCTAAGCTGTGTTAATAATAATAATTCTATGTTACTGCTGCCCCTGTGTTACGTTGTAATATTCACGGCACTAAAACGATACATGTACCGTAGTCCTTTTTTCTTTCTTGGTACTAAAACTCCAAAAGTCACCGTGCTGAAATGGTGCCGATAAAAAATCATAACACGAGAAACATGTCGTCACAACTGCCAGCCTTTATTATCGTGCTCGTATAGTGGGCTCCTACCAGAGAGGAGGAAAGGCAGAGAGAAAGAGAGAGAGAGAGAGAACACTACTAGATTACTGGGCTCTCATGAGGTCCGTACCCTACGACCGCCGCCGGCAAAAAGAGAGTGAACCCTTTCTTTTTTTCCCCACGTCACCACGTGACTTCCGGTCAACACCCGACTTCCGCTTGCGGTCAATTCTCCGTTCGGGGTTACGCTACGGTCAAACCATCGCTCTCCTCTTTTGGGTCATCACTATTTTTTAAGCCTTTGTTATTTATTCCTCCTCCTTCCATTAGTAGTCCTAGCTCACAAAAGTCAGGAATATACCCATCTTGCAACAATTCCTCCCTTACCATCATTCTAAAATTTTTACCCGTAAAAATTTTCAAAAGTATCTCTTTTTTTTTTTAAGAATATGCGTAATTATTCATTAGATTTTTTTTTTTTATCCCTTCTATCCGATATAGACCTTCCTCTCTCCGATAGAGCCACACGAGCATTCAATTTTACAATAATACAAAAAAACACATACATATATAAAGTAAAAAGAACATTTACAAAATCATTAAAGCAGGTGATATTCTCCTCTTTGTTCCACAATTGTGCTCTGACCTTACTTACTTATTTGTTCATTTTTTTTTTTTTTTTTTTTTTTTTAGGAAATACTCTCTCCAATTTGAATTTTAAAAAAAATTACTCATTTATTTTTCATTCTTATCAATTGCAGACCTATACTGATTTATAGCTTTTTTCAAGCAACGGCGTTATCGTCGCCTTCTTCAGCTGGTCAATAATTCTTTTCTCTATTATTCCTTCTCTTTTTGTATCTATTCATTTTAATCCTTTTTAGTTTTTCATTTATTTATCTTTTTTTTTTTTTTTTTTTTTTTTGTTTTCGTCATTATTCCATCTCATATTCCGTGTAATCCATATTTTCATTTACTCATTTTTCTTATCCTTTTTTTTTCTTTTTTTTTTTTTTTTTCATTCATCTATCTCTAATTTATTTCCGAGTGCCAAAAACTAGGTTTTTCGGGAAGGTATTTGCTGTGTAAACAAACATTTGAACCAAAGGCCTTTAAAGCTATCTTCATAGTCGCTGTCTGGTGGGGTATCATGTTTCCTTGTGGGCAGCACTGGTTGACCCCGGGTGAGCTCGCTGCTACTACCATAATCATTTGTACTCCCAGCGTTTTTAATACTCTCTTCCATTGCAACTCTAAGCATAGCTATTTTCCTTTCCATTAGGGGAACATATTCTTTTATTTCGTCGTAGTCACTATCTGACGGTGTGGTTTTTACTTTAGCCCTTACTGTTTTAGGGGAATCTTTTGTGATGCTATTCACTGTTGGAGTTATTTTGTGGTTTTCCATTTTAGCCATTTCTCCAAAATTATTTTTATCATTGTGAACGTCCACCTGTCTGTTCAATTTCTCTTTCTTTTTCTTTTTTCTATTGGGACATAGTTGTTCATTGTTCCTATCACCTTCACCCGTGTGATTTGTACCCTCGGTATCCACATCACTATGTGAAGTATTAGTATCCTTATCGGAGTTTTCTCTCTTAATAGCTGTGTATTTATCCTTATTTTCTGTGATATGTTCAGAGGTCGTAGAATGGACTTGTGTGCCCTCCTTAGTTCTGCCATCCAGTTTAGACAAAGCATGGTGCTGATTTTTGAGGGTTATCCCATGCTTGTCTCTATTTTTAATCTGTTCGGATGTGCTTTTAGGGGTGGGTGTCCTCCACTTTTTATTATTTTTTACAGGACAATTTCTTATGAGGTGATATTTGCTATTACACCCCCAACAGCGTCTAGTCTGGTCTCTATTACCTATCTGAGGATGCACATTGCAATTCCTAACTGTAGGTACGTTTCTACTCTGCATGTTAAATTTTTTTCTATTGTTACTCATTCTTAATCTATCATCTAAAAGAGTTCTTTGATAGGCCCTATCCAACCCCTTTTAAACGCTTTTTAAGGCACTCGTTACAGAATTTAATGCATCAACCAAGCCTGCGGTGAGATTCTGTAAGAACTCTTTAATGGTCTGAGACTCCATTTCGCATAAACAATTTCAGTCACCAGATAATAGAAAACTTACACTAATACGAATGATATTGATAACAGTAAAAACGACAAAAAATACACAATTTGCAGAACAAGAGGAAAAAAAATCACCTACCTTGTCACTTCAACGTATATTTTTCCTTTTTTTTAAAAAAAAAGTTCTTTTTTTTTCTGTAATGTTCATTAATTCCGTCTTTTCTTTTTTTCTTTTTTTTAAATTCACACGTGGACGTATATTTTTTTCTCCACGTGGGTTTCTCCTTCTTCTTTTATAAGTCCTTTTCTTCTTCTTTAATTGTTAGTTGTTGTTTTTTTTTTCTCGTCCTTTTTTTTCTTCTTTAAATTTTGTTTTCTTCACACGTGGGTCCTTTTTTTTTTAAGTTCTCAATTGTTTGTTGACTCGTTGTTGCCGTTCATCTCCTTTAATAAGATTTTAAAAGGTTGCTCCCTTTTCTTTTTTTTCAAGGTGGGTCTTTTTCTTTGTTTTTCTTTTTAAGCCCTTTTCTCTTCAAATGCTCGCTGTTGTTGTTCTTTTTTTTTTCTTTTACTTCTCCTGTTTTTTTTCTTTCTCTCTCGGTTCTCAACAGGTCACTCCCTTTTTTTTCGTCACACGTGGGTCCTTTTTCTTTGTTTGTTTGACTCGCTCTTTCTTTCGTTTACGTTAGTTTCTGTTACAATTCCGGCCGATGTCTTTTCTTTTTTCGTATCCCCTCGTTGCGTCGTGGTAAACTGGTTCCTTATGAGTCCGTGTTTGAACTCCGTGGTCAACGGGCACCAAAACGATATATGTTACGTTGTAATATTCACGGCACTAAAACGATACATGTACCGTAGTCCTTTTTTTTCTTTCTTGGTACTAAAACTCCAAAAGTCACCGTGCTGAAATGGTGCCGATAAAAATCATAACATGAGAAACATGTCGTCACAACTGCCAGCCTTTATTATCGTGCTCGTATAGTGGGCTCCTACCAGAGAGGAGGAAAGGCAGAGAGAAAGAGAGAGAGAGAACACTACTAGAATACTGGGCTCTCATGAGGTCCGTACCCTACGACCGCCGCCGGCAAAAAGAGAGCGAACCCTTTCTTTTTTCCCCCACGTCACCACGTGACTTCCGGTCAACACCCGACTTCCGCTTGCGGTCAATTCTCCGTTCGGGGTTACGCTACGGTCAAACCATCGCTCTCCTCTTTTGGGTCATCACTATTTTTTTAAGCCTTTGTTATTTATTCCTCCTCCTTCCATTAGTAGTCCTAGCTCACAAAAGTCAGGAATATACCCATCTTGCAACACCTGACCAGGATTGAAGCTGCAGTTTAGAGATAACTGTCACTTAAAACTATCTTAACCTAACTCCTTTATCCACTAGGCCATGTGTCCATTTCCGAGAAAACAATATTTTATTTTAATTAGTACAGTATAGGCCATTAATATTACAATTAACAGTATATCAATGGTAAATTTGGTGTTATACAATTAATTTCCAGTATCTATTTACAAGTGTAAAGTGTAAAAGCGCTTGAGATTTTAAAGTACAAGAGAAAATGCGGTCGTTGCTCTTATGGCTGGGCGGTAAATCGGCGGAGACAATATATCTCGAGAAAATAAGACTTTATCGGCCACAAAGCGCTCAGCAAGTTTTTCCCGCTTTCTGTTATAAGATTAAAGAAAGACGACGACACTTGAAGGAATTCTAACAATGAAAAGCGATGATGCACTAAGTGGACCCATTTTATTAAATGCCATTGTATCTTTGTGGAAAGTCTTTTGAGAAGAAGAAGAAGAAGAAGAAGAAAGAAGAAGAAGAAGAAGAAGAAGAAGAAGAAAGAGAAGAAGAAGAAGAAGAAAGAGACGAAAAAACAATCTTCTTGCCTTGATGTCTTTTTTACTAAATGAGTTTTGGCGCGTTATTGGCGCTGGATCAATGCCAGAATTTGATAGAATATTTATCTTGATTGAAAATGGAAAAAGCCAGGAATCGTGGCAGGGAGAGGTTACGTTCTTCGTATCACTGTTCGCCTTAAAATCATAAAACTTGATTTCGATTGATGAGTTTCAATGCTAACACACACACACACACACACACACAGACATTATATTATATATATATATATATATATATATATTATATATATTAATATATATATATTATATATACTAAGAAAATATTAAATCACACAGGTAAGTGAGCATCCTCGTTCTCTTCTTATCCTTTACCCCATCATTGTGATATCCTCCAAAACCAATGTCCAAATATATGTTCAAACGTATATATATATATATATATATATATATATATATATAATATATAATGTGTGTGTGTGTGTGTGTGTGTGTGTGTTGTGTTAAACTCTACTGACGACTCTTGTCGGACGAGTTTTTGTTCGATCCTTTCTCACTGTATGGCCATCTTTTTAATGGCACGAAGACATGCCGAAAGCGCTCGTGAAGAAAGCTTTGGTGGATTGCTACACCAGTTCCACCCTGACATTAAAAAGATGACCAGATAGTCAGAAAGGATCCAAGAAAAAATACACTATATATATATATATATATATATATATATAGTGTATTTTGGCAGCATTATATATATATATATATATATATATATATATATATATTATGTATTACCGAGATTAGGCGATGTGTTTTGACCACAAAATCCCGGAAAGTCTTTTGTGTTTCCTTCGGATTGCATATATAATATAATATCTTGTACAAATACCACTGGATCACCTTTCCCAGCCAGTCATATGTATTATATTGGTCATACTTTACTACATTCCCTTATTATGTTATTAACAGTTTTGCTTCTTTTTTACACTATTTTTTAAAAATTGAAGTTATTTTTGTTTACGAGAATTTTTTTTTAATTGAATTTCTTTTTATATATCAATTTTTTTTCAATTGAATTTTTTTCTATCAATTTGTTTTCTATATGTATATTAAAACAATTTTTTTAATGAGTGCAATATAAATATTATTTAAATTGAAATAATGAATTTTAAAAAAATATCAAATTAGTTTTTTTAATTGAATTTCTTTTTTATATGAGAATTTTTTATTTTTATTGAATTTCTTTTTGTATATCAAACATTTTTTTAATTGAATTTTTTTTCTATTAATTGATTTTTTGACGCTGAAATCCAATGCTACCCAGCAACTCCTGCATTGGTTCCTTACCTTTTCTTTGGATCATAAAGTCGGTGCGGAGAGGGAGGAGTTGCTGCATAGGCAACAGCTTATTCTCCATCTGAACCTGCCCAGGTCATGTAGTTCCCCCTCCACAAAAAATATGGACACTACTCCATCGTCTCTTGTAGACGAAAGGATACCAGCCAGTGTATTATCTATTTTATCTTGGATATAATTTTTCACTATGACATTGTTTTATACGTAATTGAGAGATAGACTAGCAACTATGTACGGCAATTCTAGGGCAGATTCGAAAATATCGGTTAGTGAAAAAACACGGAAAGTATGATTGGCTGCCCATGACTTGTGTTTGACCTCTCTTCCGGTTCGCCAGTGCAAAAGTGGGAAATTAGGAAGAGAAAATCAGGTTTGACTGGTGTTGGAATAGTTTGATATATAACTTGTGCTGCAATACACCACTTAAATGTATCGACTAAGCAAGGTCACGTGGTTTAAACCTCAGCTAATCAACAGCCCGAGTTCGTGGCTGGTTGACTACTTATTCGCTGATACTGAGAGACGTTTATTGGCAATCATTGACAAAGGACATGCAAGATTGAGGAGCACCAAGGAACAACCAGAGGATTCTTTAACAAGGATCGCGCTCTGTTTAACAGAAAGGATCTCCGCTAGGATGGCCACTAAAATTGTAACAACTGGAGGTCAATCGACAGCTATGGCGTATCTCATCGCAGTGGCCAAATCTTATCAGGTTTTGTTGTTGGTCTGGGATTTATAAAGATAAAATGTGAGGTCGAAACAAAACGAAAGTCATGTGTTATTAATTAAAAACAAAATAACAGCACAAGACATCTCAGAAGCATCTACAAGATCCGAAGAGAGACAGGTTCAGCCTAAGCTAAGATGGAAAACAGTAAGATAAAAGAAACAGAAGTATTGATGTATAGATTGAAAATTAATAATTTTGTGATGGCTGTTATCTTTTACCTTCTTTTTATATAGTATACATGCATACCCGTGGTTGCATATAAGTATCCAAGCAAGGAAGATAAGTATATTTATATGCAACCATGCATGTATACTATATAAAAAGAAGGTAAAAGATAACAGCCATGACAAAATTATTAATTTTCAATCTATACATCAATACTCGTGTTCCTTAATTGTACGACCGTTATACACCCTCTGGTTAAAAATGAGACCCTCCAAATCGACCAAGATTAAATGCAAAAATGTAAATTCGGATTATCTTCTGTTGCTTATCCACCGATTTTTTATTTCTTATGAGTGTTTGTGTGTGTGTTGTGTTGTGTTAAACAATTAAATAATGAACCATTCTGTTTTCATAATAAAGAAAGAACGGGAAAATAGTGACATGCAACACAGAAAACTTTCAAAAGAAAGAACGGCGAAAGATAAAGAGGGGTGAACATGCGGAATCGATAACGCTAATCTGTTTTAATCGAACATAATTAAAAGATAAAAAGAAAGAAAGAAAAAAGAGTGAGAGAGAGTTAACCAAAGTTTATAATACAATTACATATTGAATTATATGCAATAGCTCTGAAGTAAACACATCAATCGTTGTAATAAGGAAATTAGATACCGTGGTATATCCATAGGTCCTGTTAGTCCTTATTATTAGGGTCCCCAGCAGATCTACCAGGGACCAAATAACACCTATTATCTTCCCATTTCCCCATATATTGTCTTGTTTTTTTTTTGTTTTTGTTTTTTTAAACGTTTTTCTTTTGTGTGTGTGTGTTTTTAAAAATTAAAATTGTGCAAAGATAAAAAAAAATTATATAATGAAAAAATAAATTAAAAAGGCGTCAGTGTTATTACGCAACAATGAAATGTTTTTAAAATATATCATCTATACATATATAAAGAGCAGTTTGTGTGTATATATGCCCGGGGGAAACTATGAAAATAAAGCAATTAATGACAAAGTAAATATAGGTACACATTTAATATCACAGAGCTTGCTTTTTGATAAAATAAAAATGAAAATGTTATTTAGATTTGTGGAGATAAGTAAAAAATAAAATCTAAAGTATAACAGTATGGAATTCTTTTCTTTTGACATTAATTTTTCGTTTTTAGAGTGGTTCGATCAACGCAAGGTCTTTTTTTTACGTGGGGGCTTTAATGGAGCATCCTACGGAAATCAAACTCAAATTCAGTAATAATGGAGCTGTGAGATAACTTTAAAGAAAATCCTCTCTCTACCCAGGCGAATGCCGGGGTAGCTGCTTCTATTTTTTTATAAAAGCTTTTTCCCCTCCTCACCGACCAAGGATCGAAACTAAGACACTGATTCCTCTCAGCCAAATTATTACGTAACTACACAACTTTTCTTTAAATCGATATATTTGCCCACGCTCTCTCTCTCTCTCTCTCTCTCTCTCTCTCTCTCTCTCTCTCTCTCTCTCTCTCTCTCTCTCTCTCTCTCTCTCACACACACACACACACAAAAACACAACACACAAACATACACCTCTCTCTTCTTCTCTCTCTTCTTCTTCTCTCTTTTAAAACAGGAACGGCCTGTATCTTTTGTAACGAGATAAATTTGAAATTATGCAAAGAAAAAAATAACAAAAAAAAAAATTCAAAAAAGCATCAGTGTTACAATATTTAACACCAATGAAATTTATTTAAAAATACACCAAAACATTTTCAGGCGAATATTTTTTTATTTTTCCTCTTAAACGACCGAGGATCGAAACCGAGACACATAATCCTCTCGGTTCAATTCACTGCTAAAATTCATTACCCCACATTTAAATAATTACTTAACTACTGCCCTTTTCTATAAAATTGATATTCTTCCCCTCTCTCTATTGATCTTTCGTTCACTATCTCTCTTTTAAACCAAGAATGACCTGTATCTCTTTTTTTCAACGGGAAAAAATTAAAACTATGCAAAGAAAAAAATAATATAATTAAAAAAAAAAAACCTTACAAAAGCATCAGTGGCATTACGTTACAATGTTTGATATCAATGAAATAATGAAATTTATACATCACCATGGCCACCAAATACAAAATAAGCTCTTTCATACGCACGTGGATACGGTCATTCATACGCACACACGCGCACGTGGATACGGTTATAACGTCACAGTCTACGTGCATGACAACATACGCACAAAATACCATCTGTAAATTTTCCAATTAAAAAATTTCGTTTAACTAAAAATGCTATAATAAGAGGACAACTACTTCAGTTCCAGTGGTTCTTCTAAAAATAGATTTTTATATATAGAATATTTAAAAAAAAAAACAAAAAAACATATAGTCTAATTTTTCACTTTATTCGCCAAGGATCGAAACTACGACAACAAATTCCTCTCGGCCCAATTCACTGCTAAAAATGCATTACCCTGCATTTAAATGATTACTTAACTACTGCACTTTTCTTTTTTAATTGTATTTTTCCTCTCTCTCTCTCTCTCTCTCTCTCTCTCTCTCTCTCTCTCTCTCTCACACACTCTCTCTCCCCCTCTCCCTCTCTCAAGAACGACCTGTATCTCTGACCCCAGAACCCACAACGTTGGCCTTTTCACTTGAACTCCAACATCATTCCGCGAGAGAGAGAATAGGTCCGGTCTGAATGAAGCCAAAAAGCAAATGTCAAAGTCCGTCTTAAGTCGAGTTCTTCCTTTCTTTTCAAAGAGTCAATTTCTCATTGGTGATTCCAAATTGCCTTCATCGTTGATGTCCCGTCTAACACGAGCTTGTCCATCAGCGTTGGCCTCTGTCCTTATCTTTGATACGAGTCCAGCAAATGTCGACACAGCGTGAACCAGAATTCCTCGCCGATTTCCCCAAAGAGATCTGCACGTTCATCGAATGGACCCGTGGGACATTTCAGTCGCATACGTACACCCCTTTTTCGGAGAGTGACTATCTTAGTGATGCTAGTGGTGGAGTGGACAAACGGAGTGGTGGGAGGGTTAAGGTTAAATACGTTTGTGTGGTGGTTGTGTGTGTGTGGGGGGGTCTACTGTCTAACTTTAGGCTTGATAGGAGATCGAGTGATTCTCTCTTGTTTTTAGTCGATTTTCATTTCCCACCACTTAAAATCCTCAGAGAAAAATGGAGACTCGGTGTCTCAGAAGAAATCTTTCTGAGACTTTTTATTCCCAGTAGGATCCAGCGTTAGTACAAAGAAGAAAACATTTGAAAATATATTGTCATATTTGTTTGATTAGAATTTCTTCTGGAATATACGTCTCAACATAATAATATTTGATTTTAAAAAAGACTGGCATATTCTAGTAGTCGGCCACCTCAAACGGAGTTGTTTTTTAAGGGTTTGAAAATTCCAAAGTTTTTTTCCTTCTCTAGATGGTTGCCTAACCAAGGTTTAAAAAGAAGCTAGGCTTACTTCTATTTAACTATAGCTTGGACGGGAGAGTAGTTGGCTTCATACTTTCCCACGGGTACTTAGGTATGTAGTGTAGTTGTAGGCAGGAGTCTGAACTGGTGTGATCCGAGTCTTTTCCTTCCGAATATAAACAATTACACATCCCCAATTATTTTCAAAGTAGCAGGACCTTATTATATTATACATATTTATACATTATATAATATACATATACATATAATAGATATATATGTAGTACATATATTATAACATATATGTTATACCATATACGTATATATAATATAATATATATATAATTACTATACGTATATATACAGTATAGCATATATATATGCATATATATGCATATAATATACGATTATGCATATATAATACATATATATATATATATACACATATATATATGTATATATATATATATAACACATATATATCTATTATATTATACAATATATGTATATACATATAGTACACATATATATAACATATATATATTATTCATATATACATATATATATATATATATATATACTCAAACTTATGTACATTATTAAGGTATTCTTTTGAATGTTGCACACAATCTTCTACAGCGCACCACACCATCACATACCCACACACACAAACAACACACAACCAGCACATTATATATATATTATATATATTATATTATATATTATATATATTATATATATATATAATATATATATCAGGCAGGACTATCTCTTAGAGATAGCAAATGCATTTCATATAAAAATGTTTCATTGAAAACATTGCATTGAAGTATTGAATGGATTAGATTAGTGTATTATAAATTATGATAAGGTTAGATCAAAGATGCGCTCAGACATTGTCTGTTTTTTAGCTATTTGACGCCTTTCTATTGTAAATCTAAGATTAGTTTTCACATTCTTCTGATTAATTAATATTCATAATTGTCAAAGTATTTTTTAATTTTTCAATATTTCTCTCATGGTTTATCATAACGTAACCTAGTTACTCATAAGAAATATATTTTACTGGGATCTGTTTCAAATAAATTGGAGATGTAAAGCTGGGTTTGTTGGTTGGTTTGCTGGGACTCTTCTAGGGGTTTGTAACATTTGCTTATACTAAAATTTTGTTTTTAGGGTCCCGATTCTTGTTTTAGGTATTCAATCTTTTAAACTTAATTATTTTAAAAATATTTTCTTGTAAAATATTTTTAAAATAACTAACAATAGATGTGACTAACAGGTATCTCCATCCATGTTAGGGTTACTCTGGGAGTAATGGGACTAGAGGGGTACTTCACACTCTCTCAAAAGCTCCAGATTTGGACCTTCTCTATTAGAGAATATGCTGTTTAACGTCGTCATAAATAACCAGACTAACGACAATTGAGAATTTGTAATTTTTCTAAGCGTATGTATGTTAACAAGGGTTGGAGGTTTGACTATAATATGAGTAATAGTAACCGGGGAACTCCTATAGGTGCTAGGGTTGACGGTGACTAGATGATTGATTGGACGTGACTTTCTAACTCGCCGTAGGTTTTAAAATGGACCAAGGAATAATGGCGATGAAGGAGTTTCCAGAATTGATCAGTTGGAACCTTGAACTTTAAGATTCAATAAACTTTTACCCCAGGAATAAATGATTATTTTTGGATTATAGAAAATACTAGCGGTTATATAAATAAACCGATTTTAAAAAAGGGATTATAAATTAAAAATGTAGGAATTTACTGGTTCACGAAAATTTATTTTGTACATAAGAATTATATTAGGTGAATACTAAGAGTATTTATGGGTTTCAAAGGCGCTCTATTTCTCCGTGTTTGTAGGCAAATTCTCGGACAAGAGACAAAACACACATGGAAATTAATAATGTATTGACAAGTAATCATTAACTTGTTGAAATTTTTATTGTATTTGCTACATAAGACTTATTGAAGTAATGCTCTTGAGTGTGGTGACAACAGGGTATTCTGTTTGTTCGGTAGGAATATTTATAAGACGCTTCTCTTCGAACATATTTCCTCTTTTGTTCCTCGTAAGGTTTAGTGATAGTAATGGTGGATGCTATTTTCGAAGCTTTGCACCCTGGATAACAGTTCTTTAAAATGACGTGAATGGGCCTTTCCAAGTAGACTATTTTGGTCTTGGTGCCTACTGCAGTGTGTATTCGTTCACGTCTTGTAGTACTGCGGACACAATGCTTCGAAAGTGTGCTGTGAAAATATGCTCCGTCCAGGTACGTCTTAGAAGTAGCGCTGTTTTGGGGCTAGTGATGTGAAGTGTAGGGAGCTGTTTGCGATACCTCAGTGGTGTTCCGTGATAAGTTGAAGTTTTTGGTATTGGGCCACCTACGATGTTGGTGATTAGCCCTAGTGGCAGGGGGAGATTAATTAATTGGAACTCCTCTTCCCAATATACCACGGTGTGTAAAAAACGCTAAATGAACATTTTTTGGGTACATCGTGTT
>CM042158.1:35297216-35341989 GCA_023376005.1 Doryteuthis pealeii | reverse complement strand
CATAATGTATGGACCAGTCACTGAGTTGTCATAAAAGAACTTATTATTAGAGAATAGATAGATATACAATCTCAAACATCAATATAAAATGAGAGAGTACGTTCTACAAATTAGAAAGAGAAAGTGCGCATTGAAGTATAAAGGGAACATAACATAGAAAATGAAATAAGGAAAAAGTGTAAAGTAATGTATTATTGCATAATAATGATGTATTTATAATATAGTACAATTGAAGTTTTATATTGTAAAACTATGAAAACGGATATGGCGGATCATAATAGTAATTATCTTGTTATGATATTTATACGGAAAAGTGTCGCGAGGAACAATCAATACAAAAATGTAGTATCAATCATGTTAATAAACGATTTGTAAAGTATATATTTCATAATGATACAGATGAGAGATTTACTTGAAGAGAGAAAGATCTGGTAACTTTAAATAAATCACAACATTCAGTTTTAAGTCCAGAGTTTCAAAATCTTAACATTGTTTTGTATTTGCCCGGTCTATTGCTTGATTCTTGTTCAAGCTGACCATTACTTATAGGAATGATAGTAATATGATGATAACTGAATTGATTATTTTTCACATATCGAATAGTGTAAAAAATGCTAGTTATAAAGTATGATGCAATCAGGAATTTAATAGATTAATTTTTTTCCATTCGACGAACTGGAATGGAATTAGTTTTTTGTGCATTGGTTCGGAACGAGTGTGCATACAGTCCCGAGCAGAGGCCTGTTGCTGGATTTGTGTTGTTGACAAGATGGTAGCCATGGTAAGAGTCGATATTAGAAGGATACTGAAAATGGGGTGCAAAAGTAGCAACTGAGTGATACGTGCAGAAAAGTTATAGTAGTATATCGAATCTGTTATGTTATGTGGGAATTGGAACTGGAGGTGGCGCCTATGCTACTCATCCTTCTACAGCCACTCTCGAAATTAGAGCGTGGCGGGAATGGATCGCGGGATGTCATGGTGAATTGAGTACCGGTTGGATCTATCACGCGTTGCTCATATAGAGTAGCACGCTTGTCGTGGTTCATATTGCGATTCGAAGGAAACAGAAAAAGAAATAATCAACTCTTTTCTACTTCCCATGATGTGCTCGACCATGATGTAGTATGAGAGCTTTGTAAAGGCTGGTAGCGGGTGGATAGAGCAAGGGTTGTTGCCGAAATCCTCTAGCGATCGGATGATTTTTTAACGCTATATGATCATACCGTACTATCGTTTTCAAAATAGAAAACCGGACGTAGATAAAATTAAAGGTGGAATGCGCTCCTAGGCGAAACGAAAAGGTTTAAAGCTTCCTGCTGACTCTCACATAAAGGGAAGAGAAACATATGCTGAATTGTTGAAGATGCGGTTGACATCAGGGAGCGTAATTAAAAAGTGTCTCATGGCATTACAGAAATGTATGGAAAGCAAATAAAACTAAAGCAAGCCTCTGCGGGAAGAATATATATTGATAATGTGTAATTAATATGAACATGATTAATAACTGAAATGATTGAAAAAAGATATACGGCGGGGTTGGGGTGGGCATATAAGTGTGTGAGATTCATTAAATAAAATATTTGGATTACATATTATCTACGAGATACTTTAAGTGAAAGGATAAATAGAAGTGTGTGAAAGACCTACTTTAACTAACTAACATAAATGTGTTATTATTTTGGCATATGAGATATGCGTGTCTTTAAATGTTGTGTGTAACAGCGAGAAATTTTATATTCGGTTGTTATAAGTCCCGTAACATGTGTAATTATATAAGCAAAGATAAAAAGGTGTGATGAAACTGGAAACCACAGTTTAATCATCTGTCGAGGAGCGAAAGTATAATTTTTTTCTTCTGAATGTAATAAGTGTTTCACAGACTAGTGACTTATAGCGTGCTAACTGACAAGGGAGCGTGTTATTTATGTTGGCAAGCTAGTTCCGAGAGCCATTCTACTCGAATACGCGGATGTATCTGATACTGACATGGATGGATACCCATACATTATACCTTTTGCGGATAGGGTTTATATATATTAGACCTAATAGATTTCGTTGTATATTTGTATTTGGTAGTATAAAGAGATACTTCATAATATACTTGGCTATATTATGTATTTATTTGAAAACTAATAACTCGATGAATTGAATAACGTACAATCACATAGTTTAATAGTAAGTAATCGGAAAAATTTTTTACACAGATAAGAAAAATTAGGTGGCACGTAATTTATTTGGGTTCAACTATAAATACTTTCTAGGAAGCTGACATACTGTGATAGAATACGAGCAAGTTGGGAGAATGTGTTTCTGTCTGTATTTCAAGTGTATTTCTATATGGTAATCTCTAGGCTGTTTGTATTTTGAGGAGACTATAGTACCACAATATCATCGTTGCTAACACATAATGGACTTGACTACCACTATTGCTTGAAGAAAATCTAACCAACCTGATGGGATAAGACGCACAGGACGCATAAGATATGCGAGTAGAATATCGTGCAGGCATTTTCTGGCTGGTCCAGGTATATTAATAGTGTAATTGCGATGTGGATGGTTTGAATTTCGATAAATTCGACTTGAAATTTTGTAGGAAATTACGTGATTCCAGGCAATTCTCAAGTTGTGTGATTAAGTTATATTTAGAGTAGTTTTGGTAAGATAAGGCCTAAAAAACTAAATAATTGGTACTTTTCTACATTGTTAGATTGGCTGAACCACTACGCAACTGACTGCCCGCTTAGTCGCTTAGGGTATCGCATCGCACCTACCGGCAGGCCCGGTGTTTTGTATTTTTGGCTTCATGCGTACGCGACGTAAACATCTACGTGGCTTCTGACTGTCCCTGAAGGTGAAGTACCACGTTAGCTACATATGACCTTGATATAGGATCGCTTTTCCATTAAGCGCATCTCATCAAGCTGAACGCAAAAGGAACACCGTGTTTCCTTCAGGTCACTAGAAAGGTGAGCTGTGCAAATGAGAGGTAGTGGAAAATTGAATATAGTACTAAAGTGTTGTAAAAAGAAGTAGTAAGATGAGTTGGCATGATTAGAATCGTGATTTGATTTTAACGGTATGTTAAGATCCTCTTGGGGTTAATTTTTTGCTGAGGGAGTTGGGAGATTAAGATACATTGTAAGTTTTATAGTTCAAACTTTGTGTATGTCTTCTTAACAGTTTTTTTGACATGGGAATAGTAATGAGAAAATGAGTGTCTCCCGCGATTTATCGGCGCAAACGAGAGGTGTGCACACAGGTTATATAATATTCACTGGAGAGTAGTGCGATGTGATATATGAGGTTTTCAATGCTTCTTAAGCGGTTATTAGGTTCAAACAGGTAGGTTTTGGAAACTTCGAACGTGAGTTTTTGAGTTTTCCCCCCCTTCTCCTAGACGGTTGCCCCCAACCTATAATTTTTAAGATAATCTTTTTAGAGCTCATAGAACATGGGCTAACATAAGTATGACACTCCTGACTCCAGAGTGAGAGAAGGGTTAGATGGGGATAGTCAGCAAGTTGCTGTGATTGCTTCTTAAGGGACAGTATTATGATTGTTCTTCCCTATGTTTCTATATTTATTACCTCATCATAGTTGGATCCTGATGCGGAATGTAGAGTAGTATGAGATCGAAAGTAAGGGCTTTTTTAAAAGTCAGTTCCCGCCCAAGGTGAAAAGAGTAATTAAGATTTATAGTGGTTAGTCGCTATCGTAAATACCTTAATTCATAAAGCTTGTGAAGTAAATGCTCCTCACTCTTACAAATTACAAAAACTTCTTTCATGTGATGTTGGTCGTGTCTTTTGATATATTAATTTACAACTCGGTAGTCTTATGCTGGCGACGAGTCCGATGTATCATAAATAAAGGCTGAGTTTCCGTTTACAACAATACCGACAGCTCTTAAAAGCTTTGACTACAATATACAGGACTCCACGTCAGCAAGCTGTTTGTTATTTTGTTTTTTCTCGTTTTGTTTCTTTTTTTTTCCTGCTGATTTGGTCGCTGTCCGGTTTTTACTTTTTTATATGGTTCATAAAACACTTTTACTTTAATTATTTCCATTTTATTAATTATTCTTATCTTAATAAGAACATTTATATTATGTGGTCACTTGGTCTTGAATTAATTAACTATGTTAATGTGACGCTCATGTAGAAATAAATTAACTCGGCTACAGTAGATGTGGCAGAAATGGAAAATTTTTATTCAAAGAAATCAAACACATTGGACAATGCTCATGACGACTGGAGATTCTTCTAATGCCGGAATGAATGTGGCGATACTTGACTTAAGGTTTATCGATTTTTTTTTTTTATTTTTTTCTGTTTTATTTTTTAAAAAAAAATAAAACTTAAAAAAAAAACTTCTCAAGGACAATTTTGTAAGATTGGAATGATATTTTCAGTGTATGTATGAATGTGTGATAAATGAATTATTTAAACTCGGTTATTTTTTTACTCCAACTTGGCGTTTTTATTATTTTTACTGGAAAGCATCTGATTGTCAAGAAAAATGTAGATTAGAACCATGTTAAAAAAGAAAAGAATGAAAAGAAAACTGTCGCGATGAACCACGTATAATTTAGCGACAGTATTAACAAAAAATTTTTTTTTTTTATTTTCTGGTTTGGCAGGTTGTGCGGTCTTCTGAAAGTTCCGGTAAGAAACTGTGTCCCTTAAGTCGGCACATGAAGGGGAAGCCGGGGACTCTGAAGGATTCCGCGAAGACCGCCGGGTTGTAGGAAAAAACATGTCGCTTCTTCTGCTCTGTAAGCCAAATCGAGATCGAAGCAAAAAAAAAAAAGTATAGAGGTGGACCGATAAGTAAGGATATCATTGGTATGTGTTGACATTTTATTCGACATTGCCTGAGCCGTACTGAATACTTAACAATCGTTCATTGAACTACCCTGGTGGTCCCGTAATCTGGAAAAGAACAATGGTACAATACGGTATACGTATTATTACATTATGTAAATGTCGGTTGGGATAAAATGAATAAGTTTAAGTCTAAAACAAAGCAGAGGGTGTGCTCCATATCCAGACTGAGGAAACCCCAAATAACCACGCTTACTCGTTTTGGCCCTCAATTAAGCATAACCATAAATATTCAGTAATTAAACTAAGAAAATAGGACTCCATCATCCAAGAGAGTTTTTAGCTCAGGGGGTCGGTAGATATTGCGAAGTTAGTCGGACTTAGATACCACAGGGTTTCCATAGTATCGAATTTACCGGGTTGTATGAGGCTTCTCGTGCCAACATCGCGTAAATTATGAGTAGCTACAGGAGTGCTGGTGTCGCGGGATAGATAAAATAGAGGGACTGAATGGTACAGGTGTGTGCTGCTTTTTGGGGTTCGTTAAAGAGAGCCGTATACGTCACCTCCGGGGAGCAATTTCTCAGAGACCGACCAAAGAGAGTTCCACGAATCTACCTTTCGTCTAGGCACGTACACTATTTGAAAAAAGGGGATAGGAGACTCCACTCGCTAGGTCATGGCTGAACTGCTAAGTCACTTATCATAGGTGTGTAAGTAGGTGACTGTTAGGAAAGCCGGCGTGCTGACTTTTTACCTTTATTTTTAGATATACTCGGTGTGTATAGTTGTCAGACAAGTTCGGCTGAAATATGGCGCCAAGGCAGACAGCGGTCTCAGAGATCGAAAGTTGTGCTAATTACAATAGAAATGTATCTATATATTATACGGTTGGGTGTGGGAAGTGTTGCTTGGAGGGTGCGGGTGACGGGGGACTTTTTTTTGATATCAATGTGTTATGAATTTGTGTGCCTTATCTATTCTTTCCTTACCTCGTCGTGAGTTATATCCGGCTGTTGTTCTGTATCATTGTAAATAATAAGGGCATGTATGGATTGTCTTGGCAGTAGGACAACTGATGAGCGGGTATTCGGTATTTGTGTAGCTCTGATATCTATTTGGTGTGTTTTCCTGGTAAGGAGGGGATGGGATTAAGTGTAGTATGGACCTATGTTTTCTTTCAATAAAGATCATTACAGCAATAATGCTGACTTCTAATTCTGGATTGCTGACTGCACGAACTTCCGTATTCTTTCACCAGGAATTTTAAAGATACCTATAAGTTAGAAGGTGGGGTGCCCGAGCGCACAGCTAGCCGGCCTTGTTGGTCCTGCTTGTCTTGGAAAACACGAAATTCGACGTGGACTGTGCGAGGAAGTAATGGACCAATGTACTTAGATTGGCCGTGTAATTGATTGGTAGAAGTCTGTAGAATTTTGGTAGGACAGAAATGATTCCTTGATTATCAGCGGCAAGGGATCAGGACACTAACTGCTAGTGAAGCTCTCTTTTATATATGTAAGATGATTATTATATTGGAAGAAGGAAAAATTGGGCATTATCAAAGAAGTTTGCATCCTTATTCTTTTGTCGCCGGGTGACCGTTGTCGGCCGGTTCTTAAATTACAGACTGGAACAAGTGGTTTAATCCACGAATGTCCTTTGGGTTGTTTGTTTTACGACATTATCAACATCTTAGGACGGTCATTTAATGCAACACAAGTGTTGAAATATAATTCATTCTTAATGGATAAACAAATGTTGTTCTATAAACTCATGCGTGTCTATTTAACCCATAGATGGAACCCTGAACAGGTAAAGAAACTCCGGGTCAAGGATATGGACCAGGAGCAATGGTGAGGAAGGGGTGCTCCAACATTCCCAACCCCGAAAACTGCGAACCTCACCGATCAGATAGAGTTTAACGTCATTCCCAATACTTAAGTGCCCCTCAGCCAGCCGCCTTTTTAATCACCCATATGATAAAAGGGGTTGGGATTTGCATTGATTGGAAGGGTTCTCTCGGCACGAAAGGTAAGGTAACCAAAGAGGGGTAGTGCATGTCACGGATGTAATCTTTAAACCACTCGAAATAAAAAAATAAAAAAACAAAAACGCTTAACCCTGGATATTTTACTTTTAAAACTATATCCTTAGAAATCTTAGCTACGAAAAAATGAAAATAAAAGGAAAATAAAATGCCTGAGAGAGGAAATATTATGACTTATTTGCCTGGTTTTCTAAAGGTAAAAACACCTCCCAGATTTCGTTTCAAATGGTGGAATCGGTGATCTGTCTTCTCGTTGTAGAAGCAGCCTCGTTGAACAACCAAAATGATTGCAATTTTAGTATGATATTTAACTCATTTACCTTAGGAATTTGTTATTATAATCCGTCTGGTAAGACATTATCCGAAAGCACCAATTATATATTTATTATATATATATATATAATATATATATATATATATATATATATAGTATATATATATACAACTTCTAAAGACCTTCCTCACATCTCACATCTATCATAAGAACATCTCAAACGAATTGAACTAGAATAAGTTTTTCTCTGATCAGATGGACGCTCACCACTTCTTAATACATTTCTTTGCTCGAGTAAATAATGGCTTGTCATAGTACTTAGAATTAAAAAAAAAAACTTTCCTAAAAAACAATTCCTTTCACAAGGAATTTTCTCCTGGCGATGAAAAATAAACATAAAATAGTTGCCTGTTTATCCTTATCGCCGTTTTTGTTCATTATATATATATATATATATATACGTATATATAATATAGTATATATATATATATATATATATATATATACAATTAATATATATATATAGAATGAACACAATAATTAAAGTTGAGGAATAAGAAGTGAATGCAAAGATCTAAAAACGTTATAAATAAATGTAGCAAAATCCTAATCCTTCATGGAATTAACTTTTAAAGTCATTTACCTGCATCCTTCATTAAAAGAGCCCAACTGTTACAATTATTGCCAGTCCATTATGGGTGACTGTATTGGTAGCTAGAGCATTATGAAATTAAGGTCTGTTGAGAATGTAAAACCAATGGGGGTTCTATGAAAAATCACCACACTTTGTGGTTAATAACCTTCATCCCTTAAAAACTTTGCGTCGATTGGACCGCATAAAGAATGAAGTTTAGTTTGTTAAGCAGTTGCGACCTCATACAATTCTCAGGAGGGAGACGCGATTATCGGCTCTCCCCGCGGCATCTCAACATCCACCCTGCGACGAGAACTCATGTGGGCTAAGAAAATAACTCGACTCAAGTAAGTGACCAAGTTGGTTGATTTTGTAAATTGAATATTGAAAGCATGACTAGTCCACCCCTGAAAGAAGAATTAATAAAGCAGAAAACCCAGCCCTTAAAGTAGAAGTCAACAGTTTAACATGGCACTGACGGAGATAGAGTCAGCAAGCAGAGTAAGAAAGTAAAGAACATATAATATCTCGTGTCTATCACTGAAGGATAACCCTCTATGCAAAGCTTTTCGCTCTGGTAAGAGACAGATGTGAAGGTCCTCCCAGCTGCGTTCAAGGGATGTCTGCAAGAACGAATGTCAGAGTACGTTTGGCATTTTCACTTCACCTTTAGCTGGAAAAATCGTTCCTCAGGATACAGCTCCTCTGTGGCGTCATGGCTCTCTGTGTAGAAGACTTTTCATGTCCTGGAAGTCACCTAGGCGCATACACTATAGAGTATAGTCCAGAACTATATGCAGCGGCAACAAAGCGCAGCACATCAGGCACTCTTCAGGGACAGCCTTTCAATCGACATCTGTGGTCGGATGTTGAATGTTTTCTAAACAACGGATTTTACAGTCACAGTAGGCCTGTAACATTCAGGGCACAAAACTATATTATAGCTCTTCCGAGTTGACTCTCTATCTCTGGTCTCTCTCTGTCTGCTACTCTTGTTCTTCTTAATACAACCGGTGATTAACTCTCGCAATCATTAATATACACTCCTTGATTAAAGAGTGGATTATTAACCAGGTTTTAAGATAGTGTTTGCATAAATAACACAAAACAATTAACAAAAACCCTGGGTTTCTGGTTTTTTATGGCCGAATAACCTTGTTTCAATTCATTGTTTGATGGTACTTCAATCTTTTAAACACTTAAGAATAAAAATTTGGTTTTTATTCGACACTAGAGATGGGTACCCTAACAGGTACTAACTCCGGTTAGAGGTGAACCGTGAAGTAATGCTGTTTGAAGGGGTTTTACCCCACCCAAAATAAGATTTTAACATCAATATTCCGCAACACACCAAGACCCTTAACCATGGCTCTTCTAGATATATATGATAAAGAGTGTTGGCTTTGTCCAAAACAAAGCAAAAAATAGGGTAGGCCAAAGTGGAGTGTTGAATGTCATGGTACTCATAAGGCACCAAATTATCCACTAAAGATCACGTGTCACCACTAGTACGCCCATTGAGAGATTTACTCTCTGTGGAGACAATCGGTGGTATTTTAAAGCCCCTGCCGCACCGGGGCTTCTTCGTATGGCATTTTGAAATAAAAAATATATGTTATTACATAGAAAAAAAAAACGCCCTCCTGGAGTGTAAAATAATTTTTGGCAAGATATTGCTTGGGCGTATAGAAAAAAATTAATAAATAAGAAATAAAAAGTTCTATATAAAAAAATTACTTACTTACTAAATAGTCTTCATATTCACTCCCACTCAACTAAAACTGTTTGTGATACGAACAATAATTACCTCCAAAACATTCTAAAAATATCTGAATTTAATTATTTAGACCCTTATTTAAAGTTGAAATTTTAAATAATTAGTACTAGGTAAATATATATTTTTTTTGTTTGGGATTTCAATAGAAAATGAAATAGAGGGGGGTTAAGACGCGGATTTCATGAAATGAAATAAGGGTTTCGACCGGTAAAAAAAAAAATGTATCCTAATATATTTTAGGAGAAAAAAACTTTTTTAAACAAAAATCATCTAAAGGTTAATAATATTTTTTCATCGAACTTTAATATTTCTATGCAGTAATGATACTGACTATGAATTAAATACTAACTGAAAAAATTACTTAATTCCCGAAATGACTGTGACATAGTTTCGGTTTCACACAAATAGAGACGAAATCTCTATTATTGATAGAAGATGATAATTTTTCTCTCGTGTGATATTTCCTACAAATATTTTTCCTTTATAATTTTGTAATAGTGTTTAAGGTAGATCGGTCACATGTCCACAAATAATTATGAAAGATACCAACTATTTTGGCCGAATTAGTTTGACCTTCTTTCAAAGAGTTTCCCTTTCCAATGCTCTTTCATGCGCTCACTAACCATTTCAGTTTTTCTCTGAATTTTGAAAACAAACTAAAAAGCTTGCTGGACTGGAATTGGACAAATAATGGACGCGATGAACCCGAAATGTGTAAGTGTGACGAATGGAAAAAGCTATCTGGACTCAATCGCTCGCTGACCGGACGGGTGGTAAGACTGGCATTGTGCTACTTTGAGACCCCCACACAACAAAGCAGACACTTTCTTTAGAAGCTGTCGTCAGATTATATTGCTTGAACAACGATCAGAAATGGAAGCTGGAATATTTCCCAAGAGAAATATATGAAGGTAAGTTCAGTAAGAATCAGTAGGACAGTTTAGCTCAGTCGGTAGAGTGTTCGACTGGAACCTCAAGGTTCCTGGTTCGATACAGGCCCTCGCCAACTCAGCGTATGAATAGCACAGGTTCTGTGTGGTAAAGAGAGGAGCTGACGGTATATGTGCGCGCACTGCCTCAGACGCTAAAAAACAATCTTCTTGGTCTATTGCAAGTGAAAAGGGGATAGACTCACGCGCTGTTTGGCTGATACTTAATTTAGGTCTCCCGACGACTTTACTTATATATATATATATATATATATATATATTATATATATATATATATATATGGTAAAGAAAAAGCTTAAAAATCGGTCATATTACGGTTATAGATCTATTTCTACTTGCAGGTATCAGTGTATACGTATGAGTTTCATCAGACGCTGGGTTTATTGGAATTTGTAAACAGAAAATTCATGGGATTTTGGAAATATAAACTCCTCAGTTATACTTTCTTCTCTCTCACGGCTGATATTGAATTTAAGCCTCCCCGACGACTTTATATATATATATAAATATATATATATATATATATATATAATATATATTATATATATATATGAGTATAGATAAAAGGATATGAAAACAACACAATATGCAGTTCAAGTGAAAAGATGTTTTCGTTTTGAATTCATATTATTTTCGTCTCGGCTATTGATGAATCCGGAGTATAAACAAACTCTGAAGATGATTTTTATAAATCGAAATATTGTTCAATATTAGCTATGAATATGATATAAAATCTTTTCACTTTAACTGCATATTGTCTTGTTTTCACATCCTTTTATCTATATCTCATACCGTCGGATTAATTTCCTTTCTCTTAACTTATATATATATATATATATTTATATATATATATATATATATATATATATATATATATATATATATGGTAAAGAAAAAGCTTAAAAATCGGTCATATTACGGTTATAGATCTATTTCTACTTGCAGGTATCAGTGTATACGTATGAGTTTCATCAGACCGCTGGCTTTATTGGAATTTGTAAATAGAAAATTCATGGGATTTTGGAAATATAAAACTCCTCAGTTATACTTTCTTTCTCTCTCTCTTCTTTTTTCTCCATTCTTCGAATCCTTCTTTAGTACCATTTATTTCTCCCTTCTACGAAACCTAGATAGGAAAAAAAAAACGAAAAGAAAAGAAAAGGGGAATGTCTTTATTTTTTCTTATCTTCTTTTAACTTTTCTTTTATCTATTTACTCTTGGCTTTCCTTACCATCGTGTAATTAACTAAGAGAGCATAAAAGTTCAAATTTCTTGTCGAAAGGTTTTCGCCCTTCAGGGTAAAATAAAAACAAGCAAAATTGGCCAGTACATCAGCGCACAGACCTGGCTCGAATTAAACAAATGAGAAAACGTGACCCATTGTTTAGCGCCGTCGTATTAACGGCTAAACATTCACTTGTTAGAGTTCTCTGCGGAGGAAACTTACAACGAATATTTATTGGGATTGTGTTGCAATTGGTGGTGTAGTTTATATTTTCGAAAGATATTTTGGACACGAATTGTACCGTTGTGGTATATTTTCACGGTACCAAAATGATATAAATAACGTTGTCCTTTTTTTTCGAGCGCTACTACGATAACTGTAAGGTGGCGGCGGCGTATATATTATATAGCGGGTCTCGTCCACGCGCCTCCAAATTCACAGTGCTAAAATGGTGTTGATAGAAATTACAACACGAGAAATATGTAGTCATAACTGCTCCTTTATTATCGTGCTCGTCTAGTGGGCTCATACCAGAGAGGAGGAAAAGCAGAGAGAAAGAGAGAGAGAACATTACTTGATTATTGTGACCCCACACTAGCCACTAGAGGCCCGATCCGTACCCTACGACGGCCGAAGGCAAAAACAGGCCGATATCTTTCTTTGTCGTTCCACGTCACCACGTGACTTCCGGTGAACACCCGAAGCCTCCGGTTCCGGTGAACACCCGACTTCCGCTTGACACTCAATTCTCCGTTCGGGGTCACGCTATGGTCAAACCATCGTTCATCCTATTTTGGCTTATCACTATTTTTTAAACCTTTATCATCTCTTATTTCTTCCTCTTCCTTCCATTAGTAGTCCTAACTCACAAAAGTCAATAATATACCCATCTTGCAACACTATGAACATTATTTTAAATAATTCTATATCTTCACATTATAATTTAGTTTGGTTTGTTTTGTTTTGTTTTACGACATATAAACCTCACTGTGTGATTTAATGCCGACAAAGTTTCGAAATGAATTAATTCTTAATGGATACTCAATTTTTATAAATACATTTTTCTATTTAACCCCTAGATGGGACCCTAACTAGTACGACCACTCCGTGTCAGAGTGGACCAGGGAGCAAGTGTGATGATGGGGTGGTCCACATTCCCCAGACTCGAATCTCACCATCAAATAGAGTTTAACGTCATTCTCATGACATGAAGACCCTCAGCCACCGCCTTCTAGGACCCATATGATAAAAAGGGTAGGGGTTTCTTATAAGGGCAATAGGTTCGGGGTAATCGTATAGGTGCTAGGTCTCTTCTGAAATGAATATGAAATGAAATAATAGTGCTTGGAGGTCAAGTACTAGTTTTAGAATTGAAGATATCCTTTAAATATAGCAATTCATTTTTACGGATTTTACCTTGTAACATTAAAAGGCATATGGTAATCATTGCTTTAAAAGTGCAATATAGTGATACCGAAGATGTCCAATACTTTCTTGACTGAGATCCAACATCAGCAGCTAAACATAAAACACAGTTTTATATATATATATCTTATTATAATGGAGATTGTGTGTTTTTATGTCTGTAACCGAAACTACATTACTATTCAAGTCACAATTTCCTTAGTTATTGACATCACATTCTCCATGATTTTATTTTTATTTAAACTTCAATTATTAACAAAATTGCTTTACATCATTAATACTGTTGACCATATCTACATACTAATAACATGCAATTCTATCTATATATACAACAAAATAGCGGTTTACAGTGTGAATGGGAAGGCTAATTTGCATATTGATATTAAAAATTTGATTTTAATAAATATATGCTTAGTATATTTGATTTCTAATTGGTTTTATATCAATGAATATGAGCAAAAATCTCGGGGATAAATCTTAAAAGAAATTCCTTAAAAAGAAGAAATAACTGTAATTTTATTCTTTACTTCTTATTTTAACTAAATAGTTAATTTAGGAAAATTTACCAATGAAAGATGGGAGTAAGGGAAAATGATGGAAGAGTTAGTTTCAAAGTTGTTCTATTTTTCAATCATACCCCCTCTGTTCCAAATCTTTTTATCTGAATTCTTATTCAGTTTCATTAGCCTTTCTAATTTGATATGATATTTTATCATATTAAAATTTAAATACTTGCACCCGGAGGTGCATATATTTGCTAGTATATATATATATATATATATATATATATATATTATATATATATATATATGAAAGAATAAATGTTATAAAAGAAAAAAAAATCTTTTTTTTATCTTACTGTCATGGAGAAGGTTTTATATAAGCTGAAATGTTTAAATAAATTCATCTTTTTTGGAACATTTTGTTTTTCCTGTATCTATATATTATCAGATTCATATCTTTATTTTACCCTCATATATATATATATATATATATATATATATATATGGTGTGTCAGTTTTTTTAGACAAATGTGTCAAGAGCTCTAACGTTCTTCTAACATTTTGTACCTTACTTTTCAAATATATAAAGTTAGACATTAGACGGGAATTGAACAGCACAACCAGATGATGATGGTTACCTATTAGCATGTCACATATTTGTCAAATAGTTCTGGTTGAGATCAGAATGTACTTATATTTATATTTACCAACCCCTCCGCACGAGCAGGATGCGACACAAGATCAATTTCTTAAGCGGAGTTTAACAGGTTTGAATTCAGAGTTTTCCTTCTCCTAGGCCGGTTGTGTAACCAAGGTTAAAAGGCCCAGTCTGCCCTACTATTTGCCCATTTAGTGGAGGGAGAGTAGGATTCATACCTTTCCCAAGGGTATTAGCGCTAAGTGAAATGCAATTACCAAGTCCAGTATTTGAACTCGGGGTGACGAATCCATTTCCCATGACTTTAACCACGTGCTTCCTACGAAGAATGTACTTATATGTTTAAAATGATTGTGAAAGTATTTAATTGGAGATCATAATCAATCACCTGACCTCGGCATTAAATAACCCATCAAGGGTTGAAATGCCGTACTACCAAGTAACCGAATATTATCTTTGTCTGTTTTTGTTGTTGTTGTTGTTGGTGGTGGTTTTCATTTTGTATTATATGGATAGTTCGGATCTTTATTGTTATCTACACAAAATTTCGGTCGATATGCCTTCCGACCCTATTCGAGTATTTCTTGTCGGACCACGGAACCTACTCGAACTTGGAAACCTTCTCTGCGAACTCGGGAGCCTTTGCGGAAATTCGAACCGAACCCATTATTCAATATATGGGGGTAATCTGCTCTCATTGCTTTAACCATGACGCGATGTAAGTGTTAAGTTGGATTAAATATTAATTATTTTATGTTACTGTCGTCCTCGACGAGGACTGAACCTGCGGCCCTGAGATAACTATCTTTTAGAACTGTATTAACTCTTTTTTAATTTTTCGTTTTTTAACTTTCTTCAAACTCTTTTCTTCACGGGGAAATTACTTGTTACCACTGCTAATTTTATTAAAAGGGACCGTTTTATCTCAGTCATTAGAGCATCCACCTAGGACTTACGAGGTTTCTGGTTCGATAACGGTCCCCGCCAACTCAGTGCATGAATAGCACAGCTTGGATAATCTTATAAGTGCGGTAAAGTAGGGAGCTGACGGTAAGCGTGACGCTTCACCTCGGCAAAAATAATATCCCTGGACTAGCGCTAGCAAAAAGGTGATAGACCCCTTCGCTATCCGGTTGATACCGACAATTGGCTATTTTATTGCATTTACTTTAGCCAATATCAGATGTCTTGAAGCATGATCTACGAGTACTTCGTAATGCCAAGATGGACATATTCTCCCGAGAATCCCAAAGCCTATTTAGCATGCCGGGGCTAAGATTGTTTTTGTATTATTCGGACTATTGTACACATCTTCATTGTTGTATGTACAGCGTTTCTGCCGATGTGCCCTCCGGCATTCTTCACGTATTTCTCGTTGGACTCGGGAACCTTCTTGTCGTAATCGGGAGAAATGCCTGGAGAAGGCCGGAGGGCACATCGGCCGAAACGTTGTACAGATAACAATGAAGATGGGAACAATAGTCCGAATAATACAAATAATACTAATTATCAAGCCTCATCTAAAAAATTCAGAGAATAAGATTTTTTGTTGTTGTTGTTGTTGTTCACAAGATTTAACAATGAGACAGGCACATAAAAATAGATTTATTCCCTTTCTCATGGGCATATACAGCAAAGTGACCAGACACAATTGGAACCCGAACTCTTTGCGACGAATAAATCTTGTTACGCCACCTTGCACCGCTACTATCCCAAATATTGAAAGGGGGGGCGGTGTTTGAAGAAATAAATGAAACAATGGTTCCGCATCAGGGGGGGGGTAAGAACAAAAGAGATATAACATCAAGTGAGAGGATAACAATGGCGACACAGAGAGAGAAGCGGATAACTTAAAAAGTACAGATCAAAAAGTTCACCTCCTACGAACAATCGAAAACAGTGACCCCTTCTCTATTCTTCGCCAAAGGTCAAAGGTGATGCCCTCTCCCAAACCTAATTTCTAAAACCACTGGCTGAGGAATCATTTCGTGTCCATTTTTCCTCGCCAGTCCAGTCGATATTTCGTGTTTCCAAAAGCAGGAAAGGCCCGTGGCTAGTGTGCCTTCGGGCAACCCCACCTTCTAACTTGTATTTAAAATTCCTCGGTGAATACGGAGTCGTGTCAGCAATCAGAATTAGAGTCAGCATTATGCGATGATCTTATTGAAAGAAAAATAGGCTTTACACTTATCCCCTCCTTACACAGAAACACACAAATAGATATCAGACTACACAAATACATACGCATCAGTTGTCGTACTGCCAAAAGACACATACATGCCTTATTTATTTACAATGATACAGAATCACCGATATTAACTCACACGAGGAAGAATAGATGAAGGCACACAAATCATATACACAGTTATATCAAAAAGTCGTCCCAACGTAAATATAGATACATTTCTATTTAATAGCAACTTCGATCCTCGGTGTCTGCGCCATATTTGCGAACTTGTCTGACAACATACACGATATAAAAATAAAGTAAAGTCGACAGGGCGGCCTAAAGTCGGTATCAGCCAGACAGCGAGGGAGTCCATCCCCTTTTCAATAGTGCTAGACAAAGGAGATTGTTTTGGCGTCTGAGGTGGAGCACCACACCTACCATCAGCTCCTCATTTTACCGCACAGATCCCTGTGCTACTCATACGCTGAGTTGGCGAGAGCCGGTATCGAACTAGGAACCTTGTGGTTTCTAGCCGCACGCTCTACCGACTGAGCTAACCTGGATGGAGTTATTTAACTGATATTTATGTATCTTAATGGGGGTTTGGTTTTCCTCAGTCTGTAGAGCACCCGCTTTGTATCCCAAGGTTACCGGTTCAATACTGGACCCCGTCAACTGAGTATCAGTAGGCAATTCGGACCATATGACCTTTAGGCACCTCTTTTTGATCTCGATTAAGAAAGGACATGTTTTTCCTTTACAACCCGGAACCTCGAGGTTCCTAGTCCGAGGCTCTACCGACTGAGCTAAACCGAAAAAAAAAAATTTTTTAATTATCGTGTCATCGGCTTTCATATATAAAAACGCCAAGTAAATAACGGTAAATAATCATTTATCACACATTCAACATACACTGAATATCATCCATCTTTTACAAATTGTCCTGAAGAAGGTTTTATTTTAAAAAATTAAAAAAATACTTAAGTATCGGCATAAAGAGATTCCATCGTTCATGACATCCTGTGTTTGTTTTCTTTGAAAATTTTCTCCACATACTGTCCGATTAATTTTCTCATTTTACTTCCATACATAGTTATATCAATAGGCGGTGATATAATGGAAGCGCGTGGTGTAATGGGTAAAGTCATTGGGAAATGGACTCGTCGCCCCGAGTTGAAATCCTGGATGTTGTAATTGCATTTCACTTAGCGCTAATACCCTTGGGAAAGGTATGAATCATACTCTCCATCCAACTATGGATAAATAGTAGGGCAGACTGGGCTCTTGAACCTTGGTTGGGCAACCGGTCTAGGAGAAGGAAAACTCTGAATTCAAACCTGTTGAACTCCGCTTAAGAAATTGACCTCATATCACATCCTACTCGTGCGGAGGGTGATATATATATATATATATATATATATTATATATATATATATATATATATATATTATGCGTCCCATCGGGATATTATGGTTAGCAAGGTAGTCTCTCAAATACATTACCATAGAATACACTTGATACAGAACACATCTCCAAACTTGTCTATTCACTTTTCCTAGAAAGATTGGACATTTTTTTCCTATAAATCTAACAAATTAATTGATTTTAATGAAATTTATCATCATATACGTGGCTGATTCATTTACACTGATACGGAATTACCAATATTAACTCACACAGTTATATAAAAAATCGCCCTATCGTGATATCAGGGTTAGCAAGCTGGTCTCGCAGATCAACTACTATGGAAAAGCAACCTCGATCCTTGGTGAAGGCTCCATATTTGTGATATTGTGTCACATCATACACGTGGCTAATTTATTTACAGTGATACCGAATTATCGATATAAACTCACAGAATATATATATATATATACATATATATACATATATATATATAAATTATATATATACATATATCAGTCGTCCACATACAGTGTTTCGACGTTTATGTCTCATCAGTGCGGCTCGATTTTAACAGCTAATTTTTAGCCGAGAGCGAATTCCGACTAAATTTTCGTCTGTCAAACTACTTACCCTCTCGGCCGTCGGCAAATGTCAATAACAGGTAAATAATTAATTGATATATATATATATATATATATATATATATATATATATATATATATATATATATATATATATATATATATATATATATATATATATATATATATATATATATATATATATACTCAATTTTTTTATGTGCACATTTTTCTGTTTAACCCATAGATGGGACCCTAACAGGTGCTACCACTTCGGGTCAGAGTGGACCTGGGAGTAATGGTGATGAATGGTTCATTCCTCAAACCTCCAGAACGGGAACTTCACCATCAGATAGAGTTTAACGTCATTCCCAGGACATGAAAACCCTCAGCTACTGCCTTCTATCACGCATATGATAAAAATGGTTGGGGCCATCATAAAGGTGATAGGGCTTGGAATGACCAGCTGATTGAATGGAGGGTCCTCTCCGACCGACCGTCAAGCCTAAGTACCTGTCAAAGTGGAGTGTTGCATGTCATGGACTGCTCATCCACCAGGGCTCCGTCCTTAAGCATAACGGTTCGCCCCCCCCCATAACCAACAGGTGGTCTTATTGGGAGGCTTACCCCTCTGCAAGAGGTGCAGTCTGTGTATTCTAAAGCCACACTCGACAGGGTGGGCTAGTAACAGTATTCACTAGTAAACAATTATAGCTTCATGTATCTATTCTTAATACGAATAATTCATGGTAAATATTCTGAAAAAAAAAGTATTATTCTTTTGGAAAAATACATCCTTTATTTATTGAATTTCTCTCTCTCTCTCTCTCTCTCTCTCTCTCTCTCTCTCTCTCTCTCTCTTCTCTCTCTCTCTCTCTCTCTCACACACACACACACACACACACACACACACACACGCATTATATATATATATATATATATATATATATATATATATATATTGTCTAACAACTTCGCACAAGCAGGATGTGACAAAAGTCCAGTTACTTAACTGAAGTTTATCCGGTTTTCATTAAAGTTTTCATTATTCTAGTCTGGTTACCTAGCCAAGGTTAAAAAGCTCAGTCTGCCCTACTATTTACCCACAGCTGGATGGTATTAGCGACATGTTAAATGTAAACAACTTCGTCCATGAGTCGAACTTGGGTCGAAGATTCCATTACTTACAACTCTAACCATTACTCTCTCTCTCTCTCTCTCTCTCTCTCTCTATATATATTATATATATATATATATATATATATATATATATATATGTTTATAATTTGCTTGAAGCATTGTGTTTATATTGGTTTGCTGTTGATTTGAAGGCTATCACAATGCAAGTGTAAAGAAAAATAAGGTAACGATGATGTTGTTTGATTTATTCTTAATACTTCGAGATAAAGATCTCTTCGGCAGAAGATTACTGAAAGTTTTGATTGAAAGTAGGAATTGTCCATTCAGTTTTGTGCATTATATCTTTAAAATTCTCTGCGTGTGTGTATGTGTAAGTATGTGTGTGTGTGTGTGTGTGTGTGCGTGTGTCCAACAATGTCATAGTACCATTCCAGGTTTGGCCTACCGTTTTTTGTTTTATTATTATATATATATATATATATATATATATATATATATATATATTATATACATATATATATATGCGTGTGTGTGTGTGTGTATGTATGTGTGTGTGTTCTTCTGTCTCTGTCTGTCTGTCTGTCTGTCTGTCTGTCTCTCTCTCTCTCTCTCTCTCTCTCTCTGTGCCTGCTGTGTGTGTATGTGTAATCATGTTCCAGTAATTCAGATGTATTGCAACCCCCATTTTATCTCATTAGTTAATACGTCATTCAACATTTTCGTCAAGTTTATTTCTTCCGGTTTTATGATCAAACATTTTAAACAATAGGATTTCTATAATGAATGATTCACGTAAGACATCATTCTATCGATTGAATCGTAGATCACAAAGTTAAATTACTTCTCTGAATATCCCACTGAACTATCCAACCAGAAATCCGACGCACCAAACTGAGTCCATGTCGTTGCACTACGTGACCGACAAGGGTGGAAATTATGATAATCCCAATATCCGTATAAAACCCTAATTCAAACGTGATAGAAGAAAAAAAAAAAAACCAACACAAATAAAAGTAAAAAAATAGACTAAATAAAAATGAATAAAAATAGAATAGATAGAATTAAAAAAATATCTAAAAAAATAATAACAATAAAACAAGAATGAAAAATAAAAGATTCTCGTAAGATGTCCCTTAAATTCAACCATCTATAAAAATAAATTCAAAAATATTGCATCATTTCGGTATTATCAAAGAAATGTAGTTTTTGATAACAGGGACAAATTTCAAAGAAAATTATCTTTTCAAAAATATGGAAACTTGAAACTGTAAATAAAATTGTTTTCCTTACTTTTATTTTTTTGATCAGTTATGTGAAGATCATTTGATTCACTGAGCTGACAGAGAATCTAGTCTTAAGTCTATTTCACGATATACATTGGTAGTTGGACTTACGAGTTTTCCGAGTTATGAGCTGGTACTCAGTCATTTTGTTTTATTTGTATTGAGAGCTAAAATTTGAGCTACACGTGAGATTCAGATAAGTTTTTCTTAATAAGTTCAATAAAAAACATTTAACTTTCGACATTTATTACGAAAACGAAAAAAATATTCATAAAAATAATCAATAAAACATATTACAGCACATCATTCTTTACAATTTATTGTTTTATACATCTTTTTTCTATCGACGGGGCTTTAGAATACACCGACTGCACATATGCAGGAGTAAGCCTCCCCTCATTGGAGCCACCTGTTGGCCATGAGTAGCGATGATGCTTAAGGACAGAATCAAGGTGACTGAGCAGTCCATGACATGCAGCGCTCCACTTTGGTCCTTACTTACACGGGAAAGCCGATTTGAGAGGCTCTCTCTGGTCAATAGGCTGGTAACGCCTTCCTTAGCACCTATATTTTTAAAGTTTTAAATAATGAAAACAACTTTGAATCATGTTCTACAAACATTTTTAGGGTTCTACAAACATTTTTTCTTTAGTTACGAATTTTATTTTATTTACATTTTTATTTATAAATAAAACGATTCTATATTTTTATACAAATTTTTATTAACATTTATTTTAATATGTACGAATCTTTACACTTTTTCTTTTAGAAATCAAACAATCATTTCATGTTTCTCCTCACTCGATAAATTTTAAGAACATCTTTGAGTTAAAACTTTATTAAAAAACAAAACAAAAAACAGATAAATTCGAGCGAGTGGCAGTTTGGCAGTAAAAAAAATATTTGTAGAACCCTAAATTTACATGATTCAAAGTTGTTTTCATTATTTAAAACTTTAAATTTTCTAAGCTAATTGTCCCAACCAAATTGGCTTCATAGCAAATCCCCTCTTAGGGTCCCGTCTATCGGTTGAATAGAATAATCATGTTTAACATCATCAACAGCAATTTTAGTATTACTTGGATTATTCGGACTATTGTTATCTGTTCAAAGCTTCGGCCGATGTGCCATCCGGCCTTCTTCGGGTAGATCTAGTTGGACTCAAGAACCTTCTTTTCGAACTCGGGAACCTTCTTTTCGAACTCGGTAATCTTCTTGTCGTAATCGGGAGCCATCACGGAACTTGGAACCTAACCCTTTATTCAATCCGCGTGGGTATCCTGCTCTCATTCCGCTAACCATAGCTGGGATACAGCTGTGTTAATAATAATAATTCTATGTTACTGCTGCCCCTGACCAGGATTGAAGCTGCAGTCTAGAGATAACTGTCACTTAAAACTATCTTAACCTAACTCCTTTATCCACTAGGCCATGTGTCCATTTCCGAGAAAACAATATTTTATTTTAATTAGTACAGTATAGGCCATTAATATTACAATTAACAGTATATCAATGGTAAATTTGGTGTTATACAATTAATTTCCAGTATCTATTTACAAGTGTAAAGTGTAAAAGCGCTTGAGATTTTAAAGTACAAGAGAAAATGCGGTCGTTGCTCTTATGGCTGGGCGGTAAATCGGCGGAGACAATATATCTCGAGAAAATAAGACTTTATCGGCCACAAAGCGCTCAGCAAGTTTTTCCCGCTTTCTGTTATAAGATTAAAGAAAGACGACGACACTTGAAGGAATTCTAACAATGAAAAGCGATGATGCACTAAGTGGACCCATTTTATTAAATGCCATTGTATCTTTGTGGAAAGTCTTTTGAGAAGAAGAAGAAGAAGAAGAAGAAGAAGAAGAAGAAGAAGAAGAAGAAGAAGAAGAGAAGAAGAAGAAGAAGAAGAAAGAGACGAAGAAAACAATCTTCTTGCCTTGATGTCTTTTTGCTAAATGAGTTTTGGCGCGTTATTGGCGCTGGATCAATGCCAGAATTTGATAGAATATTTATCTTGATTGAAAAATGGAAAAAGCCAGGAATCGTGGCAGAGAGAGGTTACGTTCTTCGTATCACTGTTCGCCTTAAAATCATAAAACTTGATTTCGATTGACGAGTTTCAGTGCTAACACACACACACACACACACACACACATTATATATATATATATATATATATATATATATATATATATACTAAGAAATATTAAATCACACAGGTAAGTGAGCATCCTCGTTCTTTTCTTTTCCTTTACACCATCATTGTGATATCCTCCAAAACCAATGACCAAATATATGTTCAAACTTATATATATATATATATATATATATATATATATATATGTGTGTGTGTGTGTGTGTGTGTGTGTATACATGTGTGTGTGTGTGTGTGTGTGTGTGTGTGTTGTGTTAAACTCTACTGACGACTCTTGTCGGACGAGTTTTTGTTCGATCCTTTCTAACTGTCTGGCCATCTTTTTAATGGCAGAAAGACATGCCGAAAGCGCTCGTGAAGAAACCTTTGGTGGATTGCTACACCAGTTCCACCCTGACATTAAAAAGATGACCAGATAGTCAGAAAGGATCGAAGAAAAAATCATCCGACAAGAATCGTCAGTAGAGTTTAACACAACATGTTTAAAAGAAAAATGCTGCCAAAATCCATATATATATATATATATATATATAGTGTATTTTGGCAGCATTATATATATATATATATATATATATATATATATATATATATATATATATATATATATATATATTACCGAGATTAGGCGATGTGTTTTGACCACACAATCCCGGAAAGTCTGTTGTGTTTCCTTCTGATTGCATATATAATATAATATCTTGTACAAATCACCTTTCCCAGCCAGTCATACTTTACTACATTCCCTTATTATGTTATTAACAGTTTTGCTTCTTTTTTATACTGTTTTTTAAAAATTGAATTTCTTTTTGTTTACGAGAATTTTTCTTTTAATTGAATTTCTTTTTATATATCAATTTTTTTTCAATTGAATTTTTTTCTATCAATTTGTTTTCTATATGTATATTAAAACACATTTTTTTTAATGACTGCAATATAAATATTATTTAAATTGAAATAATGAATTTTTAAAAAATATCAAATTAGTTTTTTTAATTGAATTTCTTTTTTATATGAGAATTTTTATTTTTATTGAATTTCTTTTTGTATATCAAACAGTTTTTTAATTGAATTTTTTTTTCTATTAATTGATTTTTTGACGCTGAAATCCAATGCTACCCAGCAACTCCTGCATTGGTTCCTTACCTTTTCTTTGGATCACAAAGTCGGTGCGGAGAGGGAGGAGTTGCTGCATAGGCAACAGCTTATTCTCCATCTGAACCTACCAGGCCATGTAGTTCCCCCTCCACAAAAAATATGGACACTACTCCATTGTCTCTTGCAGAAGGAAGGATACCAACCAGTGTATTATCAATTTTATTTTGGATATAATTTCTCACTATGACATTGTTTTATACGTAATTGAGAGGTAGACTAGCAACTATGTACGGTAATTCTAGGGCAGATTCGAAAATATCGGTTAGTGAAAAAACACGGAAAGAATGATTGGCTGCCCATGACTTGTGTTTGACCTCTCTTCCGGTTCGCCAGTGCAAAAGTTGGAAATTAGGAAGAGAAAATCAGGTTTGACTGGTGTTGGAATAGTTTGATATATAACTTGTGCTGCAATACACCACTTAAATGTATCGACTAAGCAAGGTCACGTGGTTTAAACCTCAGCTAATCAACAGCCCGAGTTTGTGACTGGTTGACTACTTAATCGCTGATACTGAGAGACGTCCATTGGCAATCATTGACGAAGGACTTGCAAGATTGAGGAGCGCCAAGGAACAACCAGAGGATTCTTTACCAAGGATCGCGCTCTGCTTAACAGAAAGGATCTCCGCTAGGATGGCCACTAAAATCGTAACAACTGGAGGTCAATCGACAGCTATGGCGTATCTCATCGCAGTGGCCAAATCTTATCAGGTTTTGTTGTTGGTCTGGGATTTATAAAGATAAAATGTGAGGTCGAAACAAAACGAAAGTCATGTGTTATTAATTAAAAACAAAATAACAGCACAAGACATCTCAGAAGCATCTACAAGATCCGAAGAGAGACAGGTTCAGCCTAAGCTAAGATGGAAACAGTAAGATAAAAGAAACAGAAGTATTGATGTATAGATTGAAAATAATAATTTTGTGATGGCTGTTATCTTTTACCTTCTTTTTATATAGTATACATGCATACCCGTGGTTGCATATAAGTATCCAAGCAAGGAAGATAAGTATACTTATATGCAACCATGCATGTATACTATATAAAAAGAAGGTAAAAAATAACAGCCATGACAAAATTATTAATTTTCAATCTATACATCAATACTAGTGTTCCTTAATTGTACGACCGTTATTCTGTAACACCCTCTGGTTAAAAATGAGACCCTCCAAATCGTCCAAGATTAAATGCAAAAATGTAAATTCGGATTATCTTCTGTTGCTTATCCACCGATTTTTATTTCTTATGAGTGTCGTCCTTAAATAATGAACCATTCTGTTTTTATAATAAAGAAAGAACGGGAAAATAGTGACATGCAACACAGAAAACTTTCAAAAGAAAGAACGGCGAAAGATAAAGACGGGTGAACATGCGGAATCGATAACGCTAATCTGTTTTAATCGAACATAATTAAAAGATAAAAAGAAAGAAAGAAAAAAGAGTGAGAGAGAGTTAACCAAAGTTTATAATACAATTACATATTGAATTATATGCAATAGCTCTCAAGTAAACACATCAATCGTTGTAATAAGGAAATTAGATACCGTGGTATATCCATAGGTCCTGTTAGTCCTTATTATTAGGGGCCCCAGCAGATCTACCAGGGACCAAATAACACCTATTATCTTCCCATTTCCCCATATATTGTCTTGTTTTTTTTGGGTTTTTTTAAACGTTTTTCTTTTGTGCGTGTGTGTTTTTAAAAATTAAAATTGTGCAAAGATAAAAAAAAAATTATATAATGAAAAAAGAAATTTAAAAGGCGTCAGTGTTATTACGCAACAATGAAATGTTTTAAAAATATATCATCTATACATATATAAAGGGCAGTTTGTGTGTATGTATGACCGGAGGAAACTACGAAAATAAAGCAATTAATGACAAAGTAAATATAGGTACACATTTACTATCACCAGAGCTTGCTTTTTGAGTAAAAATAATGAAAATTTTATTTAGATTTGTGGAGATAAGTAAAAAATAAAATCTAAAGTATAACAGTATGGAATTCTTTTCTTTTTGACATTAATTTTTCGTTTCGAGTGGCTCGATCAACGCAAGGTCTTTTTTTACGTGGGGGCTTTAATGGAGCATCCTACGGAAATCAAACTCACAATTCAGTAATAATGGAGCTGTGAGACTAACTTTAAACAAAATCCTCTCTCTACCCAGGCGATGCCGGGTAGCTGCTTCTATTTTTTTATAAAAGCTTTTTCCCCTCCTCACCGACCAAGGATCGAAACTAAGACACTGATTCCTCTCAGCCCAAATTATTACGTAACTACAACTTTTCTTTAAATCGATATATTTGCCCACGCTCTCTCTCTCTCTCTCTCTCGCTCTCTCTTTTCTCTCTCTCTCTCTCTCTCACACACACACATAAACACCACACACACACACACACTCTCTCTCTCTCTCACACACACATAAACACCACACACACACACACACACCACACACTCTCTCTCTCTCTCTCTCTCTCTCTCTCTCTCTCTCTCTCTCTCTCTCTCTCTCTCTTTTAAACCAGGAACGGTCTGTATCTTTTGTAACGAGATAAATTTGAAATTATGCAAAGAAAAAAATAACGAAAAAAAAATTCAAAAAGCATCAGTGTTACAATATTTAACACCAATGAAATTTATTTAGAAATACACCAAAAGCATTTTCAGGCGAATATTTTTTTTATTTTTCCTCTAAAACGACCGAGGGTCGAAACCGAGACACATAATCCTCTCGGTTCAATTCACTGCTAAAATTCATTACACCGCATTTAAATAATTACTCAACTACTGCCCTTTTCTATAAATTGATATTCTTTCCCCTCTCTCTATTGACCTTTCTCTCTCTATCTCTCTTTTAAACCAAGAATGACCTGTATCTCTTTTTTTCAACGGGAAAAAATTAAAACTATGCAAAGAAAAAAATAATATAATGAAAAAAAAAAAATCTTACAAATGCATCAGTGTTATTACGTTACAATGTTTGATATCAATGAAATACATGAAATTATACATCACCATGGCCACCAAATACAAATAAGCTCTTTCATACGCACGTGGATACGGTCATTCATACGCACACACGCGCACGTGGATACGGTTATAACGTCACAGTCTACGTGCATGACAACATACGCACAAAATACCATCTGTAACATTTTCAAATTAAAAAAATTTCGTTTAACTAAAAATGCTATAATAAGAGGACAACTACTTCAGTTCCAGTGTTCTTCTAAAAATCAGATTTTATATATAGAATATTAAAAAAAACAAAAAAAACATATAGTCTAATTTTTCTCTTTATTCGCCAAGGATCGAAACTACGACACACATTCCTCTCGGCCCAATTCACTGCTAAAATGCATTTACCCTGCATTTAAATGATTACTTAACTACTGCACTTTTCTTTAAATTGATATTTTTCCTCCTCTCTCTCTCTCTCTCTCTCTCTCTCTCTCTCTCTCTCTCTCAAGAACGACCTGTATCTCTGACCCCCCAGAACCCACAACGTTGGCTTTTCACTTGAACTCCAACATCATCCCGCGAGAGAGAGAATAGGTCCGGTCTGAATGAAGCCAAAAGCAAATGTCAAAGTCCGTCTTAAGTCGAGTTCTTCCTTTCTTTTCAAAGAGTCAATTTCTCATTGGTGATTCCAAATTGCCTTCATCGTTGATGTCCCGTCTAACACGAGCTTGTCCATCAGCGTTGGCCTCTGTCCTTATCTTTGATACGAGTCCAGCAAATGTCGACACAGCGTGAACCAGAATTCCTCGCCGATTTTCCCCAAAGAGATCTGCACGTTCATCGAATGGACCCGTGGGACATTTCAGTCGCATACGTACACCCCTTATTTCGGAGAGTGACTATCTTAGTGATGCTAGTGGTGGAGTGGACAAACGGAGTGGTGGAGGGTTAAGGTTAAATACGTTTGGTGGTGGTGTGTGTGTGTGGGGGGGTCTACTGTCTAACATTAGGCTTGATAGGATGATCGAGTGATTCTCTCTCTTTTAGTCGATTTTCATTTCCCACCCACTTAAAATCCTCAGAGAAAAATGGAGACTCGGTGTCTCAGAAGAATCTTTCGGAGACTTTATTCCCAGTAGGATTCAAGCGTTAGTACACAAAAGAACATTTGGAAAATATCTTGTCACACATTTGTTCTAAATCTAGAAATTATTCTGCAATATACTTCCTCAAATAATAATATTTGATTTTAAAAAAGACTGAGCATATTCTAGTAGTGGCCACTCCAAACGGAGTTTTTTTAACAGGTTTGAATTCAAAGTTTTTCTTCTCCTGGACTGGTTGCCTAACCAAGGTTAAAGACCCAGTTATCCTACTATTTATCTATAGCTGGAAGGACAGTAGTTGGATTCATAACTTTCCCAAGGGTATTAGCGCTATGCTAAGTGTAGCTTTGTCCAGGAGTTGAACTGGTGTCGACGAGTCCATTTCCTCCGACTATAACCATTACACATCCACCAATTATTTCAAAGTAGCAGGACCTTATATATATACATATTTATACATACATATATATACATATATATACATACCTATATATACATATACATATACATACATATATATGTATACATATATGTATATATACATATATGTATATATACATATATATATATATATATATACTTATACGTATATATACAGATATATGCATATATATATGCATATAAATATACATATATATGCATATATAATATATATATATATACTATATATATGTAATTATATATATATATATAACCTATATATATACATATATATGTATATACATATATACACATATATATACACATATATATATATTCATATATACATATAATATACATATATATATATTCATATATACACATATATATACACATATATATACACATATGTATATATATATATATATATTCATATATATACATATATATAACATATATATATATATAGTATAGTATATATATAAACTTATGTACATATTAAGGTATCTCTTTTGAACTGTTGCAACCACAATCTACACCGCACACACACACACACACACACACACACACACACAACAAACACACCACACACACACACAACACACACACACAACCATATATATATATATAATATATATATATATATCTAGTATTATATATATATATATCAGCAGGACATATCTCTTAGAAGATAGAGAAAATGCATTCATAAAAATGTTTCATTGAAAACATTGCATCTGAAGTATTAATGGAATTAGATTAGTGTATTAACATTATGATAAAGAGTTAGATCAAAGATGCCGCTCAGACATTGCTCTGTTTATTAGCTATTTTGCCTTTCATATTGTAAATCTAAGATTAGTTCAATTCTTCTGATTAATTAATATTCATAATTGTAAAAGTATGTTTTAATTCAATATTTCTCTCATGGTTATCATAACGTACCTAGTTACTCATCAAGAAATATTTTAATGGATATGTTTCAAATCAAATTGGAGATGTAAAGCTGGGTTGGTTGGTTGGTTGGCTGGACTCTAGCAGGTTGTAAACTTGCTTATACCAAACAAATTTTGTTTAGTCATTCTTGTTGGTATTCAATTTTTTAAAACTCATTTATTTTAAACATATTTTTTGTAAAATTATTTTTAAATAACTAACCAATAGATGGGACCTTAACAGGTAATTCCACTCCAGGTTAGGGTTGACCTGGGAGTAATGGCAATAGAGGGGTACTTCACACTCTCAAAAGCTCTAGATTTGGACATTCACTATTATATGCTGTTTAACGTTATACCCAAGACACTAAAACCATTAGAATGTGTATTCTAGCGCATATATGTTAACAAGGGTTAGAGGTTTGCAATATAATATGAGTATGCTCGGACAATCATATAGGTGCTAGGGCTTGACTTGACTAGATGATTGATTGCAGGTGTCTCTCCAACCGCCCGTCTGGGTCAAAGTGGACCAAGGAATAATGGCGATGAAGGAGTACTCCCCACAGATCCAGAATTGGAACCTTACCTTTAGATTCAAACTTCATACCCAGGATAAAGATTATTTTGGATATCAGAAAAGATAGCAAGAATAAGATTTTAAGAGAACATTTTATAAATTACTGAAGGAATTACTTTAAAAAAATTGATTTGTACATAGAAATTATATCAGCAGTAAAAAAAAGTATCAATATTTTTTGTACATTTAGGTACACCTTGTATTCTGAAAAATTTAACGTCCCATTAATTTTTCATTTTTATATTGGTAAATATAGCTTCAAACTCGGAACTTTTATGACACCTTTATTATGAAAAAGACTTAACGTTCTATTCATTGTTCATTTCTATCTTGGTAAATACAGCTTCAAACTGGGCACTTTTATGGCACACCTTTATCCTGAAAAAAAGGGGGGCAAGTCGCGTTAAGCGCTGCCATACTCAATCTGCACAGTAAGTCTGGTGGGGATTTCGGAATAAAATATGATCTAAAGAAAATCAAAGTCTTGGGTTATTTATCCAAAATCTACCAATATCCAGGGCTTCTGATAAAAAGAGAAATCCCCAATAGAAGACCAGACATGAAAATCCCAAAGGGAAATTTCCAGACGCTACAAGAAGAATATCTAGAAGAACATAAGATATCAAAGACGATCAGAAGAATAAGAATAAGAGAGTATACAACACTTTTACAACGTCCTGAGTGTGGCGCTATACTGCATCTAGTGGTGATGTTCCAATTATGGCGTCCCGTGTAGTGAAGAGTATGGAACCCGAACAGGTATTACCATTCCGGGTCAGATTTGACAAGAGAGTATTGGCAATGAAGGGGTTCGCCACACTACTCAGAACTCCAGAATTGGAACCCTATCACTAGATACAATTTAACGTGATACCGAAGGCACTTAGAAAAGAAAGAGAGGTTATTCCCTAGTTGAGTAACATGAGTGACCCAGAAAAAACAGAACCCACATTATTTATTTTCCCATTAAAATAACCTTAAACCCGAACCCCAACCCTAACCCTAACCCTTGTTGGACTTGAACTTAAAAAAAAAAATTAAAATTAAAATTAACAGTTTAATTTAAAAATGTGTGGGTTCTGTTTTTTCTGGGTCACCCTGTATTATTATTTTAATCAACTAGGGGGGTAGGGTTAGGATTTAGGGTTAAGGTTAGTTTAATGAGAAAATAAATAATTTGGGTTCTGTTTTTTTCTGGGTCCCCCTGTAATATGTTACTCAACTAGGAAATAACCGAAAGAGAGAAATAAGGACATAAGCAAGTAAGAAAGAAGGAATGAATACAGAGAAGTGAAAATCATTGAAAGAAAGAAAAACCGAATGAAAGAAAGAGACAAACAAATAAGCGAGAAAAGAGAAATAAAAGAAGAAAAACAATGAAAAAATGAAAAAAAGTAAAACGAAATAAAAAGAAGAAGAAAAAGAATAAAAGATAAAAGAAAAAGTCAATGAAAAAGAAAGAATAACTGAAGGAAAAAAAGATAAACTGTGCCAAATTACTTGTACTAGACCTACCGTTCCGATTTTATGGGGGTTATAATTTTCCTATTTTGCCTTTAAATTAAGCCTGCACAATATCACAGATCTCAGAGAGAGATAGAGAGAGAGAGAGAGAGAGAGAGAGAGAGAGAGAGAGAGAGAGAGAGAGAGAGAAGAGAGAGAGAGAGAGTAACGACAGTAAAAACTGCGATGGAATATAAACAAAATGGTTTAATAGACAGAACAATATCTAATTAATGAATGAGTGAGACAGAGACGAAGAGCTACATGAGAGAGAATGAGACAGACAGACAGACAGACAGACAGGGAGAGAAAATTGAATAACTAAATAAATTCAAATATCTTTTCAGTAAAGATCTGATGAGACTCGGGGGGTTCTCAGGTACCCACAGGTAGAAAAGGACCATGATCGATTAAAACCCGATTTTTAAGCATTTTTCTTTACAAATTTATTTGCTCTGTTTATAAAAATTATACATTGAGATCTCAAATCGGATCTGAACTTTGCAACACCGTACAGTTGGAAGAAAGGACCAGCTTAGAATCATCCAAATACCAAATGACTTGGTATCCCACCAAAGTATATATATATATGTATATATATATATATATATATATATAATATATATATATAGTGTGTATCGCCGAGAGGTTAACGAATCGGGTTGATGAAAGTCATTTGGATTTTTGCTCCTGGTCAAAGGTTGTTGTGTCTAGCTACTCTGAACTGATGTGAAATGTCGAAACACGGTGTCTATGGTTGAATTATTATATGCTCATATATAAATATATTATATATATATTATATATATATTATATATATATATATATATTATATATTTGTTGAATTTTTTAAATATAAAATTTCATAAGCAACTTCCCAGGTTTCAGGTTATTTCACCATCGTCAGGTTGCTAAATTTTCTGGTGTTTATTTGAAGACATTTCTTGTTGTTATGTTTTTGGACCGCAAATACGTCGGTTGATTATTGTGAACGCTCTTTATGTATTCGATTATATTTTTGAATTTTTGAATTCCTGTATTTTATAAAAAAAACTCATAAAGTTATCTCCCTTTAACCCTTTGAAAATTTGTTCTTAATTGGGATTATTTTAATCAATTTCATATGTTAAAAGATGTATGTCTTTTCAAATTTTCTGATGTTAAATCCTGTACATTTTTCAATTTTTTTTGGGGTGGATGGTGAGTTTCCCTTATCGAAAATCCATTATTTTATTGAATAATATATCCGAAATCATATTTTAAAAGTCAGTTTATATTCAAGTTTTCTGATGGTAAAGTCTTGTAAGAATCCGTAACATCCTGAAAGATGAAGTTTCAGATTCTTACAAGACTTTACCATCAGAAAATGTTAAATATATATCTATACATCTATATTTATATCTATATCTATCTATCTATCTATCTATGTATATATATATATATATATATATATATATATATATATATAGAGAGAGAGAGAGAGAGAGAGAGACAGACAGACAGACAGACAGAGACAGAGAGACAGACATACACATAAAGAAAAAAGACAGAGAGTGACATAGATATCCATATAGTATAACAGAAAGACTAAAGGAGATTAAAGAGGACAATGCGATTAACAATTGCAAGAGAAGAGAAACAATGTGGTTACAAAAGAACAATAGCCAGAACGAAAGATTGTCTTAAAGATGGGAAAGAGACGCTGAGAGAGCAAAATAGATGAAGAGAGAGAAACAGAGGGCGGGTGGGAGAACTGAAGTTACTGATTGATGTAAGGAATACAAATTTTAAGTGAATGAGGCTGGGGAGGGGGTGAGTAGAGGGGTTGAGGAAAGAGTAAATAAGAGTAAGAGTGTGTCATCTTGTCTCCGCCATCGCCACCAAACTAACCCAAAGAAGAAGAAGAAGAAGAAGAAGAAGAAGAGAAGAAGAAGAAGAAGAAGAAGCGGTAAATTTGCAGATGCTCGTGACAGAAACCAATTATGAGACTACGTCAATGAAATGTAACAAACGCTCAGAGCTGATTTTATTAGTTTCACGTGGTCGATCGTTCACTTCTGAGAAGAGAGAGGAGAGCCAGACAGAAAGAGAAAGGGAAAGAGAGGGAGCGAAACTAGGAGAGAGAGACGAGAGAAAAACAGAAGAGAGAGAGAGAGAGAGAGAGAGAGAGAGAGAGAGGGGAGAGAGACGAGAAAGCGAAAAGGTGTAAGTGAGAGGGTGAAAAGACAGCACAGTCCAGTGTTGATTACTTATTTTATTTATTTCAAGTGTCGATCGTTTATTTCTGAGAAGAGAGAGCCAGGACAGAAAAAGAAAGGGAAAGAGAGGGGAAACTAGAGAGAGAGAGAGGGGAGAAAAAGAGATGAGAGAGAAGACAAAGAGAGACAGAGAGAGAGAGAGTGAGAAAGACTGTGCTGTCTTTAGTTGTGTTAGTTATTTTATTTGTTTCAAGTGTCGATCGTTTCATTTCTAGAAGAGAGGAGCCAGACAGAAAAAAGAAAGCGAAAGACAGAGGGAAAACTAGAGAGAGAGAGAGAGAGAGAGAGAGAGAGAGAGAAGAGAAGAGAGAGAGAGAGAGTGAGAGATTGAGAAAGCGAGAGGGTGAGAGTGAGAGGGTGAGAAAGACAGCACAGTGTTGATTACTTATTTTATTAGTTTCAAGTGTCGATCGTTTTATGAGAGAACCAGACAGAAAGAAGAAAGGAAAGAGGAGGGGAAACTAGGAGAAGAGAGAGAGAGGGGAGAAGCATATTATATATATAGAGAGAGAAAGAGAAAGGCGAGAGGGGGAGAGTGAGAGGGGAGAAAGAGAGCACAGTGTTGGTTACTTATTTTATTAGTGTCAAGTGTCTATCGTTTTATTTGTGAGACGAGAGAGAGAGAGAGAGAAAGAGAGAGAAAGAAAGAGAAAGAGCAAAAGAGAGGAAGAGAGAGAGAAGGGGATAGGGGGGAGATAAAGAGAGGGAAAGAAAGTAAGCTAAAGAGACAGAAAGTGAAAAAGATATAGAGAAAAACAAAAAGGGAGATAAAGACAAAGAGTGTGTGTGAGAGAGAGGGGGAGGAGAGGGAGGGAGAAAGCAAGAGAGAGAGAGAGAGAGAGGAGAGAGAGAGAGGGCAGATATCGAGCAAAGTGTTGATTACTTATTTTATTAGTTTCACGTGTCGATCGTTTTATTTGTGTGTGTGTGAGAGAGAGAGAGAGACAGACAGACAGACAGACAGACAGACAGAGACAGACATAGACAGACATTAGACAAGCCACAGAGACAGAGAGAAGATGAAAGAGTTAACGAGAGATAGAAACACTGAGAGTGGAGAGAGGGGAGAAGAGAGAGAGAGAAAGCGAAAGAGAGAGAGAAAGAGTGAAAGAGTGAACGAGAGATAGAAACATCGAGAGAGAGAGAGAGAGAGAGAGAGAGAGAGAGAGAGAGAGAGAGAGAGCACTGTTGTGTTGATTACTTATTTAATTGTGTATTCTGACGGTTTACTGCCGTCGTCCAGTGAGTTGTAGCCAAAAGAGAACAACCAAGAATTAGAAGCAAGGAACTTTATATTAAGGTCTTTCGAAAACGCCAGACAAACCCAATAGATCATTTGTTTTAACAGATTATTTGCCGCGAAACGTGACCTCAGATTGCAAACCGCTTTTCTTCGGAAGAAAATGGCTGATTTTTGTTTCTTTTTCGCACTAAGTTTTCATCTATACATATAAAAGAATTTTCTGGTATGTACGTGTCGACTTTATAACTCCGCAAAAGAGATGACATTCTGATTTAAAATCTCGCAGGACACCAATTAATGTGTTTCTAACTAAGAAACACTAAATATTTGTTTTTTGATTTTTACTAATTATCGATATAATTTAATAATTAAACAAAAATTTCAACCAATTTCTAGAACCTCTCAGAGTAAGGAAAAATAAAGTAAGGAAAATTGGGTTAAACAAGGAAATGAATTGGACGAATACATTTCACTTTAACTCAACAGGCTAGGCTACTCTCTCTTTCACCCAGCAGTCCTGTTCGTCTCTCTCTCTCTCTCTCTCTCTCTCTCTCTCTCTCTCTCTCTCTCTCTCTCTCTCTCTCTCTCCTTTGTTCGTCTCTCTCAAATAAAATTATGTTTTAAAACAAGTTTAGGATTACATTTTAAAAAATGTTTTAAATTAATACAAAAAAAAGCATTTCCTAAAAAAAAAACATTGTAATATACATGTTTAAATTTAATAAAATATTTTCCTCTTATTCTCTCTTACTCCTGTTTTATCCTTTTCTCACTGGTGTTCCTAAAAAAAAATTAGTACGGTCATGGACCGGGTACTTTTGCTAGTTGTTTATATGAATAAATGGAGGTGCGTGACAAAATTATTAGAATTGTAGGAAATGGACTTGTTGACCAGAGTTCAAATCCTAGACGAAACCGCTTGTATTTCCTATAGCGCTAATACCCTTAGGAAATGTATCAATCTAACTATACTCACCCAGCTAGGGGTGAACAGTAGGGCAGATTGGGTTCTTCAAACTTGGGAAGGCAACCTGTCTAGAATGAAAAATCTGAATTCAAACCCGTTAAACTCCGATTAAAAAATTGACCTTGTGTCGCATCTTACTCGTGCGGAGGGGTTGGTAAATATATATATGAAAAAATTTGTTTTAAAGGAATTGGCTTCAAATAACCCACGAAGTTTGATGTGCAATTAAACTGTGAACCGAGCCTCATGGGATGGAGGCAGGCCATAAACACACTCCTGCCCCTTTAAATCAAGGGGTCAGGTGTTGCCGGGGGGGGAGCCTTGGGGATGCCCCCCCCTGGGATCAACGTTGTTTAAATTACTTAACCGATCCAGTGGCTTCAGCCCTCGACCCCCAACGATGTCAGGTAAGTGGGTAGAGAAGGTGGCCGCCAGCTGGGTTGTACTATTTCCCTTTATATTTTTCTTTTTTGTTGCTAAAAACCCGCCAACGTCCTTTGATCCAAGACATTTTAAGTCCTCGATCAACCAGACCGATGATTTTTGTTTTATTATGTTCAACTCGGTAAGACGCTTAGTTTTACTTCCCCAATCAACAAAGAGACCCGGTATCCGAGGAAGTCAGTCGCGTAATACTAGTGGTTAGCTGTGGAGCGCACTAAATTTCGCAACCACTCATACTATCTAGCCGAGTGGTCTTACCCACTGCGCTCGCTACTCGCCCCTTCCCCACCTGCGTTGGGATGAGCGTAACGTTTTACCTACCTCATGTGAGGGAGTGGGTCACGTGATACTAGTAGTTAGCTGCGCAGCCACTAAATTTCGCAACCACTCAAATGCCTAGCCGAGCAGGGGGGTCAAAGTTTAGATACCGGACATGTATGCCGGAAGGCGGTCCCCTTAAGGAAAAATTGTGCAGGTTCAATCTTGGTCAGCGGCAGCAGTAACCTAGAATAATAATTAACACAGCTTACCCTAGCCAATTGCAATCTGAGGTCACGTTAGCGGAATGAGAACAGGATACCCCCGTGGACTGAATAAAGGGTTAGGTTAAAAGTTCTGTGATAGCTTCCGATTACGACAAGAAGGTTCTCGAGTTCGAAAAGAAGGTTCCCGAGTCCGACAAGAAATAACTGAAGAAGACTGGAGAGTACATCGGTCGAAAAGTTGTACAGATAACAATGAAGATGAGATCAATAGTCCGAATAATACAAATAATACTAAAACTTGTGATATTGTAAAAAGTACCAAGTACCTCTAAAGCAGTGGTTGTCAAACAGTGCGCTCGGGCGCACTGGTGTGCCCCAGAGCTTTTTCAGGTGCGCTCCGTAGTATTCCTGAAAAATCTATCCGGATATGAAAAGCGAATGTATACTAAGTTACTATATTATACCATTTCTTTACGAACACTCTGCTTGTTTTGTTGCGACATTATTATGATAGGTATAAGTTACTTTTCTTGCAACTAAATAAAAACACAGGTTTTAAACAATTTTATTAAGAAACATTATTTTATTGCAATTTTCCACCTCATATTTATGTGAACTGGGATTTTCAACCCTCGCAACAATTAAGTATAAAAAGAGAAGAACTCTTCAATGCATTGATGAGGAAATGAGAGTTTGTCTCTCAAACATTGAAGAAATCGCAATGTCTCATCAAACTCATGTTTCTCATTAACACAGGAATGAATAAACTTCATTTTTTTTTACTTTTGCAAAATGTGTTATTTTTTATATATTTAACAGTTAATTTAATAACATATTAGTCCTATTTTGTATACAGTGAGCTATCAAAGTATTTAGTACTGTAAGTGTGCCCAGTGTATAAAGTTTGAGAACCACTGCTCTACAGGGTGGGGCATTCCTATTATGCGTTATCCAAGCGAGTATTGGGTACTATTGGTATTTTTGTAATTTAAACTTGGTAGTTATTTTAAACGATAACAAAATAGATAACATTATTCAAATTAATCATTCTGATAATTACATTGCAATGTATTAGATTTCCATTGGCCACCGTTGAAGGAGCTGCATTTTTATTAAATTCTGAAATGAATTTAATAGTTAAATTGAAACTTAAAGTTAATAGAAAAAAATGTCATGATGACATGTATAAAAAAATTGAAATAATATATTATAAATTCTCAAATTGTCATCTAGATATGGAAAAAAAGATTTGTTCAGTCAGTTGAGCGTCCGCCTAGGAAACACAAAGTTCAGGGTTCGATACCGGCCCTCGCCAAATCAGCATATGCGTAGCACAGGGATCTGTGCGGTAAAGTAGGTAGCTGATGGTAGGTGTGGCGCTACAACTCAGAAGCAAAAATAATCTCCTTGGACTAGTGCTAGTGAAAAGGGTATAGACTCCCTCGCTACCTGGCTGATACCGACTTTAGGCCACCATGACCACTTTACTTTTTACTTAGTCTTAAGTAATAGTACCGGGTACTTGCTACAAAATCAACATTTTTCCTTAAGGGACCTCCACGTTTCGGCATACATATACGGAATCTAAGCTTTGGGACCGCACGCGGCCATCCCGAGCCGGGCTGTCTTACCTATTGCGCTCGCTATTGACCCCGTCCTCGCGTGCGTCGGATTAAGCGTTTTACGTGTTACCGCCAAAAACAAAGAAATCAATATCCGCTCGTTTCTCTCTTTCTTTTTCTTCTCTTCCATTAGTTCCATGAAAACACTCCCAAATTCTAACCATTTCTACTCATTGCGCATTCGAGCCGGACCTTAAACAATCACACCTTAATGCATTGTACTCTATAACAAATAAAAACAGCTCTTACATCAGTAATCGAGCACTTTATTTTCAACTCTCCAATACAATATATATATATATATATATATATATATATATGGGAGAATATGTGCTTAATTAGTCATACCTAATTTTGTTAATTAATTAATTATAACTAAATGAATTAGGCGTGCATATCGGTTTAAATGTAAAGCGTAAACAAATCGAGAAAAAGTCAACTCTGTATGTACATTTCAGCCCATTAGACCTCATCAGCAGAGCTATAGACAGGGCAGTGCATTGTGCGTGATTCGAACCCTAAATGTCAGGCTGACAGGCGGACATTCTATCCACTACACTAGCTAACTTCCCCAGATGTCCTCGTTCATTTTAAACTGGTATGTATATCGCACTTTGTTGGGTGACACGACGGTATGAAGCAGTCAGTGTGTTTGAAAATTGCGAAGGCCGACAATTTGTGGGAGAATATGTGCTTAATTAAAGTCATACCTAATTTTGTTAATTAATTAATTATAACTAAATGAATTAGGCGTGCATATCGGTTTAAATGTAAAGCGTAAACAAATCGAGAAAAAGTAATCTCTGCATGTACATTTCAGCCCATTAGGCCTCGTATATATATATATATATATATATATATATATATATATATATATATAACTTTGGTGTGGTACCAAGTTTCTTGGTACAAGGTGAATCTAGGTTGGTTCTATTCTCTACCAGTAGTTTGCTGTAGAGTTCATGTTCCGTATGAGAGCTCAATGTTTAATTATTGTAACCAGAGCAAAGTTATTTGTGAATAAAAGGCCTTAAATACCATGGGTATCGTGGTTATGGACCATTTCCACTCGTGGGTATCTAGGGCCCACGAGTGGAAATGGTCCATAACCACGATACCCATGGTATTTAAGGCCTTTTTATTCACACACACACACACACTATATATATATATATATATATATATATTATATATCTTATTATAATGGAGATTGTGTGTTTTCTGTCTGTAAACCGAAACTATATTCCTACTCAAGTCACAATTCTCTTAGTTATAGAGATCACAATCTCCATGATTTTATTTTTATCTAAACCTCAATTATTAATAAAATTGTCTTACATTAATACTGTTAACTATGTCTACATACTGACAACATGCAATTATATTTATATATACAACAAAATAGCGGTTTACAGTGTGAACGGGAAGGCTAATTTGCATATTAATATTAAAATATCGAATTTATAAATATGTGCTTGGTATTATTGATTTCTAACTGTTTGGTTTTATTTTAATGAATATAAGCCAAAATCTCTCAATGAATCTTAAATGAAATCCATTAACAAGATAAAATAACTGTCATTTTATTCTTTACTTCCTCTTATAACTAAATACTTAAATTAGAAAAAATAACAATGAAAGACGAGAGTGATGGAAGAGTAAGTTTCAGTTGTTCCATTTGTTATTATACTCCCTCTGTTTCAAATCTTTTATTATACTCCTCTGTTTCAAATCTTTTTATCTGTATTCTTATTTAGTTTCATTAGCCTTTCTAATTAATACAATATTTATACATTAAAACTTAAATACATGCACCCGGAGGGTGCATATATTTGCTAGTATATATAATATTCTTATGCCTTAAAATCCCCCTTGACATATTTTAACAGTGACATAAGCAATATCTATTAATGAAAGACGAATGATAACTAAACTCTGACTAGCAATATTTAATGATTTAGAAATTAATTCAGATTATATCTTTGTTGATTTTAACACACGTTTTAGCTGATTCACACAATATGCTTCATTTAGTATGTGATATTTTTAACCCCAAACCTCAAAGAGGTTCCTTTAATCTAAAACTCCCAAAAAACAATTTGTTTATAATAAGTAGCAATTAAAACTAGAATCTTGAACTGTATCTTCACCATCCAACCCTACACCCTCTGTTTTATGACTGACACGATCAGAGTGTTGTTCCTATTTGTGCCATTCTCACTTGTTGACGATTCACACGAAATAAATTTGTAACATTTTGTTTATGCACTTCTTTGATATTTCTTGGAGCTAATTGATGTGCTTGGACCCTGTTGATGTGCTTGGACCCAGGGATTTTTAAGTCCTGGGTTTTCCTCCATACGGAGATATTTTTGTTGTTTTACTACGTGTAACCCAGTGAGACGCCTAGTGGTTATTCTCCAATCAACTACCGCCCTGTTAGAATAGACCGAATGCACCTCTACAGAGGGGCAGGATCCCCAAAGTAGGGCCACCTGTTGGCCATGGGTGGCGGTCTATGCTTAAGGATGGAATCCTGGTGAATGAGCAGTCAATGACATGCAACACTCTACTTTGACACTAACTAAGGCTAGACGGGCGGTCTGAGAGGCCCCCTCCGATCAATCGTCTTGTCACGTCCAACCCAAACACCTAATGATTACCCCAACCCAATTGCCCTTATGGCAAGCCCCAATCATGTTTATCTTATGGGTACTAGAAGGGGTGACTGAAGGTCTTTATGTCCTGGGAATGACGTTAAACTATCTGCTTGTGAGATTCCAGTTCTGGAGGTCTGAGGAATGTAGAGCACCCCTTCATCACCTTTGCTCCCAGGTTCACTCTGACTCGGAGTGGCAGTACCTGTTGGGGTTTAATCTATGGGTTAAATAGAAAAATGTATTTATAAAAAAAATAAAATTTGTTTAATAAATCTTTCTACCAAACAATCGCTTATACAAACTTGAACTTTACCCTATAAACTTATGCCTTAAAGTGATTTCCAATCCACTTAGCAACAAACAACTGCAAACAACCTACTGGCAAAATCAATAAAAATCCTTGAAAAAAGACATGACAATATATTTGACCATCCCTTACAACTTACCACTTGGCATAAAATAACTCTGGATGGGTTGAAATGCCGTTAAAATCAACCAATCAATCACTATTTGATATTTCTTGTAGCTAACATTCACGAATGATACGCGCGAGGAATGATCATTCCCGTGTTGTTACGTAACATCTGCAATCGCGTAATCAACTCAACGGCCGAAAACAAACGCGTTTTCAAATAACAAACTGATAACAAAACATGTCCGATGAACGGATCATATAATCTCTTCTCTGCATTAGTTCATTTTTTTAATACCCTGTCCAGTGGCGAAAACTGCTTGGTAGCGAGAGGAAGTGGCAGTCCTGCCTTAGCTACCGAAACTGTGTTATCACACCTAGTTGGCAGCTGATGAGGGCAGGGTATCGCATGTGCTATCACACGAGTCATGACGAAAATCCGTCGATGTGCTTGGACCTAGGGCTTTTCTAAGTCCTGGATTTTCCTCCACACGGATATTTTTTTATTGTCTTACTACGTTTAACCCGGTGAGACACCTAATCATTTTCCCCCAATCGAATATGAGAGATATAAGGTTCAACGTTAATAATTGAACAACAGCTCCGACACATTGTGAGACAAAACATTTAATAGGTGTACAGCACATGGTAACGATAAGATACATAAAGTACATATATACATGAGATACAAATAAGATATAAGAGTAGAGATAATTCATGAATGTTAAATACAAGATACAATATTTAGGTATAAACGAGATACTCAAATGTACATAAAATATAAATGTTACAGACATGGAACTAAAGGATAGTCCATGCTGTATAAAAGACTTACAGTAATGTAAGGGGGGCCAAAGCCCCACCGAGAAGGGGGTAGACATGAGTCTAACCCATGTGCTCGTTTAGAGGCAGTAAGGAGAAAGAGAGGGAAGCATTTGAATCAGCCGCTTATATACCAGAGGTCCCCTGGTGACCACAAACGACAACACAGTGGGGAGATAACTCTTCCAGGCAAAGGGAAGATATTCCCCTACAGAGAGAATGGGTCACGTGATACTAGTGTTTAATTGTTAACATTTTACCGATTTATGCTAATTTATGCTAATTTCTATCTTGCTTTTTATTCCCTTCCACTATTTCCAGGAAAACACTCCATTTAAATTCTTACTATTTCTGGTCTTACCCTCACCCCCACTGAAAGCTAGGCATCTCAGGATCCAAGCAATTAAAACTAGAATCTCGGACTGTATCTTCACCATCCAACCCTAAACCCTTTGTTTTATGACTGACACGATTAAGGTGTTCAGTTTCTATTTGTGGCGCTCTGAATTGTAGTCGACTCACACGAAATAAATTTGTAACATTTTCTTTACGCACTTATTTTATGTTTCTTTCAACACATTTCTGGACATCTATTTAGCAGGTGTGGATAGAATTATGACCTGAGCACTTGAATGAATTATTGTCAATTTTATTAGTTGTCAATCTGCAACGCCAACAATATCTTCATCGTTTATCGGAATTTTTCCCACTTGTAGCCGCGTCTTAGTGTAACGAATTCATTAGTGATAATTCGCAAATACGCATTTCTATTTGCATCTGGTGTTATCAGCTAATGAAGACATCGATGTGATAGATCGCACCTTTGTCTCGAAGAATGAGCTTTTGAAATTATATGTATAAATCATAAACCAACAGATTTCACAACTAAAAGTAGGATTCTTATAATTATAATATGAATTGTTTTCTAATGAACCAGTTAAGATTTCGCCCACTAACAACAAAAAATAAGTCCATACATTAGGGAGTAGCAAAAAAAACCCGGATACTATGAGTCTTAAAAACGAATTAAGAATAATTAAATCTATTATTTAAGGTTAAACTTTGTCTAAATCGATAAGTAGTAGCATAATAACCAACATTAAAAAAAGAAAAATATAATTACATATGCAGTTTATTTTTTAAACTATTTAAAACTATTTGTTTTGGTCAATTTCGACGATATCCGCCATTCAGCCTCTTTTTCGATAGTTTTAAGTGCTTGTTTACAATTTTACTGTAACATTCGCGATTGCAAAAAAAATTTACAAAAAATCAGCTAATTATCCGATTTTAATGAAATTTTCAGTATTGATTTAACAATTAATGAATTTTATAATGCATTAGCTAATTTATTTTAAAACTTTAATTTAGTATTTTTGCTATAAAAAATTAATATATACAATTCATTTAAAATATGAAAATCCCGATGTTAAGTTTAAAATGTTATATTTTTAGATTCTAAAAATAAATATCTACTTAATACAAACCTTATTTTAGGTGCCAAAAGTAATAAGTTTTGAAGAAAAACTCAATTGAAAATGTATCCCCTCCCCTTTTTAAACAGAAAAAAACATCGATGTATATTTTTTTCTTTTATAAAATAATAGCCAATTAAATAATTATCGAAATGAGTAAAAAAAAAATTCCAAAAAATTAAATATTTATTATTTTTTTACATTTATTTTTTGATTTTCGGTACTTATTTTCTCATAGAAGCGCAACCGTAATTTTTTTATTATTTCTATTCATAACTTCGGTCTTTTTATCTCTTATTTATATTGTAATTAGTACAATATATGACCAACTTGAAAAACATTTTACGCCGTCAACATAAGGGGGGGGGGGGCAAAATTAAGCGACCTGAAAAAAATGAGAAAGTTTTGAAATAAAATAAATAATGCATTATAAAGATCGTTCATTGATAAATAAACTCTGAAAATTTCATTAAAATCCGATAATTCCCTGAATTTTGGTAAATTATTTTCTGTAGGGGGGGGTCTAAAGTAATTTTGTCAAAAACGCATTTTACGCTCAGTTTGCCAGTCCTTACCATACATAAATGAACTAGAAGCAGCTACCCAGCATCGCCTGGGTAGAGGGGGGATTTTTTTTAAATTTAGTCTAATAGATCCATTATTACTGAA
>CM042158.1:35282216-35294716 GCA_023376005.1 Doryteuthis pealeii | reverse complement strand
CTGTCGGATTAACTCCTCACATTTCTACCATATATATATTATATATATATATATGCTTTGAAAAAAATTAATAGTTTCAGATTCCATGCGAAATATGAGTTGGTGCACACAGAATTGTTGTAGCGCTGATGTTTCTTCTTAAAAGTGTTTACCATTCAACTTTTAAGCAATAAATTTTCTAGTGCATTCCCTTTTCACCTGTTATAATCAATATGTTTTCACTCACTGAATTCACTAGTGAGATATTTAGATTTCGGCCCGCGCCATTCATCGTACATTTTAGCAGCGAACCATCTTTTAAAGCCTTTCCATCCGGTTTTCATATCCACAACTTCTTTTTGATCGATTCCCGAGCAGGCACACATTTAGTGCCTTTCATTGTTCTCTACTGCGCTTGTTTTCTAAGAAAGACCACGTGACACGTTTTAGTAAGTACGCCGAAGTTCACTGGAGCGGAACGGATCCTTGACGATGGCACCGAATCATGAATTCGGTTCGTATCGGAATATAATTCACAGAATCGAGGGAACGTACATTAATATCGCACCGACCGATTGATTCATATACAAAATGGAGCGTTAAGATATGGATCATCTATAAATGTTGTAGTGAGAGATTCACGAAGAGAATTAATCGATATATCATGTAAGTAAAAGAAGAAAAACGGCCGGGGAGAACCAGGAAATATAAAAACCAGATAGTGACGAAATAAAAGCAATTGAAAAAAAAAAAGAAAGATGTATTGGGGGTGGCGAATGAGGAAGCGAGTGCGCGAAGCTTAGTATGTTTTCATCGTTTCACAGTAGATATTAACTCAACTGAGATTATTTTTAGTAGAAAGGCGAATAGGAAGAGAATGGTAATTGAATGACTGAGCGGCAGCACTTTTTTGTTCAAATAGGATGAGAGCTGCTATCTTGAAAGCCTGTATTCAAAACACTGGCCTTTTTTTCACCTGGGACTGAACAATATCTACAGTTATCGGGTTAATAAATCATGGTCTATGAACGAGGGGTGATAGTTTATGTCTGTGAATATACAATGAGATATAATTATCCTATATATATATATATATATATATATATATATATATATATATATATATATATTATATATATATATATATATATAAAGTAAACTTTGATAATCTTATACTATATTCATGGTGTCTGTTTCTCCGGGGATGCAATTGACACTAAAATCCTCTACCAAGATCAAAGAAAACTTTTCTCTAGAAGAATTTTATGAGAAATCCAGTAATAGTATCTTTATTTACTCCTGAATTAATATGGGGTCACTAGGAACCAAATTATCGACTGTGTCTGAGACTTTCTATTCCATTTAACTCCAGAATATTCTAAAACAGTTCTTTCATTATTCTTCGACGAATATCACGCTAAGAACACCGGTACTCGTCCGATCAAAAGCAACATAGAACCTGGTCAGTACTTGGATGGGTGACAGCTTGGGAATACCAGATGCTGTAAGTAGAGTTTTCGGTCAGCAATCACAAGATTCTTGGTTCGATACCGGCCATCGCCAACTCAGCGTACTTAAAATTAATAGTTTTATTACAAAATTTGTGGGTTCTGTTTTTTCTGGGACACCGTAATTTACTAAAGAAAAGATCATAATTACCTGATCATCTATTTATTGATATTCGTGTTGCATAATTTTACGTTCGTTATCAACTTGCCACACCCTTTGGTTAAAAATGAGACCGGCCAAATCGTCCAAGATGAAATGCAAATATTTAAATCATCACCCCAGCTAAATAACAGAAAATTTTCTTTTTATTATAATGAAAGGGAAGAAAATGGACATGCTAAACAGAAAAGATAACAAGAAAGAAATATAGTACGGGAAGTATAAAGCTAATCTCTTTCAATCGAACATAATGAAAAAAAGGGAAAGTAGGAAAAGCGAGAGAGTTAAATCAATAACAATTATACTTTTGACATATTGAAGTATTATGCAATAGCCTCTAAGTAATTATATCAAGGTTGTAATAATTAAATTATCCTTTGGCATATCACAGGTCTTACTAGTATTAGAAATTCATACAATATTCTACAAACAGTTTTGCTATGATCAACATTTCTATCGAACTGTAATCATATTTATATTTATATTACTTTAGGTCCGTTATAATATATATATATATATAATATATATATATATATATAATATATATAATATATATATATATATATATTATATATATTATATATATATATATATATATTTATATATATATATATATATATATATAATATATATATATATATATTGGTTTTGGGGTTGATTTTTGAAGGCTATCACAATGCAGGTGTAAAGAAAAAACACTGGTGTTGTTTGTTAACCTGTGATTTATTCCTAATATTAATATTAATATTTCGAGATACAATCTCTTCTTCAGAAGAACACTGCAACTGAAGTAGTTGTCCTCATGCTATGCCATTTTTAGTTAAATGAATTTCTTTTGAAAATGTTACCGATGGTATATTCTTTTATAACTGTAATCTTGTGTTGCATGTTTGCGTGAAGGCGCTTTTTTGTTCGTACGTGTGCGTATGTTGTTATGCGCGTGTGGATGAAAATGCATGTATACTGTGACGTTATGACCGTATCCACGTACGTGTTTGCGTATGAATGACCGTATCCAGGTGGTTACGATCATTCATACGCACTAAAAATGCCATAGAAAGAAGACAACTACTTCAGTTCCAGTGCTCTTCTGAAGAAGAGATTTTTATCTCGATTATATATTAATATTAATATTAAGAATAAATCAGGTTAACGCAAACAACACTTTTATTTTTTCTTTACACCTGCATTGTGATAGCCTTTCAAAACCAACCTCAAACCAATATATACCACAATGCTTTAAGTAAATTAATAAAACCCTTTGTGTGTATATAATATATATATATATTATATATATATATATATAGATATATATATATATATATATATAATCCAAAAGTCCAGAGAAGAAATCTTCCCTTACTACGACAAGTTTGTATATGTATGTATGTGTGTGTATTTTGAGCGACATGGAAAGAAAATAAAATAAATTAAGGTAAACAAAAGCTACTAAATAAGTGAACAGGAATTCTGGAATTGATTGATTTCTAACAGTAAAACTCCTAAACAACAATTACCGCACAAGCGGTTCAGATATCTTTTGGTTTTATTATTAAGTTATTATTAATTTTTTCCTATTTTTTTATTCACACTAAATCTTTTATTACTCTACAGCTAAGCAGACAGGACAATTTTAAAAGAAGGCGACAAAAAATCTGTTTTCTCAAATGCCTTGAAAAGAATAAAGTAATAAAAGGAATTCATCATTTCGCATCTGATGAGCTCGGGCGAGAATTAGAGCATTTTGTCTAAGCTCCCAGAAATAGTCTATAATGTAAGATCTCTAAGTCTTTTGTTATTTCTTTAATTATATATACTAGCCAAAATATAATGCACCCCTCCGGGTTTGCAAATATTTAAGTTTTAATATAAATAAAATTTGCCATTTAAATTAGAAAGGCTAATTGAACACCTAAAATAAGAATACAGATAAAAAAGGATTGAAAAACAGCATGAGCAGTATATTAAAGCATTATTGAAAACAGAGGCGAGTATAATAAAAAATGGAAACAACTGAAAAAACTTACTCTTCCATCAATCTCGTCTTTCATTGGTTAATTTTTTCTAATTTAAGTATTTAGTTATAAGAGGAAAGTAAAGAATAAAATGACAGTTATTTTATCTTGTTAATGGATTTCATTTATGATTCATTGAAGAGATTTTTGCTTATATTCATTATAAATAAAAACAAAACAGTTAGAAATCAATAATACTAAGCACGTATTTATTAAATTCGTGATTTTTAATATATAATATGCAAATTAGCCTTCCCGTTCTCACTGTAAAGCGCTATTTTGTGTGATAAATAAATATAATTGCATGTTTCAGTATGCTAGACATAGTTAACAGTATTTAATAATGTAAGACAATTTATTTAATAATTGATGTTAGCATAAAAAATAAATCATGGAAGAATGTGAGTCCAAATAACAAGGGAGAATTGTGAACTTGAAGTAGAATATAGTTTCGGTTACAGACAAAGAAAAAAAAACACACAATCTTCCATTATTTTATAATAAGATATAAAAGTATATATATATATATTACTAAATATATATATATAATATTCAAAACCAAAAACGTATCTACAGTAAAAGCGATGACAAATTTTTCTGTTCCCTATTAGACAAAAATTAAGCATTCACTGAGATCATATTAAAATTAAATCCGAACTAAAGAAATTGTTTATTTCTAGAAGAATCGTATTATGCCGGCCTAGATATGCCGTTAAATAATCATTAAGAGGATGATAGGAAGTATAAAAAAATATTAAATAAACAAATTTTCTTCGAAAAACAGACCTAATAAAGAAAAATAAATAACCATTTTGCTAAACTATGAAAAGGGTAAACAGACTGTGTAGCAGACACATCAAACTATACTGATTCATTCAATTGTTTATACAAAAAAGATGACCTTTAAGATTTACTAGAAATCAGACTCTTAAAGCAAAAAACACAATCTATCTTTTAGAATACACTTGTTACTACATGCAATATACAAAGATCTCAAATATGACCTTTAAATAAATGAATAAGCAAACATACAAATTATTATATATATATGTATATAATATATATCAATTATATATATATATATATATATACGGGTTCTATGTTCTATAAGTAAAACAGTGCGCGTCAATATTATAGAGCCAATTTTAAGTTAAGATAGCCTGGACATGAACGTCAAACGGCACTGTTACTGACACTTGTCTCTAATGCCGCATCTTCAGATAGCAAGACTGATCGCCATTAGCAAAAAAAGTCAGTAATCAGACGCCCTTGAAATTCCATTTCCACTCTACCTTAATTACACAACACACACACGAACACAAGTGTGTGCAGAAAGCGCCCGTGGATTCATACACCGTTCCACTCGGATATTCAAAAAGATAGGCCAAAGACAGAAATTGTCCATTGAGTTCAACATTTAAATACACCACACACCACATATATATAATTTTTAAGCAGAAGGTAGAGAGAAGAGAAGATAGAGAGAGGGAGGGAGGGAAGAGAGAGAGACGAGGAGAGAAGGAAGACGGAGAGACGACGAAGAGAGGAACGACAGAGAGAGAGAGAGAGGTGGAGGATACACGAGGTACTAGATGATATTGTGATGAGCATCACGTTAGCAGTGAAATGTATATGTGTCCTGTCTCTCTTATCTTATATATATATATTATATATATATATATAATATATATAGATATATATCACACACACACACCACACACACAGACACACAGACACCACACACACCACACACACAACATATATATATAAATATAGTATAATATATTATATATATTATGATAGTTATGAGTAATTTGAAACTTATCCATGTGTAATCTATGTCTATATTGTTTTAATTCAATCAAGCTCCGTTGATTTCATGTTCATGCCTGGCCGCTAAACAACACACGTGTTTTCTCTCCACTTTCTTTCAGTAATTATAGCGAAAATATACCACACATTTTGTTTCTGAGTTTTGATTCTTTCGATTCCCTCTATTTACCTCATTCTGTCGGATTTCCTTCCAATATTAAATATATATATATATCATATATATATATATATATATAGGTATGTTTTATATATATATATATATATAGGTATGTTTTATATTATTTATATATATTTTATATATATATATATCATATATATAATATCTATATATATATATATGTATGTTTCTCTCTCTTTCTGTCTTTCTTTCTTTATATATAACAATAGTATATATATGTAGGTGTGTTTATCTAAATCACTTTCTCTTCTGATATATGACATATATATATACATATATATTTTATATATATATATAATATAATATATATATATATATATATATATATAACATAAGTGTGTTTATCACTTTCTTCTCATAATATATTTATATATATGTGTGTGTGTGTGTGTGTGTGTGTGTATTTTCTCTCACTTCTCACGTTACATATAGATATATAATATATATATATAATATATATATATATATATACGTATATATATACATATATATATAGGTGTGTTTTTTCTCTCTTTTTTCGCATATATGTAAATATATATATTTATACAAATGTGTTAATCTCTAGCTTTTCACTTTATATATATATATATATATACATTTATATATATATATATATATATATATATATATATATATATATATAATGTATTTCTCTCTCTCTCTCTTTCTCACTATATTATATATATATATATATAATATATATATATATATATAATCTTATTCCCTTTCCGTTTATTCCTTCCCGTTTAATTATATGTCTCCGTCTATTTTAATCTCTTCATTCTCTTCCTTCTTAATTGTTATTACCTATTATTAATTATTTCTTGCACAAACTCATCATGCTACATTTATCGACCATAAAATTGATATTTGACAGAAATTATTGCATCGTCATTGGCAATAGACAATATATCACTCAACATGATTAGATTTTTAAACCTTTTCACTGCAAAGCTTTAAATTGGTTACGTGTCATACAGAGACTCATGAGAAGCTAATTGGCACTCGTTTATTAGAGTGGAAATCTTGCTAACCTCATGCTCTCATATCACTGCCTTGAACCAACCACGATCTTGTAAATATGTTAGGGAATATCCTCTATTGCTAGAATAATTGTTTATTTCCTAGTTGAGTAATATGCTATTACAGAGTGACCCAGAAAATAACAGAATCCAAATTATTTCCGCCCTGTCGGCTGAGGCTTTAGAATGCACCGACTGCACCTCTGCAGAGGGGTAAGACTCCCCCAATGGGGCCACCTGTTGGCCGTGGGTGGCGACCCGTGATGCTTAAGGATAGAGCTCAGGTGAATGAGCAGTCCATGACCCATAACAAGATCGTGTTTCGAGCTGGTACGGGATCATGTCTACCAAGATTGAAGTGCAAACGGAACGCTCTTTGTGTTGCGGTTACAGATTCGTTTGTTTTGATAAACGTTTCCACAATGAAAGCGCGATGCTCACCAGTTCAATTCATGGCAGCAACTGAAAAAGAAACGAAAAACAATGGTATTATAAAGAAACAAAACGAAATGGCATTATATGAAAAAAAAATGGCATTATATGTACTTTTCGAAAATAAAAACACTTTTTTGTTTCTTTACTTCATTTGCATTTTATTAAACCTACAAATGTGTCAGATCATTTTGCCTGACTCTGTATATATATATATATAATATATATATATATATATATATATATATATATATAAAAGTTAGGTAGCGTGAACATAAATTCAACAGCTGTTGGTTGCAGACAGTTTCTCGATTATGCATGTTTCAAACCAAGCACTTGGTTTGAAAATTACATTGGTGAGAAACTGTCAGTATACAATCGCTGTTGACTTCATCTCCTTTCTACACTTACTTCGATATTCATGCTGTATCTTTGATAGGCAGTACTATTTAATTATAAATATAGCACACTATATTATGAATATTTGTATCTATATCTATATCTATCTATCTATCTATATATATATATATATATATATATATATATATATATTTACCAACACCTCAACACGAGAATATTTCACAAGGTTAATTTCTTATGTGGAGTTTGAATTCATACATTTCCCGAGACTATTAGCGTAATGTGAAATGTAAAAAGCCTCGTCCAGAATTTGAACCCGCTCACCGTATACATTTTCCTACGAAAGTAAACATTATATCAAGCGCTTCCATACACACACACACACACCACACACACACACACATACATATATATATAATATATATATATATATATATATATATATATATTATATATATATATATATGAATAAGATATAATGAAAAAACAAACGATGTTTACAACTGAAATAGGCTCATCAGAAGAAAATGTGCAAACCGTTTCGGGGCCAATTCTCTTGACGGTTTTAAAAAGCAACACTCGCCCCATCCTCAACTAATATGAGGACCCTATTGCATTATAATGTATCAACCGCACGTGGGTCGGTCATCAACAAAAACAAGACGGGAAAAAGACCGTTAGTAAAAACAGAACGCTGCTAGTCAAACGTTGGAATTAATAAAAAAAAAAAAAAATTGTGCTGTCTGCATTAAAAATAATATGAATTTTATTTAAAAATAAAATGAATCTCATTTTCAATTTTGAAAATAATCAGAAGCATTATAGTAATGAAATAAGACTCAAAAAAGTATGATGTAAAGTTATAGAAAAGTGTAAAATACGTATAAAAAGTGTATATGGAATATCAAAATTATTGTAATACAATCCAACTGTAAAATAAGTAGCCCACATTTATAGGTAAATCCGTGGTGTTAATGGATATCATCAGAAAGGGGGTAAACATTCAAATGTAAAGTTTTTTCAAGGACAAGTATGTGAGAATAAAATGGAAATTAATCCGACAGTATGAATAATATATAATGAAAAAACAAACGATGTTTACAACTGAAATAGGCTCAACGTTTGACTAGCAGCGTTCTGTTTTTACTAACGGTCTTTTTCCCGTCTTGTTTTTGTTGATGACCGACCCACGTGCGGTTGATACATATAATGCAATAGGGTCCTTCATATTAGTTGAGGATGGGCCGAGTGTGCTTTTTAAAACCGTCAAGAAAAATTGGCCCCGAAACGGTTTGCACACTTTCTCTTCTGATGAGCCTATTTCAGTTGTAAACATCGTTTTTTTCGATATATATCTTATTCATACTGTCGGATTAATTTCCATTTTATCTCATATATATATATATATATATATGGAAGCACGTGGTGTAATGGTTAAAGTCGTGGGAAATGGACTCGCTCGTCGCCCCGAGTTCAAATCCTGGATGTGATTATAAGATTTTTACTTAGTGCTAATACGCTTGGGAAAGGTATAAATCCTACACCCCCTCCAGTTATTGATAAATATCAGGGCAGACTGGGTTCTTTAACCTTAGTTAGGCAACCCGGTCTAGGAGAAGGAAATCTATGAATTAAAACCTATTGAACTCCGCTTAAGAAATTGGACCTTTTTAAATCACATTTCCTGCTCGTGCGAGGGCTGGTAAACACACACACACACACACACACCCACACACACACACCTCACACACACACATATATATATATATATATATATATATATATATATATATATATATATATATAAAGTTGAAACAGGCTGCTTACGATGTTCTACGCATCGCACATTGTTTGCCGAGTTCGCTTGTCATGATTATTTTCTTTAATTATCGAATATTATACGATATACGCATAGTAATTGCCTTCAAGCAAAATATAAATAAAAATATATTATATACATATAATATAATATGTATTATATATATTTGTGGGGGGGTGAAAAACCACATGAAAAATTATAGAAGAATGTTGTGATCGTGTACGGAGAACCATGCTTTAGTGAATTAAGATGTTTCCAAATGGGTTAAAATCGGTTCCTCTCAAGAAGCAGAGCAGAAAAGACACTCCGTTTAGAGGAAATTCTCTGACTCTCAGAAAAGAAAAAGTTTTGGTCGCAGTAAGTTTACGCTGACATTCACGTGGAACATGAAATGATCCATCACTTCTGATTTCTTTAAGGTCCGACTTAAAACATTGACAACTACGGTATATATATATATTATATATATATATATATATATTATATATATATATATGATATCATTGATAAGAGCTATTATATTAGGGTACCAGCGAAGATATGAAGTCAATGCACTTGGTAACTATCACTTTTCGCGTAGGCGATTTTCAAACCAAGTTTTAATTTTGAAAATTACATTTGCGGGAAACTGACAGTTACCAAGAGATGATGACTTTATGTCTTTACTATCCTATGCGTATTACAACCAGAAATTATTTCCTCTTAAATATATGAAACACACACACACACACACACACACACACATTATATATATATATATATATATAGATAGATAGATAGATAGATAGATAGATACACAACAATATCAGATATACCAAAAAAAGAAACATACCTGGACTCAATTCCGATCTTATAACCCAGATGATAAATTCTGCCACCTATATTCCGGACCGCCCTGCGGCTGGGACGTTAGAATGCACTGACTGCACCTCTGCAGAGGATTAACACTCCCCCAATGGGGCCACCTGTTGGCTGCTGGTGACAACCCGTGATGTTTGAGGATAGAACCCAGGTGGCTGAGCAGTCCATGACTTGCAATACTCCACTTTGGCCCTATCTTGGGCTAGACAGGCGGTCGGAGAGGCTCCCTCTGATCAATCGTCTGGTCACGTCAAGCCCTAGCACCTATATGATTTTCCCAACCCTATTGCTCTTATGACAACCCCTAAATTCTTGTTATCATATGATTGCTAGATGTCGGTGACTGAGGGTCTACATATCCTGGGAATGATGTTAAACTCTATCTGATGGTGAGGTTCCAGTTCTGGAGGGTTGGGGAGCACCCCTTCATCACCATTGCTCCCTGGTCCACTCTCTGGTTCACTCCCTGGTACTGGTAGTACCTGTTAGGGTCCCATCTATGGGTTGAATAGAAAAACATGAGTTTATAAACAAAATTGTATTATGCATTAAGAATGAATTTATTTCACAACTTTGTCGGCATCAAATGCCCCACCGAGGTTGATATGCCGTAAAACAAACCAAACCAAACCAAACCGAAACCTATATTCCGATGAAAAATTAATAATAAAGTGCTATACTACCACCAGAGAAATTTGGAACCAAAGATCAGAAATTTCTGCTAAATGCATGCAGAAACGGAAGTGGAAATTATGCATATACGGAAGTGGAAATTATGACAATCTCAGCTGAAAGGAAAGAAACAAAAATTAAAGAGATATTTTGAAAATGTTTAAATTTTAATTTCTGAAAATGTATATATATATATATATATATATATATATATATATATATATATATATATATATATTCCATATCACCATTTACAACATATTAACATCGCGTTTCTCATTCAACTTTTCAAAATGACGCAACACCGTTCATTAACTGCGAAACAGTTTTCAATGGTCATAATTACAGTATGAACAGTGGATTTAACAGTGGATTTAACCCTGAAGATCCTTATGGTGAAACTCGAGTTGGTTATTTCTGTACACACTATAATATATAATATATAATATATATATATATATATATAGAGAGAGAGAGAGAGAGAGAGAGAGATAGTGATATAATGATAAATGTTGTGGAAAGGAAAAAAATAGAAATATATAAATCTTGATATATCTTGAGAGTCTGGTACGCCAGGCAATTAGATAGATGTATCATTTTGATAGTGAGTTAGACCGTGTCAAATATGCATGAAAAATATCGAATAATAAGCCAATTTAGGCGATAAAATAGAGGAGAAAGAGAGAGAAGAGAGAGAGAGAGAGAGCGGAAAAAGAGAAAAAGAAAAAGAGAGAAAGAGAGAGCAAGAAAGAGAGGAAAGAGAAAGAGAGAGTGTGAGAGAGAGAAAAGAAATAAAGAGAGAAAGAGAGATCGAGAAAGATAAAGAGAAAGTGAGAGCAAGAAGGATAGAGAGAAAGTGAGAGCAAGAAAAAAAAGAGAAGAAATAGAGAGAAAAAGAAGAGTGAAAGAAAGAGAGAGAAAGAGAGATAAAAAGAGAGAGAGAGAAAGGGAGACATAGAGAAAGAGAGAGAGAGAGAGAGATAAAGAGAGTAAGAGAGACAGAGAGAGAGAGAGAGAGAGAGAGAGAAAGAGACAGAGAGAAAGAAAGAGAGAGAGAAATAGAGAGAAAGTGAGATAAAGAGAGAGAGAAAGAGAGAGAGAAAAAGAGAGGAAGAGAAAGAGAGAAAGAGAGAGAGACATAGAAAGAGATAGAAAGAGAGAGAGAGAAAAGAGAGGCATAGAAAGAGAGAGAAGAGAGAGAAGATATATATATATATATATATATATATGAGAGTACATAAATAAACAATGTGTTTATTTGATATGGCTTTTATCCGACAATTTTTGGAGGATGTGTACTTAATTGAAGTCATTCCTAATTTTGAAAATTGATTAGTTAATGATTAATGAATTTAGGCGGGCATATATGTTCAAAAATAAGGCTAAACATTTTTTGACATTTTCTCGATTTATTTAGCCTTACATTGAACATATATGCCCGCCTAAATTCATTAAATATTAACTAATTAATTTTCAAATTTAGGTATGACTTCAAATTAAACACCATAGCCTCCAATATATAATATATATATATATATATATATATAATATACTATATATATATATATATTATAAATATAATCTAATGAGTAACGGACGAACCTACTATTTAAGTTTTCGCCATAAAGCATCTTCAGGGCTAAAATCCGACTATCTCTCTT
>CM042158.1:35259450-35282206 GCA_023376005.1 Doryteuthis pealeii | reverse complement strand
AAGACAGAAAGGGCCAGACAAATAAATATTACTAACCACATGTAAATCATTAAATGATACTGTGGTTAGTGATAATATTATATTTATACTATTTAATATTTCAGTAATATTTAATATTTAGTAATATTTATATTTAAATGATTACTGTGGTTATATATTATTTGTTCTTCTCCCTTTACTCTTTAGTCGGATTTTAGCCTGAAGAGCATTTATGCGCAAACTAATAAGTAGGTTCGCTTCGACTCATAGATATCTTTATACTTGCGCTCTACTTAGTATCGAGCACTTTTTTAACATCATCTAGCTTCTCCTAGCGGTTATATGAATACTTACTATATCTTATTACATAATATATACATTATAAATTGTTTTTCTTTTGGCCAAATACCATGTAACCATAGATTAATTTTTTGTTGGTCGGAATATCTTGCGTCCTTTCTTTTTTTCAAAATTTTTTTTTACTCTGCGTCTGATGTTTGGTAGTATTTTTACAAATAAACTTCTTGCTGGGTTTTTTCTCTCCGCAAGGATCTTACCAATACGCTGGTTCTATATATTATATATATACGATACTATATATTATATATACTATATATATATATCATATATATATTACGGAGGAGAGAGAGAGAGAGATCGAGAGAGAGAGAGAGAATCCGACTCGAATCATTAACATTACTAAATCACCACATGATTAGGAACTGACAAAGCCAGTAACCAATATCAATGGAGACCTTGACTAATTCATCAAGCAAATTAGATTATTTAGACGTATTTTTCCTTTTGCAATTTTTCTCTTTCTTGATTTTCTATATGTTGTTAACTCTGTCTCAAAATCTCTAATCGAACATTCTTCTTCTAGCTGATTTATTAATGTTACGAATTTATTATAGATTTCGTTAGGCTACCGTGGGTGGTGCCGTATTGTGGGGGCGCTGTGGTGTGGGAGGCTGGAAGCGCTGAAGGCGGCGTTGGTCGCATTGATGCGGGGTGGGTGAGGTTGTGGGGTGAGCAGAAAATGACGCAGAAATTTTCAAAGAAACAATGAAAAATACCAGACATTTTTATCAGGAAAGAAAATTTTTGCCAAGAATAAAAAAAAATGGATTAAAATTAACGTACTCAATAATGTGAATGTTAATTCACGGGTCTATTGTCTTGTGCAAGTTTGGGCACAAAGCTGTTTAAACGAGAGATGCACGCAGCTGCAGATCTAGAAAAAGGAAAAAAAATGTTGATAATGGTTCTGATGGTGAACCACTGGTGATGGGTTTTTTTTGTAATGCGCCGGGGTGGAGGCAAGCGGAAACGAAATGCAGAAGGCGGTAAAGAAATTAATGATTGATAGAGTGGAAATAAAGACGATGATATATATATATATATACCATCACATATACTATATCATAGCTATATGGTGCTATATGCTATTAGTATAATACTATGTACTTATATATATATATGTATATGTATATGTATATCATATATGTGTGATATATATATTATGTATATATTATATGGTGTTTATGTTATGAATTATATGTGTAATAGTATATATATACTATGTGTGTGTTATAGGTATATAATGCTATATATATATAAATATATATTGTGTGTGTATATATATGTCATGTACTATATGAATGATATATATACGTACTATGACATAAATATTATCATATAGTATATATGTATACCCTAATATGTGTTATAACTATAATATCATAATATATATCAACTATACAATATATACTATATATAAAATAATAAATTCGAAGGCACATACAATGCGTAAAAAAAAAGCACAAAAAGATGTTTATACTGTCTAATCGATTTCAAAAGCAAAGCTTTAATTCATCCAGAGTTTTTTTCAAGAAGATCAGACGTGCTTATGTTTCTCTTTTATTGTGTCCGTTAATACATTCTCTCTTCAATTTCCGTTTTCCTCTCCGTTTTTTCCATCATCTTTCTTCTTCTCCTCCTTTATGAATGGGCGAAATAACTGTAATTTATTTCTCCTCTTCCTTTTTTTCTTGTTTAAATTTTGTCCTGCGAACAAGGCTAAATTCTGGTAAGATGTTGAATATGTTGCGACCGTGTGGACATGCAAAGTTTTTTTGAAAACAAAAATGAACCAATAATAAAAACTCGTTAATAGAGAAATGACTGTTACAATAATATATATATAATGTGCCGTGTGTGTGTGTGTGTGTGTTGATGTGTGTGTGTTATTCCCCCCCCCCCCCATTGTCAAATCATTCCAGAAGAAAAGTCAAATTGATCGCTAATCTTTACTGAAATGTTGCTCAATTTTCTCTGAAACTTTGTTAGACATTCCCAAATTTTGAGCTTACCAAATTACCAAAAACTTGGGCCGAGTTAATTGTCCGAATTTTTTAGCCTCTCACAATTCCTCGGTAGGGGATTCGCGAAAAAATGCCGACTTTTAATGGTTAATCTATATTGATCTGTACAATGAGTTATAGGGCACTTACCCTACTCGTAAAATATAACACACAACTATTTTACTTTGCCAGAGCTGCACAACCACAATACCCCCCAACCTTACGGTAGGAAAAAAATAACAAATATAAATAACTTCAAATTTATCCCTGACAACCGTAGTATACAAAGAGGGTAATTAAGCAAATAAAACCCTGTATTTCATTATTAAATTAGCAGGTAATAAAAAAAGTGAAAGGAGAGGTTAAATCGATTTTTATTGCATATGAAGGTATACGAGAATTGACAATTCTATATTACTTTTTGTGTGGCCGTTTTTTTCTCTCAGAGTTTTTTCTTGGACTGACACACATAAGTTATATCTTCTTCGGTTCCAAACAAACAAACGCTTTTATCTATCGCAACAGGATATATAGTGAAATGGAATGGTATTTGTTTATAATTTGTTCATCTATGTTAACCTATTTTCAGGAAAGTTATATTTATCGTGGCAACACCAGTACTTGCCTAAATAAGGTTGTAAATTTGTATTTGTAACTATATGTATTAAACTATATATTAAAATGTATACAATTCTTATTCTTAGTTGATACAAATGAAATAAAAAGTTGATCAAACTTTAAATTTAGTGCTGATTCTAATTACATTTGTGGTGATAAATATGTCAAATTTATTCGCCGAACACATTGTATAAAAGGGGAATATAAGCAGGATCAAACCCTGTATTCTTTTGAATGGGTAATTAAAGGTTAACAAGGAAAGAGTTAAGAGATTCGAATTTGTGGTTAATTTCTTGCGTTTGGTGGGTTATAAGCATGTAGAGAACAGCGTGGTGTAATGGTAAGTCATGGGAAATGGACTCGTCGCCCGAGATTCAAATCCTGGATGTGGTAAATCTTCTTCGAGATCGATTAAAAACGCTAATGCTGTTTTAAATCGAACATAATTAAAAGATAAAGAAAGAAAGAAAAAAAGAGTGAGAGAGAGTTAACCAAAGTTTATAAACAATTACATATTGAATTAATGCAATACTCTGAAGTAAATCACATCAAATCGTTGTATATAAGGAAATTAGATACCGGTTATCAAGGTCGTTAGTTCCTTATATTAGGGTCCCGCAGCAGATCTACCAGGACCAATAACACCTATTACTTCCATTATCCATATATTGGTCTTGTTTTTTTTTGTTTTGTTTTTTTATAACGTTTTCTTTTGTGTGTGTGGTTTTTAAAAATTAAAATTGTGCAAAGATAAAAAAAATTAATATAGATGAAAAAATAATTAAAAAAGGCTCATGTATTAGCACAATGAAATGTTTTTAAATATTCATCTATATACATATATAAAGAGCAGGTGTGTATATATGCCCGGGGGATAACTATGAAATAAGCAAATTAATGACATAAGTAACTATAGGTAACCATTTAATATCACAGAGCTTTGCTTTTGAATAAAATAATGAAAAATGTATTTAGATTTTGGAGATAAGTAAAAATTCTAAAGTATAACTAGTAATGGATATCTTTTCTGTTGACATTAATTTTTCGTTTAATGAGTTCGGATCAACGAGCAAGGTCGTTTATTTACTGGGGGTTTAATGGAGCATCTACGGAAATCAAAGAACGTCACAATTCAGTAATAGGAGCTGGTGAGACTAACTTTAAGAAAATCCTCTCTCTACCCAGGCGATGCGGGTAGCTGCTTCTTTTTTTTTTATAAAAGCTTTCCCCCTCACGCCCAGGATGCGAAACTAACACGGTTCCTCTGCAGCCCAATTATTACGTAAACTACAAGCTTTTCTTTAATCGATATATTGCCCACCCTCTCTCTCTCTCTCTCTCCTCTCTCTCTCTCATTCTCTCTCTCTCTCTCTCTCTCTCTCAACACACACACACATAACACCTATCACACACACAAGCATACACATCTCTCTCTCTCTCTGCTCGTCTCTTCTCTCTCGCTCTTTTAAACGCAGGAACGGCTTTATCTTCTGTAACGAATAAATTGAATATGGCAAGAAAATAACAAAAAAAAATTCAAAAGCATCAGGTTCAATATTTAAAGCCACTGAATTTATATTAAAAATAGCACCACAAACATTTTCAGGCGATATTTTTTATTTTTCCTCTTAAACGATCGGAGATCGTAAACCGAGACACTAAGTCCTCTCTGTTCAAGTTTTACTGCTAAATTCATTACCCACATTTAAATAATTACTTAACTATCTGCCCTTTTCTAAAATTGATATTCGTTCCCCTCCTCTATTGATCTTTCGTTCACTATCTCTCTCTTTTAAACCAGAATGACTGTATTCTTTTTTTTCCAACGGGAAAAAAATTAAAACTATGCAAAGAAAATCATATACATTAAAAAAAAACTTACAAAAGCATCAGTGGCATTACGTTACAAATGTTTGTATCAATGAATACATGAAATTAATAACATCACCATGGCCACCAAATACAATATAATGCTCTTTCAATACGCACGTGGATTACGGTCATTCATCGACGCCAACAGCGAACTGGCATACGGTTAAAGTCACAGTCCTCTGTGCATGACACTCCACAAATACCATGCTGTAACATTTTCCAATTAAAAATTTCGTTTAACTAAAATGCTATAATAAGACACTCTCATTCCAGTGTCTTCTAAAAAGCAGATTTTATAATGATAGAGATATTAAAAAAAAAACAAAAAAAACAATATCGTTTCTAATTTTCACTTATTCGCCAAGGTTGAACTAACGACACAATTCTCGTCGGCCCAATTCACTGGCTAAAGCATTACCTGCATTTAAATGAATTCTTAAACTATGCACTTTTTTATCTGATATTTTCCTCTCTCTCTCTCTCCTCTGTTCTTCTTCTCTCTCTCTCTCCACACTCTTCTCCCCTCTCCTCCTCTCAGAGAACGACCTGTATTCTCTGACCTCGAACCACAACGTTGGCTTTCACTTGAATCTTCCAACATCTATCCGCGAGAAGAGAATAGTTCCGGTCTGAATGAAGCAAAAGCAAATGTCAAAAGTCGTCTTAGTCGAGTCTTCTTTCTTTCAAAGAGTCGTGAATTTCTCTTGGTGTTCCAATTGCTTCACGTTGATGTCCCGTCTAACACGAGCTTGTCTATCAGCGTTGGCTTGTCCTTACGTTTGATACGAGTCAGCAATGTCGAGCTACAGCGTGAACCAGAATTCCTCGCCGATTTCCCCAAAGTAGATCTCAGTTCTATCATGGACCGTGGGACATTTCAGTCGCATACGTACAACCCTTATTTCGGAAGTACTATCTTATGTGATGCTAGTGTGAGTGGCAAACGGATGGTGGAGGGGTTAAGGTTAAATACGTTTTGTGGTGGTGTGTGTGTGTGGGGGGGTCTACTGTCTACTTTAGGCTTGATAGCGATGCATCGAGTGATTCTCTCTCTTTAGTCGATTTCATTTCTCCACCCACTTAAAATCCTCAGAGAAAATTGAGACTCGGTGTCTCAGAAGAATCGTTTCTGAGACTTTATTCCAGTAGGATCCAAGCGTTAGACCACAGAAGAAATTGAAAATATTTGTCAATATTTGTTCTGTAATCTAGAATTATTCTCAATATATGTCCTCAAATAATAATATTTTGATTTTAAAAAAGACTGAAGCTATATTCTAGTAGGCTCACTCATAACGGGAGTTTTTTTTACATGGTTGAAGTCAATAGTTTTCCTTCTCCTAGACTGGTTGCCTAACGCAAGGTAAAGAAGCTAGGCTATCCTACTATTAACTATAGCTGGAGGGACGAATAGTTGGATTCAACTTTCCCAAGGGTATTAGCGCTAGCTAAGTGTACTTTGTTACAGGAGTTGAACTGGTGTCGACGGAGTCCATTTTCCTCCGACTGATAACCATTACACATCCCCATATTATTTCAAAGTAGCAGGACTTATATTACAGTATTATACATACCTAATATAATATATGACATATACATAGACTATTACTATGTATCACATATATATCATACATATTGTAATATCATATATATATGATATATATATATATATACATATACGTATATATATCAGATACGCATAATATATGCATATATATGGCATATAAATATAAGATATATGCATATATCATACATATATATATTATATGACATATATAATGATATATATAATATACACATATATATATCTATATTAAGATAACATATATATGTATATATATACACATATATATACACATATTATATATATATTCATTATATACTATATATATATATATATATATATAACTTATTGTACATATTATAGTACGTCTTTGACTGTGCAACACAATCTACTACAGAGCACCACACACAGCACTACACAATGCACACACACACACACACACACACACACACACACACATATATATATATTATATTCTTTATATAAATAATATAATATAATATATATATTATATCAGCAAGGAACATATCTCTTAAGAAGATAGAGAAATGGCATTCATAAAATGTTTCATTGAAACATTGCATCTGAAAGTTAATGGCAATTAGATTAGTGTATTCTTATGATAAAGAGTTAGTCAAAGATGCCGCTTCAGACATTGCTTCTGTTTATTAGCTATTTTGACGCCTTTCATATTGTAACTAAGATTAGTTCAATTCTTCTGATTAATTAAATCAAATAAAAAATGCAAAAAAAACGTTTTAATTTTTTTTTTAATTCAATATTCCTTCTTCATGGTTTATCATAGACGTACCTAGTTACTCATACAAGAATATTTTATCTGGATATGTTCCAATCGAATGGAGATGTAAAGCTGTTGGTGGTTTGGTTTGCTGGACTGTAGGGTTGTAAACACTTGCTTATACCAAACAAATTTTGTTTAGTCATTCTTGTTAGGTATTCTCAATTTTAAAACTTAATTAATTTTAAACATATTTTTTGTAAAATATTTTTAAAATAATAAACATAGATGTGACTTAACATGGTACTTCCAGTCGCAGTTAGGCGTTGCCCTGGGAGTAATGGCATAGAGGGTATTTTCACACTCTCATAAGCTCCAGATTGACCTCTCTGATCTGATGCTGCTTTAACGTCTACCGCAAACAAAGACATTAGTAATTTGTATTCTAGCGTAGTATTTAACAAGGTTGGGGTTGCAATATAATGAGTAATGAGTCCTGGACAATCCTCTTGGTGCTAGCAGGGCTGACCGTGAAATAGATGATTGATTGGATCGTTACTTTCTACCGCCCGTCTAGGTTTAAATGGACCAAGGAATAATGGCGATGAAGGAGTTTTCCAGAATTCGATCCAGAATTGAACCTTACCTTTAGGATTCAATCAAACTTCCTTACAGGCAAGATTGATTTGGATGATCAGATAAATATAGCAAGTATACGATTTTAAAAGGACATTTATAATTACTGTAAGGAATACTGCACACAATTGTTATTTGTACATAGAAATTGATATTAGCGTGATACATATAGATGTATTGCGGTTTCGAAGGCGCTCATATCTCTCCGTAGTTCAGTTAGGCACGCAAATTCCTCGACAAAGAAGACAAACACACAAATGGAAATTATATACATTGTATTGACAATAATACAATAACTTAGTTTGCAATTTTATTGGTATTTGCTACAGGACTAATCGAAGTAATGCTCTGAAGTGTGGTGACAACAGGGTATCTGTTTGTCGTAGGAATATTTATTAAGACGCTTCTTCGACATTTCTCTTTCTTCCTCGTAACCGTTCAAGTGATAGTAATCTGGTGGATGCTATTTAGAAGCTCTCACCTGATAACAGTTTCTTTAAATACGATGAATGGGCCCTTCAAGTAGCCATTTGGTCCTTGGTGCCTACTGCAGTGTGCTATTGTACAGTCATTTTTTTGTAGACTGGCGACACAAGCCATTCGAAAGTGTGCTGTGAAAGATATGCCTCCGTCCAGGTCAACCGTCCTTAGAGTTAAGCCTGTTTTGGGCTAAGTGATGATAAGTGTAGGGACCCGCTTGTTTACGCGCTACCCTCACAAGTGGGTGCTCCGTGATATGAAGTTTTTGGTATGGCGCCAACATACGATGTTGTATTTAGCCCCTAGTGGCAGGGGAGATATTAACTATGGAATTTCCTAATAACAGAGGTGTGTAAAAAGATGAACATTTTTTGTACAATTAGGTACACCTTGTAATTCTGAATAAATTGAACGTCCAATTATATTTTCATTTCTATATTGGTAAATAGTAGCTTTCAACTTCGGCACCTTATTATGAAAAATATTACGAGTCTATCATTGTTGCATTTCTATGTTGGTAAAAACAGCTTCAACCGGCACTTTTATGACTACCTTTTAATTCTGAAAAAAAAAAGATTAAACGTTCCATTCATTGTCACATTCTATCTTGGTAAATGACAGTTCAAACTCGGCACTTTTATGACACATCATTGTATTTCTGGAAAAAAGAATTAACGTCCATTCATTGTAACAAGTTCTATCTTGGTAATATACGCTTCACAAAACTAGGCACTTTTATGACACACCTTGTATTCTGAAAAGAAGAATTTAACGTTCCATTCAGTGTTCACTTCTATCTTGAAAAATACATGCTTCAACTAGGCAATTTCATGACACACCTTGTATCCTGAAAAAAAATGACGTCCATCATTGTTCATTCATCAATGGGTAATAACTTCCATCTTGATACTTTTATGACACCCTTATCCTGAAAAAAGTTCATTCATTGTTTCATTTCCTATGGTTGGTAAATACATCTTCAATCCTGATACGTTTATAACCACATTGGTATGTTCTGTGGATTTTTTTTCAAAATGTTGATGTGAAATGATGGAGAAATAATGCGAAGATGTCCTTTGGGAAAGATAACAAACTAAATAAGTTATTGCGACAATGTATATGGGCAAAATAATAAACTACGCAATCAAGTCAGTCTGAGGAGCCTAGAGCAGTATTCAAGCCACAACGGAGCGGTGTGCTATCCTTTGCATTAGCTGCTAGATCAAGAAGATGTTTTTAACGTCTGAGGCAGAGCTACCACACTTACCGTAGCTCCTAGCTTTACGCAGCAGAGCCCATGTGCTACTCATACGCTGAGTTTTATGAGGGCCGGTATCTGAACCAGGGAACCTTGAGGGCCCAACCAAACACTTTAACCGTGTGAGTAAACCAGCCATCAATCTCCGTTCCACTCCGCTTCAAAGTTCACCTTTGTCACACGCTATCGAGGTGGGTAAATACATACTTTTAATTAAATTTCTCCCAAGAACTAAAAATTCGAACCCTGATGCAAATTATAAAAAAATAACACATTTTTAAACTTATTCTTGTATTCGATTTAACACTTAATCATTTCTTATTTTCTACTATCTTTTGTTACATAATTGTTAGTACCCTAACACTTATGTACAGTTAGTTTAGAAACCAAAATGACCGAATGCGTTACAGCCGGCGGCCTTTGAATACGATGTCATGGAGGATTGAGTGACACGTCTTGATCTCATTTTGATCTCTTTTCCGGTGGATACCGTGAGAATCGGTGGAATAATGAGAAAGAAGGTTTCTTCCGGTTTAGATAAAAAAGAGTTAGTTTAGTTAGTTTTGGCCAAGCCACGGAGGGAGCAGGTCGCGTTAAGCGTTGCCACACTCAATCTGCATAGTAAGTCTGGTGGGGATTTCGGAATAAAATATGATCTAAAGAAAATCGAAGTCTTGGGTTATTAATCCCAAAACTACCAATGACCCAGGGCTTCTGATAAAGAGAAATCACCAATAAAAGTCCAGACATGAAGTCCCCAAATGGAAAGTTCCAGACGCTACATCTAGAAGAACATGATACCAAAGACGATCAGAAGAATAAGAATAAGAGAGTATACAACCCTTTATCGACGGCCTGAGTGTGGCACTATACTGCATCTAGTGGTGATATTCAAATTATGGCGTCCCATGTAGTCAAGAGTATCTATAATGGAATCTGAACAGGTTTACCATTCCGGGTCAGATTTGACAAGAGAGTATTGGCAATGAAGGGGTTCTCCACACTACTCAGAACTCCAGAATTGGAACCCCATCACTAGATACAACTTAACGTGATACCGAGGGCACTTAGAAAAGAAAGAGAGGTTATTTCCTAGTTGAGTAACATGTGTGACCCAGAAAAAATAGAACCCAAATCATTTATTTATTTTCCCATTAAAATAACCTTAAATCCAAACCCTAACCCTAACCCTAACCCTTGTTGGACTTGAACTTGGAAAAAAAATTAAAATTAATAGTTTTATTAAAAAATGTGTGGGTTCTGTTTTTTCTGGGTCACCCTGTAATATTATTTTAATCAACTAAGCGCTGGGTTAGGATTTAGGGTTAGGGTTAGTTTAATGGGAAAATAAATAATTTGGGTCCTGTTTTTTCTGGGTCCCCCTGTAATATGTTACTCAACTGGGAAATAACTGAAAGAGAGAAATAAGAACATAAGCAAGTAAGAAAGAAGGAAGGAATGAATAGAGAAAAGAGAAAATCATTGAGAAAGAAAGAAAAACAGAATGAAAGAAAGAGACAAACAAACAAGTGAGAAAAGAGGAACGAAAGAAGAAAAACAATGAAAACAAAAAGAAAAAAAAATGAAAGTAAGAACGAAATAAAAAAGAGAAGAAAAAGAATAAAATATAAAAGAAAAAGTCAATAAAAAGAAAGAATAACTGAAGGAAACAAAGTTAAACTGTGCCAAATTACTTTATACTAGACCTTACCGTTCCGATTTTAGGGGGGTTATAATTTCCCTATTTTTGCCTTTAAATTAAGCCTGCACAATATCACAGAATCTCGGTGTTTTGATTTTTTTTATTAGAATACTTCCATTCATTCAATATTTCTGAAATTTGGTATGTAGGGCAAATAAGAACTATTGAATCCAAATATCCAATAATTTCAACCCGGTACCGGATGGAAAATCTTATTATACTCACCCAGATGCATGATTCCAAAATCAACCACTTTTCACCTATCGATAAAAAATTAGAATTAGCATAAATAAATGTTATGAATAATTTGAAAAAAATGTCAAATTAAAGAAACAACTAATGAATACTGTATATCAAATAAATATATATATAATCAAAAGAGGATGAGAGGAAAACTTGAACGAGAGAGAGAGAGAGAAGAGAGAGAGAGAGGAGAGAGAGAGAGAGAGAAGTAAACGACAGTAAAAACTGCGATGGAATATAAACAAAATGTTAATAGATAGAACAATATCTAATTAATGAACGAGTGAGACAGAGACGAAGAGCTACATGAGAGAGAATGAGAGAGAGAGAGAGACAGACAGACAGACAGACAAACCTACAGGGAGAGAAAATTGAATAACTAAATGAATTCAAATATCTTTTCAGTAAAGATCTGATGAGACTCGGGGGGTTCTCAGGTACCCACAGGTAGAAAAGGACCATAATCGATTAAAACCCGATTTTTAAGCATTTTTCTTTACAAATTTCTTTGCTCTGTTTATAAAAATTATACATTGAGATCTCAAATCGGATCTGAACTTTGCAACACCGTACAGTTGAAGAAAGGACCAGCTTAGAATCATCCAAATACAAATGACTTGGTATCACCAAAGTATATATATATATATATATATATATATATATATATATATATATAGTGGTATCGCCGAGAGTTAACGAATCGGGTTGATGAAAAGTCATTTGGATTTTCTCCTGGTCAAAGGTTGTTGTGTCTAGCTACTCTGAACTGATGTGAAATGTCGAAAACACGGTGTCTCTGGTTGACTTATTATATGCTCCCATATATATATATATATATATATATATTATATATATATATATACATATATTTGGTTGAATTTTTTAATATAAAAAGTTTTCATAAGCAACTTCCCAGGTTTCAGGTTATTTCACCATCGTCAGGCTGCTAAATTTTCTGGTGTTTATTTGAAGACATTTCTTGTTGTTATGTTTTTGGACCGCAAATACGTCGGTTGATTATTGTGGACGCTTTTTATGTATTCGATTATATTTTTGAATTTTTGAATTCCTGTATTTTATAAAAAAAAACTCATAAAGTTATCTCCCTTTAACCCTTTGAAAATTTGTTCTTAATTGGGATTATTTTAATCAAATTCATATGTTAAAAGATGTATGTCTTTTCAAATTTTCTGATGTTAACTCCTGTACATTTTTTCAATTTTTGGGGTGGTGGTGGATGGTGAGTTTCCCTTATTGAAAATCCATTATTTTATTGAATAATATATCCGAAATCATATTTTAAAAGTCTGTTTATATTCAAGTTTTCTGATGGTAAAGTCTTGTAAGAATCCGTAACATCCTGAAAGATGAAGTTACAGATATATGTATATATATTAATATATATATATAGAGAGAGAGAGGAGAGAGAGACAGACAGACAGACAGACAGGCAGACAGACAGACAGACAGAGACAGAGACAGAGACAGACAGACATACAGACACACACAGAGACAGACATACACATAAAGAAAAAAGACAGAGAGTGATATAAATATCCATATAGTATAACAGAAAGACCAAAGGAGATTAAAGAGGACAATGCGATTAACAATTGCAAGAGAAGAGAAACAATGTGGTTACAAAAGAACAATAGCCAGAACGAAAGATTGTCTTAAAGATGGGAAAGAGACGCTGAGAGAGCAAAATAGATGAAGAGAGAAAGAGAGAGGGTCGATAGAAACAGAGGGCGGGTGGGAGAACTGAAAGTTACTGATTGATGTAAGGAATACAAATTTTAAGTGAATGAGGCTGGGGAGGGGGTGAGTAGAGGGGTTGAGGAAAGAGTAAATAAGAGTAAGAGTGTGTCATCTTGTCCCCGCCATCGCCACCAAACTAACCCAAAGAAGAAGAAGAAGAAGAAGAAGAAGAAGAAGAAGAAGAAGAAGAAGAAGAAGCCGGCAAATTTGCAGATGCTCGTGACAGAACCAATTATGAGACTACGTCAATGAAATGTAACAAACGTCTCAGAGCTGATTTTATTAGTTTCACGTGTCGATCGTTTCATTTCTGAGAAGAGAGAGAGAGAGCCAGACAGAAAGAGAAAGGGAAGAGAGGGAGCGAAACTAGGAACGAGAGAGAAAAACAGAAGAGAAGAGAGGGGGAGGGAGAGAGACGGAGAAAGCGAAAGGTGAGAGTGAGAGGGTGAGAAAGAAGCACAGTGTTGTGATTACTTATTTTATTTATTTCAAGTGTCGATCGTTTTATTTTTGAGAAGAGAGAACCAGACAGAAAAAGAAAGGGAAGAAAGGGAAACTAGGAGGAGAGAGAGGGGGATAAACAGAGAGAGATACCAGAGATACACAGAGAGAGAGAGAGAGAGGAGAGAGAGAGGGGGAGAAAGAGAGGGAGAGGTGAGAAAGAAGTACAGTAGTTAGTTATTTTATTTGTTCAAGTTGTCGATCAGTTTCATTTCTGAGAAGAGAGAGCCAGACAGAAAAAAAAGGGAAAGACAAGGGGAAACTAGGAAGAAGAGAGAGAGAGAGAGAGAGAGAGAGAGAGAGAGAGAGAAGCAAGAGGGAGAGAGAGAGAGAGATGGGAGAGAGTGAGAAAGCGAGAGGTTGAGAGTGAGAAGGGTGAGAAAGACATCACAGTGTTGATTACTATTTTATAGTTTCAAGTGTCGATCGTTTTATGAGACCAGACAGAAAGAGAAAGGGAAAGAGAGGGGGAATCTAGGAGAGAGAGAGAAGGAGGGGAAAGCAAATATATAAGAGAGAGAGAAAGAGAGAAGGCGAGAGGGGGGAGTGAGAGGGGAGAAGAGAGCACAGTGTTGGTTACTTATTTTATTAGTGTCAAGGTCGATCGTTTTATTTGTGAGACGAGAGAGAGAAGAGAGAAAGAGAGTGAAAGAAAGAGAAAGAGAAAGAGCAAAGAGAGGAAGAGAGAGAGGGGTTAGGGGGAGATAAAGAGAGGGAAATAGTAAGCTAAAGCAGAAGTGAAAGAAGAATAGAGAAAAACAAAAAAGGAGATAAGACAAAGAGTGTGTGTGAGAGAGAGAGGGAGAAAGAGGGGGGAGAAAGGAGAGAGAGAGAGAGAGAGAAGGGAAGATATCGAGCAAAGTGTTGATTACTTATTTTATTAGTTTCACGTGTCGATCGTTTTATTTGTGGTGTGAGAGAGACGACATAGACAGACCCAAGAGACAGAAAGAAAGAGTGAAAGAGTTAACGAGAGATAGAAACACTGAGAGTGGAGAGAGGGAGAGACAGAAACAGAAGAGAGAGAGAAAGAGTGAAAGAGTGAACGAGAGAGAGAAAGAGTGAAAGAGTGAACGAGAGATAGAAACATCGAGAGAGAGAGAGAGAGAGAGAGAGAGAGAGAGAGAGAGAGAGAGAGCACTGTTGTGTTGATTACTTATTTAATTGTGTATTCTGACGGTTTACTGCCGTCGTCCAGTGAGTTGTAGCCAAAAGAGAACAACCAAGAATTAGAAGCAAGGAACTTTATATTAAGGTCTTTCGAAAACGCCAGACAAACCCAATAGATCATTTGTTTTAACAGATTATTTGCCGCGAAACGTGACCTCAGATTGCAAACCGCTTTTCTTCGGAAGAAAATGGCTGATTTTTGTTTCTTTTTCGCACCAAGTTTTCATCTACACATATAAAAGAATTTTCTGGTATGTACGTGTCGACTTATAACTCCGAAAAGAGATGTGATTCTGATTTGAAATCTCGCAGACACATTAATGTGTTTCTAACTAAGAAAACACACAACATTTTTATTTACTTTTTATTTTTACTAATTAAGTGATATAATTTAATAATTAAACAAAAATCAACCAATTTCTAGAACTCTTCAGAGTAAGGAAAAATAAAGTAAGGAAAATTGGGTAAACAAGGAAAGGAATTGGACGAATACATTTCACTTTAACTCAACAGGCTAGGTACTCTCTCTTCCCCAGTCTGTTCTCTCTCTCTCTCTCTCTCTCTCTCTCTCTCTCTCTCTCTCTCTCTCTCTCTCTCTCTCTCCTTTGTTCGTCTCTCTCAAATAAAATTATGTTTTAAAACAAGTTTAGGATTACATTTTAAAAAATGTTTTAAATTAATACAAAAAAAAAGCATTTCCTAAAAAAAAACATTGTAATATACATTTTTAAATTTAACAAAATATTTTCCTCTTATTCTCTCTTACTCCTGTTTTCTCCTTTTCTCACTGGTGTTCCTAAAAAAAATTAGTACGGTCATGGACCGGGTACTTTTGCTAGTTGTTTATATGAATAAATGGAGGTGCGTGACAAAATTATTAGAATCGTAGGAAATGGACTTGTTGACCAGAGTTCAAATCCTAGACGAAACCGCTTGCATTTCCTATAGCGCTAAATGTATGAATCTATCTATACTCCCCCAGCTAGGGGTGAACAGTAGGGCAGATTGGGTTCTTCAAACTTGGGAAGGCAACCTGTCTAGAAGGAAAAATCTGAATTCAAACCCATTAAACTCCGCTTAAAAAAATGTCCTTGTGTCACATCTTACTCGTGAGGAGAGGTTGGTAAATATATATATGAAAAAATTTATATTAAAGGAATTGGCTTCAAATAACACACGAAGTTTGATGTGCAATTAAACTGTGAGCCGAGCCTCATGGGATGGAGGCAGGCCATAAACACACTCCTTCCCCTTTAAATCAAGGGGTCAGGTGTTGCTTGGGGGGATAGCCTGGGGGCATACCCCTGGGATCAACGCTGTTTAAATTACTTAACCGATCCAGTGGCTTCAGCCCTAGACCCCCAACGATGTCAGGTAAGTGGGTATAGAAGGTGGCGGCCAGCTGGGTTGTACCATTTCCCTTTCTATTTTTCTTTTTTGTTGCTAAAACCCCGCCAACGTGCTTTGATCCTAGGCATTTTAAGTCCTGGATCGACAAGACCGAGTGATTTTTGTTTTATTACGTTCAACTCGGTGAGACGTTTAGATTTCTTCCCCAATCAACAAAGAGACCCGGTACGCGAGGGGGTCAGTCGCGTAATACTAGTGGCTAGCTGCGAAGCGCACTAAATTTCGAAACCACTCATACTATCTAGCCAAGTGGTCTTACCCACTGCGCTCGCTACTCGCCCCTTCCCCACCTGAGTTGGGATAAGCATAACGTTTTACCTACCTCATGTGAGGGAGTGGGTCACGTGATACTAGTAGTTAGCTGCGCAGCCACTAAATTTCGCAACCACTCAACTGCCTAGCCGAGCAGGGGGGTCAAAGTTTAGATACCGGACATGTATGCCGGAAAGCGGTCCCCTTAAGGAAATATTATGCAGGTTCAATCTTGGTCAGCGACAGCAGTGACCTAGAATAATAATTAACACAGCTTACCCTAGCCAATTGCAATCTGAGGTCACGTTAGCGGAATGAGAACAGGATACCCCCGTGGACTGAATAAAGGGTTAGGTTAAAAGTTCCGTGATAGCTTCCGATTACGGCAAGAAGGTTCCCAAGTTCGAAAAGAAGGTTCCTGAGTCCAAGAAATACCTGAAGAAGACTGGAGAGTACATCGGTCGAAAAGTTGTACAGATAACAATGAAGATGAGAACAATAGTCCGAATAATACAAATCCTACTAAAACTTGTGATATTGTAAAAAGTACCAAGTACCTCTAAAGCAGTGGGTGTCAAACAGTGCGCCCGGGCGCACTGGTGCGCCCCAGAGCTTTTTCAGGTGCGCTCCGTAGTATTCCTGAAAAATCTATCCGGATATGAAAAGCGAATGTATACTAAGTTACTATATTATACCATTTCTTTACGAACACTCTGCTTGTTTTGTTGCGACATTATTATGATAGGTATAAGTTACTTTTCTTGCAACTAAATAAAAACACAGGTTTTAAACAATTTTATTAAGAAACATTATTTTATTGCAATTTTCCACCTCATATTTATGTGAACTGGATTTTTCAAACCTCGCAACAATTAAGTATAAAAGAGAAGAACTCTTCAATGCATTGATATGGAAATGAGTTTGTCTCTCAAACATTGAAGAAATCGCAATGTCCCATCAAGCTCATGTTTCTCATTAACACAGGAATGAATAAACTTCATTTTTTTTACTTTGCTAAATGTGTTATTTTATATATTTAACAGTTAATTTAATAACATATTAGTCCTATTTGTATACAGTGCGCTATCAATTATATGTAGTACTGTAAGTGTGGCCCAGTGTATAAAGTTTGAGAACCACTGCTCTACAGGGTGGGGCATTCCTATTATGCGTTATCCAAGCGAGTATTGGGTACTATGGTATTTTTGTAATTTAAACTTGGTAGTTATTTAAACGATAACAAAATAGATAACATTATTCAATTAATCATTCTGAAATTACATTGCAATGTATTAGATTTCCATTGGCCACCGTTGAAGGAGCTGCATTTTTATTAAATTCTGAAATGAATTCAATAGTTAAACTTAAAATTAAAGTTAAATAGAAAAAAATTGTCATGATGACATGTATAAAAAAATAGAAATAATATTATAAATTCTCAAATTGTTATCTAGATATGAAAAAAGATTTGTTCAGTCAGTTGAGCGTCCGTCTAGGAAATACAAGGTTCAGGGTTCGATAACCGGCCCTCGCCAAATAGCATATTGCGTAGCACAGGGATCTGTGCGGTAAAGTAGGTAGCTGATGGTTGGTGTGCGCTACAACTCAGAAGCAAAACAATCTCCTTGGACTAGTGCTAGTGAATAGACTCCTCGCTACCGGCTGATACGACTTTAGGCCCACCATGACCACTTTACTTTTTACTTAGTCTTAAATAATAGTACCGGGTACTTGTTACAAAATCAACATTTTTCCTTAAGGGACCTCCACGTTTCGGATTACATATCCGGAATCTAAGCTTTGGGACCGCACGCGGCCACCCCGAGCCGGGCTGTCTCACCTACTGCGCTCACTATTGACCCCGTCGTCGCGTGCGTCGGATTAAGTGTTTTACGTGTTACCGCCAAAACAAAGAAACCAATCTCCGCTCGTTACTCTCTTTCTTTTTCTTCTCTTCCATTAGTTCCATGAAAACACTCCCAAATTCTAACCATTTCTACTCATTGCACATTCGAGCCGGACTTAAAACAATCACACCTTAAATACATTGTACTCTATAACAAATAAAAACAGCTCTTACACCTGTAATCGAGCACTTTATTTTCAACTCTCCAATACTATATATATATATATATATATATATATATATATATATATATATATATATATATATATATAAGTTAAGAGAAAGGAAATGAATTCGACGGTATGGGTATAGATAAAAGGATATGAAAAAACACAATATGCTGTTAAAGTGAAAATATTTTATATCATATTCATAGCTAAGGTTGAAAAATATTTCGATTTATAAAAATCATCTTCAGAGATTGTTTATACTCCAGACTTTTCAATCGTGGAGACGAAAATAATATGATAATAATAATAATAATAATAATAATATAATATCATATTATTTTGGTCTCCGCTATTGATAAGTCTGGAGTATAAACAAGCTCTGAAGATGATTTTTATAAATCGAAATATTGTTCAATATTAGCTATGAATATGCTATAAAATATTTTCACTTTAACACCATATTGTGTTGTTTTCATATCCTTATATATATATATATATATATATATATATATTATATATATATATATATATATATATATATATATATATATATACTATTCTTATGCCTTAAAATCCACCTTGACATATTTTAACAGAGACATAAGCTATAAGACGAATGATAACTAGACTCCGACTTGCAATATTTAATGACTGAAATTAATTCAGATTATATTTTTGTTGCTTTTAACACACGTTTTAGCTAATTCACACAATATTTTTAACCCCAAACCCCCAAGAGGTTTCTTTAATCTAAAACTCCCAAGAAACAATTTGTTTATAATAAGTAGCAATTAAAACTAGAATCTCAAACTGTATCTTCACCATCCAATCCTACACCCTCTGTTTTATGATTGACACGATCAGAGTGTTAAGTTCCTATTTGTCCCATTCTCACTTGTAGACAATTCACACGAAATAAATTTGTAACATTTTGTTTATGCACTTTGATATTTCTTGGAGCTAATTGATGTGCTTGGACCCTGTTGATGTGCTTGGACCCAGGGCTTTTTAATTCCTGGGTTTTCCTCCATACGGAGATATTTTTGTTGTTTTACTACTTTTAACCCAGTGAGACGTCTACTCGTTATTCTCCAATCAACTACCGCCCTGTCGGGTGGGGCGTTAGGATAGACCGACTGCACCTCTGCAGATGGGCAGGATCCCCAAAATGGGGCCACCTGTTGGCCATGGGTGGCGGACTATGCTTAAGGATGGAATCCTGGTGAATGAGCAGTCAATGACATGCAACACTCTACTTTGACATTTACTAAGGCTAGACGGGTGGTCTGAGAGGCCCCCTCCAATCAATGGTCTTGTCACGTCAAGCTCTAGCACCTATATGATTACCCCGGCCCAATTGCCCTTATTGCAAGCCCCAACCATTTTTATCTTATGGGTGCAAGAAGGGGTGACTGAAGGTCTTCATGTCCTGGGAATGACGTTAAACAATCTGATTGTGAGGCTCCAGTTCTGGAGGTCTGAGGAATGTGGAGCACCCCTTCATCACCATTGCTCCCAGGTTCACTTTGAGCCGGAGTGGTAGTATCTGTTAGCGTCCCATCTAAGGGTAGAGTAAAACAAATGTTTATAAAATTTGTTTAAAAAATCTTTCTACCAAACAATCGCTTATATAATCTTGAACTTTACCCTATAAGCTTATCTCTTAAACTGATTTCTAATCCACCTAGCTACAAACAACTGCAAACAACCTTCTGTCAAAATCAATAAAAATCCTTGAAAAAAGACATGACCATATATTTGACCATCCCTCACAACTTACTACTTGGCATAAAATAACTCTGGATGGGTTGAAATGCCGTTAAAATCAACCAATCAATCATTGTTTGATATTTCTTGAAGCTAACATCCCGTCGATGTGCTTGGACCTAGGACTTTTTAAGTCCTGGGTTTTCCTCCACACGATAGAATCCATGAAAAAAAACGATAAAATCGATAACGTACATTTTCATCAAAATACGTAGACTTATAATGGCTGAAAAATAATTTTGGGGGCACCTTTGAAGCCTCATATCCCCTCCAATTCTCAAGCCATATTTTACTATGTGATACTCCTCGTCGAATTCTATCAGAAAATCATATTGCTTTGGCACTTTATTTGTACATGAAATTGGCCAATTTTGCCCACTCTCGTGGGGATTATCAGGCCTCAAAAGTCACCTAAAACTCGGAATTGTGCACTTTTTTCACCAATCAGCAAATTCAAGGCATTAGAATCCATGAGAAAAAACAATATAATCGATAACGTACATTTTCCTCAAAATACATAGACTTACAATGGCTGAAAAATGCCAATATGGGGGCACCTTTGAAGCCCCATATCTCCCCCAATTACTACGTTTAACCCAGCGAGAGACATAATCACTTTCCCCCAATCGACTAAGAGAGATGTAAGGTTCAAAGTTAATAATTGAACAACAGCTCCGACACGTTGTGTGACAAAACATTTAATAGGTGTACAGCACATGGTAACGATAAGATACATAAAGTACATAGATACATGAGATACAAATAAGATATAAGAGTAGAGATAAAAGGACACATTCATGAATGGTAAATACAAGATACAATATTTAGGTATAAACGAGATACCCAAATGTACATAAAATATAAATGTTACAGACATGGAACTAAAGGATAGTCCATGCTGTATAAAAGACATACGGTAATGTAATGGGGGGTAAAGCCCCGCCGAGAAGGGGGTAGACATAAGTCTAACCAATGTGCTCGTTCAGAGGCAGTAAGGAGAAAGAGAGGGAAGCATTTGAATCAGCCGCTTATATACCAGAGGTCCCCTGGTGGCCACTAACGGCAACACAGCGGGAAGATAACTCTTCCAGGCAAAGGGAAGATATTCCCCTACAGAGAGAATGGGTCACGTGATACTAGTGTTTAATTGTTAACGTTTTACCGATTTATGCTAATTTATGCTAATTTCTATCTTGCTTTTTATTCCCTTCCACTATTTCCAGGAAAACACTCCATTTAAATTCTTACTATTTCTGGTCTTACCCTCACCCCCACTGAAAGCTAGGCATCTCAGGATCCAAGCAATTAAAACTAGAATCTCGGACTGTATCTTCACCATCCAACCCTAAACCCTTTGTTTTATGACTGACACGATTAAGGTGTTCAGTTTCTATTTGTGGCGCTTTGAATTGTAGTCGACTCACACGAAATAAATTTGTAACATTTTCTTTACGCACTTATTTTATGTTTCTTTCAACACATTTCTGGACATCTATTTAGCAGGTGTGGATAGAATTATGACCTGAGCACTTGAATGAATTATTGTCAATTTTATTAGTTGTCAATCTGCAACGCCAACAATATCTTCAACGTTTATCGGAATTTTTCCCACTTGTAGCCGCGTCTTAGTGTAACGAATTCATTAGTGATAATTCGCAAATACGCATTTCTATTTGCATCTGGTGTTATCAGGTAATGAAGACATCGATGTGATAGATCGCACCTTTGTCTCGAAGAACGAGCTTTTGAAATTATATGTATAAATTATAAACCAACAGATTTCACAACTAAAAGTAGGATTCTTATAATTATAATATGAACTCTTTTATAATGAACCAGTTAAGATTTCGCCCACTAACAACAAAAAATAAGTCCATACATTAGGGAGTAGCAAAAAAAAATCGGATACTACGAGTCTTAAAAGCGAATTAAGAATAATTAAATCTATCATTTAAGGTTAAACTTTGTCTAAATCGATAAGTAGTAGCATAATAACCAACATTAAAAAAAGAAAAATATAATTACATTTGCAGTTTATTTTTAAACTATTTAAAACTATTTGTTTTGGTCAATTTCGACGATATCCGCCATTCAGCCTCTTTTTCGATGGTTTTTCTTTTAGTGCTTGTTTACAATTTTACTGTAACATTCGCGATTGCAAAAAAAATTACCAAAAATCAGCTAATTATTCGATTTTAATGAAATTTTCAGTATTGATTTAACAATTAATGAATTTTATAATGCATCAGCTATTTTATTTTAAAACTTTAATCTAGTATTTTTGCTATAAAAAATTAATATATACAATTCATTTAAAATATGAAAATCCCGATATTAAGGTTAAAATGTTATATTTTTAGATTCTAAA